>OZ030024.1:23175000-23580000 GCA_964023405.1 Apodemus agrarius
TTGCCTTATTAATTTGACTCTCTTTTTGCACCCTTTTGCTTTGCACACCGTCACCATACTGTGCTCACTGCCTTCCCTCAGCTCTACAGAAAATACCCCTAGCCACAGTTCTAGAGCTTGCTGAACGTTCTTTCCCAGGTGTGACTTCTTTAGTTCTCCCCAGGCTATGTGCAGTTTACTAAGCAATGGAAACCTAGGCAGTGACTCTATGGACTGAGCTACACTTTTGGACCCTATAAATTGGCCTTAAGTCATTGTTGCCAGGCGGTGGTGGCGCATGCGTGTAATCCCAGCACTTGGGAGGCAGAGGTAGGTGGATTTCTGAGTTCAAGGCCAGCCTGGTCTACAGAGTGAGTTCCAGGACAGCCAGGGCTACACAGAGAAACCCTGTCTCGGAAAAAACAAAAAATAAACAAATAAACAAAGACATTGTTAGTATTTTTATCTAGATTGAATTTGATTATACATGTAGCAACTACAATTTGTAGCTTACTGCTAAAAGTATCTTGCTATGTTATGTGTCTCCCTGCAGTATTGTGCAAACCCCTTTTCCCTCAGAGACAGACAGACCTATAAAGGTCCATATTATATTCCAAAGGCCTCCCCCTATGCAACAATCAGCCAATCTTATCAGATTATAGGATCAAGCTCCAACTAATGGAATGAGTTTCAGTCACCGCCTATATGAGGGATAAAAGACAGAAGCCACCGTGGCAAATCGTGCTTTTTATCTCAGTTTAGGTTCAGGTACACCATTTTTACCAGAGTTCACTGCCCTGCCAGGCTTCTTTCAACTCTGTGTGATCCTTTTTCCTTAATTCCTTGAGCTGGAGAGCCATCTCTCCAGCCCATCCTTATTATTTTCCAGGAGGTGCTGGGAATTGAACCTAGCACCTCACACTTGCTAGGCAAGAGATCTACCACTGAGCTATATTCCTAGTTCTTACTCCTCAATTCTTTTTTTTTTTTTTTTCTTTTTTCCCCCAAGACAGGGTTTCTCTGTATAGCCCTGGCTGTCCTGGAACTCACTCTGTAGACCAGGCTGGCCTCGAACTCAGAAATCCGCCTGCCTCTGCCTCCCAAGTGCTGGGATTACAGGCGTGCGCCACCACCGCCTGGCTCCTTACTCCTCAATTCTAAAGAGAGTTCCGATTATGTTCTCATCAATGTAAAATGGACAGCCTCAAAGTTTGTCTAGAAAACGCCCCTTTTGCTACAAGAAAAAAAAAAAAAGAATTGACAAATCTGTCTCTTATTAATTAGCCTGAAGCCGGGACTACGGAGGACGTGCACTATTATATATCTGTCAAAGAAAAAAAAAAAAAAAAACAAAAACGAGCGGGGATGGGGTGGGGAGGGAGAGCGGGGGGCGGGGCAAGAAAAGCTTGGAGCTAGTCGGTGCAGGTTTGGCTGCAGTGGTGGACTCAGCGCCCAACCTTCACCAGCCTCTTCCTCTAATAGGAGTCTTCTGCCCCCTACTGTCTCTTTATTATGGCCTTTGGATGAGAAGCAGGGGGCTTTTCTATCTTGTCACCCTATTCTCCATTCCTCACTGAAGAGTTCCAAGAAGTGCACACGGCAATAAAGGCTCAGGTCGACAATCCCAAAACACTTCATTGCTCTCAGAAGATCGCAGTTCCCTAGTCTCCTCTAACTCCATCCTTTCAGAAATCCCGCTCGGCCCAGGTCTGGGCACTTTGGGAGGGGTTTTCTCTAGAGAAGAAGACTCAAAGCGATCCAAACTAAGAATCTCGATACCAACAATTGTTCCGTACAGACTCCCGGGGCTTCTCAGGGTGGGATGCTCCGGGTGGTGGGGGAAGGCTCGGCTCACCTGGGGCGTGGCCGTCGGAGGTCTCGGGGCCATTCCAGCCTCAGTGTGTGCTGGCTATGGTCAGGGCTGAGGAGAGAGGACCGGATCCACTCACCGGGCTACCCCGAGGCCCCACCCCTCCACCTCTGTAGCCACTTCGGCCGAAACGTGGGGAGGAGCCCCGCCTTCTCCTGCTGCTCTCCCCAAGGCCAAATGAAAGGCCCCACAGCTTCGGGACAGTCCCTCCGGCCACGCCCAGTCCGCCCGCCGGATGGTCGGCGAGGCCGGGAGGACGGCCTCCTACCCAAGGCACTCGGAGTCTGCCTCCGGGGCTTCGGAATCCGCAACCTCAGGTCCGCCCCTCTAGCGCCCGCTGCAGTTTCTCGTTCTCGGTGGTGCCGCTCTGCAACAACAGGGCCGGACAATGGCCACAGCGGCGGGCGCAGAGCCACAAGTGCGACTGCGCACAATGATCCCCGCGCCTGCCCGTCCGCGGGCCCAGAAACTACGATTCCCAGTCATCCTCGCGTGCTCGCCCTGCAGAGGTGCCCCGCCCCTAGTGGGAGCTGGGACTGTGGTAGGAGCACAAAAAGGCAGGCAGGTTAGGGTCAAAGTTTTTGCTATGTGTGTTTTCTGGAGCTGCTAGAAAGGTTCAAAGTTGGTGTGTGTGTGTGTGTGTGTGTGTGTGTGTGTGTGTGTGTGTGTGCGCGCGCGCGCGCGTCTTCTGGAGCTGCTAGAAATTCAGCTCTTTCTTCCTCCTCCTCCTCCTCCTCTTCCTCCTCCTTTCTTTTCTCCTTCTCCTCCTCCCTCCCATCTCCCTCCCTCCCTCCCTTCCTTCCTTCCTCCTCCCCCTGTGTAGCCCTGGATGTCCAGGAGCTCAGTCTGTAAACCAGGCTGGGCTCGAACTCAGAGATCCACCTGCCTCTGTCTCCCAAATGCTGGGATTAAAGCCAAGTGCTACCACCCCCCACACTCCTTTCTTCTTTTTTTTCAAACATCTTGGTTGAGATATCATTTATAGACTACAATACCATATAGCTGAACTCTTATTGTAAGACACAAACCTGTAATCAATCCTCCAACACACAAGTGGCTAAGGATCCGGAGTTCAAGGTTACCCTAAACTGTGGTTCAAGACCAGCCTGGGCTACAGGAGACCTGGTCTTACTAGCCAAAATAAACAAACAGTGCATGCATGAATGGCCAGAGTATATAATTCAATGATTTTAGTACGTGCAAAGAGTAGCGTAACCATCAAGGTAGTCTCCTCTTTGAACATTTTAGTCACAAAAGAAGAATCATGCACATGAACACCCATCCCCTAGTTCGACCCCTGTCTCCTCTCAAGCCTGGGCAACCAATGACCTGTGTCGTCTCTGTAACAAATCTGCCTCTTCTGGATATTTCGTAAGATCAGGCAATAGGAAGTTTTATAACTGGCTTCTTTCGGTTATCACAGTGGTTCTGAGTTCATTCAGATGACAGTCATCTCCATGCCATTCTTTTTAAGTGCTGAATGAAAGATCTGATTGCCAAGCATACCACATTCATTCATCGGTGGGTGGCATTTGCATTGTTTACACTGAGGGATTTTATGCTTTTATCTTCATAGCAACATCACAGCAGCTGTGTGTGCACACACGTTCATGGGGGTGCTGTTTCACTGATCTAAGGTAGATACAGAGAAGTGGAATTATGGAGATCTGGTAGCACCATGTTTAGCACTTCAAGAAGCTGTGGATTTGTTTTCTAAAGTAGCTGTATCAGTTTGCTCTTTTTTTTTTTCCTCTAACAGCATATAGATTCCAACACTCCTACCCACACCTGTTACTATTTGTCTTTTTATCACAGCATTGTGTGGATTTTGCCGGGATTCGGGAGCGGAGAAAGTATAAATAACAACAAACCCCTTTGCAAACTATCCAAACATTTTCCACACTAAACAACAGTAGCAGATCTATAACCACAAAGCAGAAGTTTAAGAAATCCTAGAAAGATTCCTAAACTGGACCTTTCAGTAAGAAGCGCAAACGTGGGCTAAGGCTCGGCACCAGGGACTACAACTCATCTCCTAGCGCTGGCAGCAACACTGCCCACAGATGGGGGTCAGAGTTCATCCTAGGGACCATGACACAGGAGGAGGATTCAGACGTGACCTAAGACTGAAAATACGAACAGACCTCTGGCCCTGGAGAGCAAAACAAGAATACAACGAGGCAGGGAGAAAGCAGATCACATCAATAATGCTCTTGGCACGTGGGGGTAGGAGGATCAGACGATGTTCAAGGGGACCAGCTCGGCTTAGTTAAGGGAGACCCTGTCTCGAAACCAACCAGTGAGCCAACCAAAAGCCTCCCCAAAACAACACAGTGCCCACGTAAAATGTAAAAAACAATGTAAAACCTATTTGTCCACACCTTTTCATCCAGCAGGGATCTGGAAGGAGAGAGGATTTGGAGGAGAGAGAGGAAGAGCTCAGCGACTGTGTGTGTGTGTGTGTGTGTGTGTGTGTGTGTGTGTCTCGGGGAGAAGGAAGATGGACAGCCCTTTGGAGCTGATGATCTCTTTCCACATTCCACCATTTGAATTCAGGTCTTCAGGCTTTCATGGCAAGAACATTTACCCATGCAGACATCTCTCTGGCTCTATAAAGTTATTCATACTCATTGTTTACAAGATTGGGGGTAGCCGGGCAGTGGTGGCACACGCCTGTAATCCCAGCACTTGGGAGGCAGAGGCAATCGGATTTCTGAGTTCCAGGCCAGCCTGGTCTACAGAATGAGTCAGGGCTACACAGAGAAACCCTGTCTCGAAAAACCACACACACACACACACACACACACACACACACACAAGCATGTGTCCTCAGCAAGTTCAGAACTGGACATTCACAGTACTACCAAACTTCTAGCCAATCAAAACCTCTTAGAGCAGTCCCTCTGACAACGGCCTCCACATCTGCTTCAGATTCCCGAGTTTTGAGATGGAAAAGACAGAATGTGCTAGAGACACGGAGGAAAGGTCCCAGATATCCGAGTAGTACCCTCCCCGACTCCCACACGGTGCCCTGGTGGGCAAGAGGCCACCCTTTTCTGCCTAAGAAGTGGATACTGGACTCTGTGTGACCTTGTCCAAGCTAGGGGGAACCGAAGAAACCGGTTAATAACGCCAGATGCCTTACTCCGCCGCACCGGATGTAAGATAACAGGCAGCACCATTAGGCCCTCTCTTGCACACCGGATCAGCAGTGGGCTCAGCCTTCCAGCTGAGATAGCCTCTGTAACACAGGAGTGTCCAAGAAAATTAGCGAGAGGCGATGGACGGGTCCTAGTGAACGCACCTGGGCTCTGTTACTGTTACGAAAACCTGCGAACAGGGAACCTCGGCCCCTGACCGTTTTCCTGCACTCACCAAGACACCAAATCAAGAGAATACTTCTGGGTGCTGCTTTGGGTCTGCATAACTTTAGCTTCCTCGGCTGAGACCGAATTGGGAGCCCACTCTAGATTGCTGGAGTGAGAAGAAGCAAGCCCACCCACTCTCTCGCCTCCTCCCCCGTAGCTCAAACTAGCTTGAAAGCATAATAACTCAGGCTGTCCTCAAACTCGAGGACTGTTTCAGCTTTGAGAGTGACTGGATTTCAGGAGCCACCACACCTGGCTCTTGGATCCTAAGGCTTTAGCGTTCTTCAAACCGCTGGCCTTGATCGCCATCTGCTGGTCACTGTGGCACATTACTGTTCTAAAATTTCACATAACCTGTTCTTTGACAAATTTCTTCCTGGCAGGACCAGACCTCGCGTTTTAATACATTATCTTAACTTGAATTTAAGAGCCAATAAAAATAGATTGGGATTATAGTTCAGTGGTAGAGAGCCCTTGCCTTACATGCATTATATCCTAGGTTCTATCCCTGGTTTGGGGGGAGGGGTGAATAAGATAGATACTCCTGCATTGCATGTGTAAGAAAATAGCTTCGGAGCTGGGCGGGGTGGTGCACGCCTGTAATCCCAGCACTTGGGAGGCAGAGACAGGCAGATTTCTGAGTTCGAGGCCAGCCTGGTCTACAGAGTGAGTTCCAGGACAGCCAGAAAAACAAGAAGAAAAAAAAAACCCGCCCCTCTTAACAGAAAAACCTTGTCTCGAAAAACAAAAACAACAACAACAACAACAAAAGGAAAGAAAGAAAGAGAGAAAAGAAAAAGAAAAAATAGCTTCGGGAAATATAAGCACTATATAAGAAACTTACCAAACCACTGAATGTCACATGTGGGATTCAAATGCTGTATACTCTTCCATGTGACAGGTGAGTCTCTGGACTGACTTCCTGCCTACGCTTAGTATATTTTCCCTAGGGAACACTCTCATGTCCCCCAATTTTCAGAGAAGTGCATGGCTGGACTGGAAATCAATGTGCTTTCTGACACAGTGCAGGCCACTGCAGTGATGTTGCACTGCCAACACATTCTTTATTTCCAAAAGATTCAAGAATCAAGCTTTCGCCGGGCGTTGGTGGCGCACGCCTTTAATCCCAGCACTTGGGAGGCAGAGGCAGGCGGATTTCTGAGTTCGAGGCCAGCCTGGTCTACCGAGTGAGTTCCAGGACAGCCGGAGCTACACAGAGAAACCCTGTCTCGAAAAACCAAAAAAAAAAAAAAAAAAAAAAAAAAAAAAAAGAATCAAGCTTTCATTTATTAACATTTTCGAGACCTAGTCTCTGGGGGGGAAAAAGGCAATTAATGGGGTCAGAATTCAACAGTGGAATGTTTGTTTGTTATGTATAAGCCCTTGGTTTAATCCCAAGCACCACAAAGAAAAGGAAAGACTTTTTTTTTTAAAGGATACATTGTTAAACTAGGACTTGTTCTCCCTCTTCCCCTTCCCCTCCCTCTCCCTCTTCCCCTCCCTCGCCCCACGAGAGAGAGAGAGAGAGAGAGAGAGAGAGAGAGAGAGAGAGGGAGGGAGGGAGAGAGAGGGGGAGGGAGGGAGGGAGAGAGAGAGAGAGAGAGAGAGAGAGAGAGAGAGAGAGAGAGAGAGAGAGAGAGCTTGAAAACTGCTGCTCTAAAGGTACTTTTCCATAATACTTTATCCATCCTTGAGAGAAGATCCCATAGACAGGAGAGGATCCAGGAAGCCGTACATAGGTGTGTGTGTAGAGAGGGGGTAGCATTAGAGCTAGGTGTTGCAGGCTTGGGTAGGAGGCAGGCAGGCCTATCAGTAAGCCGACTCAGGATGGGGCAGGGGGGGTGGAGTGAGGAGGCTGATGGGTGGAAGGAACCACCCAGGAGAAGTGCAATCCACTTCAGTTTGAGCCAGGCAGAAGGACTTCCGGGAAGGGATTATCTGAGCTGCATCTTGAAGGATGGGGCTTAAATTGGGTGGATTGAAGGCGGTCGTGTCTTCAGGCTCTTCCTTCCTGAGATGCTGTTCCTCATTAGGGGTCCACTGGTGCTGAATCTCCCTCCTCTCGTCTCGTCCCATCTCTTCCTGGCTCTTCCTCTTCCAGCCGTGATTAGAACAAGCACCCCAGTGTTGCACGTGGTACTGCCCCCCTTGTCTCGTGCAAGCCCTTCCATGTGGATTGCTACTGGCTTAGTTGTCTTTCTGGTGAACTCACTCAGTCCTCCAGATTGACGATCCTACAAGCCCTTCCGGGACCATCCCACAAACCTCCCTTCAATCACAGGTCAGTCCCTTGAAGTCCCACAGGTCAGTCCCGTGAAGTGTTAGGTCTGGATGGAGTCCTACATTGCTACTTTCTGTTCAGGCAGCTCTGTCTTTTCAGCTGTTTTAGATCTCTTGTAGACTGGCAGAGGACCGGCTCGTATTTTCCGAACTCAAATAAATAGTTGGTTGGCAGGCTGGCTGGATAGAAGCACAACTTAAAAAACAAACAAGCAAACAAACACAACGAACAAGAAACTGCCCCTCTTAACAAAGAAGGCTCTGACTCCCAGTTCTGTTCCAGGACATGGGCCTGAAGGGATTTAGCCATATGGCTTTTTTTGTTTTGTTTTTTAAGATTTATTTATTTAATGTTATCAGTACACTGTCACTGTCTTCAGACACACCAGAAGAGAGCATTAGATCTCATTACAGATGGTTGTGAGCCATCATGTGGTTGCTGGGAATTGAACTCAGAACCTCTGGAAGAGCAGCCCGCGCTCTTAACTGCTGAGCCATCTCTCCAGCCCTAGCCATATGTTATTAAAGTGAATTAAAACTTACTTGAAATAACCACAGACTCCCCCGCTCCCCTGAGCTTGCAGTGGCCAGATTACATCTCCTCCAGGCACAGACGTTTGACATTTTGTTGCAAAGTCATTTTCCTCTCATTTCCTTATGTTGCTAGAATATTCTATGTCTCTCCACTTCCCCTCCGTGTCCCCATTACTCACGTTAGTTAAATTTATCCACTGCCGTTTAATCATCCGAGATAGACTTGCTGGTATGCGTGTTCTCTGGGCACTGCTTTCTCTTCTCAGACCATCTGTCTCCTCCTGGGCCACACTGAGAACAAAACCCAGACCCCTCCCCTTTGGGGATGGAGATGCTTGGATGCATTGGAGGCCTGCGTTCCTTCCGAGGCTGGCTCTGACTTCAGGGTCCTCTTGTCTCTACCACACCCATGGCCCTTTCCTCTCCCCAGCTTCCTCTTCTGCTTCCTGGAACTTGGTTGTTCTATTTTTAATTCTATTACATTTATTTAGTTGGTTCGTGGGTGGGTGAGGGCACACACATGCCATAAAGGTCAGGGGATAACCTGTGGTAATTGATTCTCTCCTTTTACAGTGTAGGTCCTGGGGGTTAAATTGAGGTCCCAAGGCCTGGCAGCAAGGATCCTTACCCATTGAGCCATCCGGCTTGCCTAGAACATGGATTTTATTTTGCCTCCAGACCAAGCAGTTCTGGTACCCTTTAGTTACACAGACAAAGGGACATCGTAATTCTGCTCTGAACAGGTTTAGTCAGGAAGCCTTGAAAGGGACAACATAAGCAGCTGGGTTGCAGAAGTGGGGTTGTAAGGTGACTGCTTCCTTAGTTGGCGGGGACACCTTCCCGCTCATGGAAGGACAGAGACCCTTACTCTCCCCAGAGACATTTGGAAAAGACCAGAAATTCGCGTCTTAGCGAGGGTAGACTTGTCATCGGACCCCTCCTTGTGTCACTTGGGGGCTTGGGACTGTACTTGGGACTCAGGAAAGGAGTGGTGTGGGTCTATCTCGTAGGACCAGTCTGTGTTTTCGAGAGCTTGAAGGATGTAGGAAACCGGGGACAGTTTATGCCAGAGAATCTCAACATCAGGAGACAGGCTGGCCTCCGTGCTCCTGCAAGGAAGAGCGCCACACTGTGATTCCGCCAGGAAGAGAGTCACACTGGGATGTGGTTGCAGGCCAAGATCAAGAAGGCGAAAAGCCTGTTTCAGAAGGACAAGAGGTGGCTACTGAGAACAGGCCTGGGGATCTCAATTTAACCCCCAGGACCTACACTGTAAAAGGAGAGGATCAGTTACCACATGAGGGAACCAACCTGAGCAAGAAGCTTCCAGGCTGGCTATGTGATTTACACCTGTAATCCCAAGACGCCGAAGAGGGAAACAGGAAGATAGGAAGTTCGAGGCCAGCCTGAGCTTGTCTTAACAAATAAGTATAACAGATACAAAACACACACACACACACACACACACACACACACACACACGTAAGCAAACCCTGGCAGGAGGGAAAGACAGCAGCAGAGAGAAGCTGAGGGCATAGCTGGACTATGATAAGAAAAATCATAAAGGGACTTGCCTTACACAGAATCAAGGGGCAAGGAAAAAGTGGACCTGGGCACATTAATTTTTATTTTGCCGATTGTGTCTTTTGTATCCTAGGCTGGTCTCAAATTCACTGCATGGCTGAGGATGGCTTTGAACTTCCGATCCTCCTGAGTGCTGGGGACAGGAATTCACCTCCACGGGCAGTGTGTGTGATGCTGGAATAGAGCTCAGGGCTTTGTGAACCCTAGACAAGCACTCTGCCCACTGAGTACATCTCTAGCCACCGTGGGGGTAGATTTCTAGGACAAAGAGGGTGGCTCAGCGGTTAAGTCCATTGGCCGTTCTTACAGAAGACCCAGGTTCAATTCCCATCATGGTGGCTCACAGCCATTTGTCTCTCCAGTCCCAGGGGAGCCTATGGAATCCGATGCCACTTTAATGGCCTGTGGCACCAGGTACACACCTAGCACAAAGATGCACATGCAGGCAAAACACTCACATAAATATATTGAAGAAAATAGGACAAGGGGGCACAGGTAAAGTACTTAGTAGTTATGTTTCATATTTATAGACCTTTATACATATGGTCACATTTAGATTTTTTTCTCTCAATGTAGCTCTGGCTGGCTTGGAACTCTGTGTAGATCTCTATGCAGCTCTGTCTCAAACTCAGAGAGCTCTACCTGCCTCTGCCTTCTGAGGGCTGGGGTTCAAGGTATGTGACACTAGTCTAGCTTTAAATTTTTATTTAATAAAATATACTTTATTCTTGGGTCCATTTCAAGAATTTTTTTTTTTTCCAGAACAAAAGCAGATCTCCAGTCTCCGTGTGTCTGCGTTTTCTTTGCTCTCCCATTGTGTCCTGGTTGGAAGAGCCCTTGCTTACTGTTTATAATACATTTCTTATCTCCTTTACTTCTTACAAGTGTCCCATGTCTGAGGATCAGAAATCTCAAGACCTGTCTCCAGCACTCTGCCTCCTTTACTGAGGCTCCACTTTTTTTTTTTTTTTTTTTTCGAGACAGGGTTTCTCTGTGTAGCCCTGGCTGTCTTGGAACTCACTCTGTAGACCAGGCTGGCCTCGAACTCAGAAATCCGCCTGCCTCTGCCTCCCAAGTGCTGGGATTACAGGCGTGAGCCACCACGCCCGGCTGAGGCTCCACTTTCTAAATGTCTACTTGCCTCCTGGGCTCTGTAGATGGCTTCCTTCTTGTTCCCCTCTGGAAGCGGAGCCACTGTCAAGGAGAACACCTTCTAAGACAGTGCCACCAAAGGGGGACCAAGTGTCCAAGTGCCGGGGTCTATGAGGGGACATCCACTTTTTCCCAGGAGGCTCTGGGTGCAGCCCCTTGACAATCGTCTACATGCCTGAGCAGACTTTGACTAGACTGTATGATTCACCCTGTCCCTTTGCGTCTTTCTCGGAGGGGCCAAGAGTAGGGGTCTCCTTAGTTGATGGTGGTTCTTAAACTGATTTGGGTTAATGTCTGAGCAGCTCAGTGAACTAGAGCCCCTTGACAGAGAGAAAAAAGAAGCCAGCCTCCACCCGCAGAGCCAGGAGACGAGAACACGGTTCCAGGTTCAAAGACACTGCCTGTGGCTAGACAGTTCGCAGGAGCCTCACAGGGCTTCCTCAGCTGGCTTTCTCCCAAGGAGTCCCTCAGATGCTGGCCGTGTGTGCTACATCCACCCTCCACACACTCTGCTGGTGAGAGTTCTGTTTGCGCAGTAACACATCCCTGACCAAGGCAGCCTGAAACAATGGATGTCGTGAAAATGCTATAGTTCCCTAGATTTCTTTAAAAAAAAAAAGTCTATGAATAATAAATATTATTCATATTTATACTTAAGTGCATGTGTGTATATTGTGTGTGTGTGTGTGTGTGTGTGTGTGTGTGTTAAAAGCTATGGTGTGCATACTCTCTCTTCCCATCATGTAGTTCCAGGGGTCAAACTCAGGTCATGAAGGATTGCTGGATTAATGGGTAATAGGCTATTTTGAGAGCACATCTGCTAAATAAATTTGGCTTTGACCCTTGTATGCATCCTTCTTGCTACGTAAAATCCTGTACCACTTCGGAAATCTACAAATAGTCTCTGCTAGTGAGAGGAAGGAACCTTGATAGATTCAACCTCAAGAAGAACCTTTGTGCCTCAGAACTGAGCACGGAACCATTAGCTCCAGACGCTTACTCTCAGGTATTCAGCTATGGCCACGGAAAACAGACCTGAGTATCTGAATACTTTGCATTGCTGGAGGAAAACCGGGAGAGCCAGCTTCAAAGCAACCGCTTGGCACAGGCTGTCCTTTCCAGCAAGGGACAAATGAAGTCCTGTGGGTTTCCCCAGCTCAGCCTTATCTGCCTGGTAGTCGGGGGATTATCAGCTGGGGACTGCTGTATGCTGAACTGGTTCTGAACGTGAGATCAGGCATTTGGCCTCCTTCCGGCTTTCTGGCTGCTGCCATCTCTGGAGTGTCCGGTGGATGTTGTTTTGACTCCAAAGCATCTCTTTTTTTATTCCCAGTGCAGGGTTTCCAGAAGGTGCTGAGAAAAGTCTGAGGCAGCGGCGGGTGAGCCGCCATGGCCATGCCTGTCTGCCTCTTATTTGATTTGACTTATTTTCCTGGCGCAAAGAACTCAGGGCCAGGAAAGAAGAGCGCCAGCGGCAGAGGTGAGAGCTCACCGGGCCACCCGCCCGCCCCAGCCCGGCGTGCTGGCTCTCCCTGCCCACAGGGTTCACGCTCAGCCACAGGGAGCCAGGAAGGACGCATACCCAAGAAATCCGTAGCGGCTTAGTGCACCCTGGGAGCTCAGGTTTGTTTATACTCAAAAAACCCGGGCGGGGGGAACCAACTCTTCCCCTGAAACTGCCATCATCAGGCATTTATTAAGCTTGAGTTGACTGGGGCCAGTTCCCCTGGTTGGCTAAAATTGGCTCGAAAAATAGAGTAATTTGTGGTTGTCAGATCCTAAATTAAATGATTCGAATACTACTGTGGCTGATTAAAGGACTTTATTCAATTTCCTCTTGACCACATGTTCTTCTGTGAGGGCAGGAGAGACACTGTTTCTGGAAGAAATACAGTATTAAGAGACTGCTTATCGGATCAATGGGTAATGGCCATTAAATACGGTTCTCCCCTTGTTCCTCAATGAAAGGCTAAACGAAAGAGGGAAGAAGAAATGATGATTGTTTGTTTTAACTCTGTATAACTCTTCCGGCAAGCGGCTCTGTAGAAACCGCCTCAGGGCACCAGGCTGGGTATCTAAGAGAAGTTTAAGGACCCAAAAAGGTATCTAGGCAACGGTAATAAAGGTCAGCAAATAAAATGTCAATGAAAAAAACGGGGGTGGGGGTGGGGGTGTGTGGGATGGATTGAGAGAGATGCCCCTGTCACCGACAGCAATGGCAGAGGGCAGCCACCTTAGTACTCTCCCTTCTTGGGGACCAGGGCCCGAGGGAGCCAATCCATGGACAGATGATATGTTTTGGCAAACAAGGGAGCTAGCTGGAAAGGTGAGGCCCTCCAGAGGCCGGGCGGGCGGCTAAGCAGCTGCTGCAGGAAGGGCAGAGGTCACAAGATGTTTACATTAGCAGTGTGTGGAGTGGTGAGAAGCAGAAACTTCCAGACAGGAAGAAATCGAGGCGGAAGACAAAGGGTTGTTGACTGAGAGAGAATAAGCACAGTGCGGGCGTGGGGGTGGGGTGAGGTGGGGGGGGCGGGGAAATCTTGGGGTTCTAGGATTAAGGGGTATAATCCACTGGCCCCAGTAGCCCTCACCCTGGTCAGCCTCCCCTAGCTTAGGCTCACCCAGCAAACAAGCACAGTCTTGATTAAGGTGGCCTGAGCAGGAAACGGAGGGGCCCAGCAGAGCACACTCAACAGACACCCCCCACCCCCCCACCCCGTCAGCACTGAACACGGGAGAGTCCCATGATCATCTGTTTTCAGGGAGTGATTTATCTAGTCTCAAAGGAACTGATGAGACCAAAATCATGAGGGAAGGGAATGGCCTTTGGAGGGTGCCCCCCCCCTTCCCCGGAGCCACATCTTGTTGAACTTTCTCTCCTTGTTTTTGTCTCTGGAGTAAAAGATCACACAGCTTTAGGTCAACCGTTTTCAACCTGTGGGTGGAGACCCCTTTGAGGTCCAACAACCCTTTCACAGGGGTTGCCTGAGACCATTAGAAAACCCGGATAATTCATAACACTTCATAAACTAGCAAAGTTACAGTTATAAAGTAGCAACAAAAATAATTTTTATGGTGGTGGTGGCAGCGGCGGTGGTGGGGGGTCTTACCACAACCTGAAGATCTGTTTTAAAGGGTTGCAAAGCATTAGGGAGGTTGAAAACCACTGCCTTAGATGGAGGCCAGGCTGTCTTATTCAGGGCCAACACACTGGGAGTGCTCTTCTGATTCCAGGGTCTTTCAAGAGCTATCAAGATAGCAAGGCCTTGGATGGCTGTGGGAGAACAGGTGTAAGGATATCCAGAATCCCGCTTAGGTTAAGGCTACGTGAAGGATGAACTATCGTTTCTGGATTCCCTCCCTCAGTTTATTAAACAAATGGTTTTAATTTACACTTTTTTTTTTTTTTTAAATATTGAGTTGCCCCAAATAAGGCTATAGACTCCAGTTCTCACTGCCGGATCACAAACTGACTCTGATGCTTACTTACTCTGTGGCCACGAACTGGTCATTTAGCCCGTGGGTGTCTCCCTTTATTATCTTTAGGCTCAGAAGGACCGACCCCTCCCTATTCCGAGTGTTGTGAGATTAAAAGGAGTTGTTGCTTGTGAGGGCTTGCGACAGATCCCGCCTTTGAAAACATCAGCTTGAAGTTTTATTGGGCATTTGTATTTCATGTCAAACGTTTCTGCTCTGTCCTTGCCCATTTTTATGGAGGTCATTTTTCTAGTTGCCCGGCAGGAATTAATGCCAGTCAAGGTGGCTCTCTTAGTGGCTGTGGTCCTCGTAGCCTCTAGGGGGCGCCCAGGGCCCATGCTGTTAGTGTAGTGGCAGCCTGTGGGCTCTGGGCAGAGAATTCTAGATCCACCTGGTTGGCCGGGACTGACTGGGTTCTACATCCTGTTCTGCACCTTTACCTACCTAAGCATAATGAGTGAAAAAGAAACCAGGCATAGGCTGCCAGATGTTTGTATGAGGTGTACAACCTTCTAGATGGACCCCTGCTTTGTCCCTCCTTGGTTTGTGACCTTGGATTTCCAAAAAAAACAAAAAACAAACAAACAAGCAAACAGAAAAAGAACGATGCGAGATCTTTGTCAGGGTAAGCCTTTCCCCTCTTGCCTTAGATGTGACAGACTTTGCTAGCCTGAAGCAAGAGTACTGTGCTAAAGGACACCTCCTCCAGCAGTCCTCTGTGGGGAATGATGTGGGGAATGATGTGGTAAATAGAGTCCCGATTTTGTGTATTAACAAATGTCCTGTGTCTCACGCCATGACCCTAGGAACTGGCATCTGATGTTAGCGGACAGAGAACATCCCATTGGGTCGGCTAGTTGGGGATGGGGTGGGGTGGGGTGGGGTGTAGGCCTCACACAGAAGCATTGTAAGTGAGGAGTGGAAGACAGGGACACAGTGAAAGGGAAACGTATCAGTAGCCATGGAGTTCCCAATAAAAAATGAAGGAACTGTAACATACTGAGCTGTAGTTTGGAGATTTGGTATGGTAGGGATATCACTGTAGGGGCTGTGACTAGACCAGGTCAAGTCTGAATGTGGCAGGCAGAGGAGAGGATTGTGGCCAGGGTAGCTCACGGCAACACTCCAGATAAAGGTGGGAGGAGGGGCAAGCAAAGGCCTCTTAAGAATTAAGGACTACCAAGAGAGAACAGCACGCAAGAAGCCTCTGAGAAGTTCTAAAGCACAGAAACAACGGCCTCCGGAGATAATGGGAATGGGGTACGGAGACTGGGGAGCCATCCTTAGAAACCCGTGCGGAAGCTGTGGCCAGGCAGGAGACAGCTTCAGAGTAGGAGATGGTGAAAGGATAAAAAAATACAGCTCTAACTCCAGCCTCTTAAGAAGCCCTAAACACCTCAAATTCCAGACCCTGCTCTTTGTTAGAAACTAAATGAAAAGACCCTGAGTATGTGATCCTGGCCCCATAAGGGGAAATGAGCTAACTAGTTGCTATCTGGCTTCTATAGAAAGCTGATTGGTCCTTAGAGTGCAGGCTTGGATAATTTAAACTGATTGGCTTAGAAGTTATGAAATGGTGCAAATCATTGGTTTGCGATGCGCAGGCTTTGTTGTGAACTTATAAAAGCTGTTCCGATTCTACACTCGGAGTCCACAGTTCTCTACCCTTGCGTGGTGTACTACTGTGAACCCCAGAGGCCCTGGAATAACAATCCTCTTGCTGTTGCATCAACACTGTTTCTCGAGAGTGATTGGGGTGTCACCTTCCGAGGCATGGCGTGCTGGGGCACCCTCGTTTTTTCTGGTCTTTCAATGGCAGGGAACACAGAGGGTGTCTGACAGAGGCCCTCTGTTTTCCAGGATCGAGGGAGTTGGGTCATATGAGATGTCAGTGAGTACGAGCCCAGGATGAGCTGACCAGGGCCAGAGGCTGGATTCTCCCTCTGAGCAGCTCTTGGGCCAGCAGGCAGAGGTAGGGTGGCGTGGCTCTCCGTGACATTCTACTTACCAGCTTCTGTTCAGAAGGACCTAATTCTCCTATTAGGAATCCTGCACCATGACAGGTTCTTAGAGCTAGTCACAACTCTGACTGCATGCCAAGGAGCCCCCTTGTGTGAACACTTCTGGAAGCACCGAGTGCTATAAAGACCCACTGCTCGGTGTGCGGTTCCCATTAGAGGGGAACATTTTATCACAATGGAGGCACAGGTAGGTTGTTTGATGGTAATTGCTTTCCTAACCCTCGAAGAAAAATGCATTGCAAACCCACCACAATCAACTAGAGTGGTTACATTTTTTTTTTTCTTTATTTAAAGCTATTTAGAAGTATTAGCAACAGACTTGGTTTCCAGGTTGTCGTGGTGCTGGTTTTTTCCCCTTGAATCCCACAACGTATTGTAAGTGCCCGAGGAGGGAGGAACGGGACGATGTTTGCGTTTTCCGCCCAGCAGCCAACGGAAGCTCAAATAATAGCCTTGATGTGTTACCTGGGAGCTTAATATCGTCAAATATTTATAATTATGCAGAAATAGCCCCAAGAACTGTTCAGATTGCTCAAGGCTGGATAATGTGTCCAATGTTCACAGCCTCAGAACTGATTCTCAGAGTTCTGGTGCCCCTCTGCCACTTAGGGTGTAGGTACAGAGGATCTGCGGGCAAAAGAGATAGGGTGGAGGGCTCTCTGGTACATTCCAGCTCCTTCCCCTGCTGAATGTAAGTTCTTGTCTGTCTTCTGTGGGCGTGAAAAGTGTTCCCTGGTCATGGGGCAGGAAGAGCCAGTGTGGGTTATAAACATACACATGGGGAACTGAGTTCAGTCCTCTAGAACCCACATACAAATCAAGTCCTCACTGGGAACGTAGAACCAGGAGGACCCCTGGGGACTGCTGGCCAGGTAGTCCTGCTGGATGGATGAATCTAGATTCACTGAGAAACCTGCCTCAAAAAGTAAGGTAGAAACAAAAGCAGAAGGTGGGAAACAATTGAACACACACACACACACACACACACACACACCACACAGGCCACACGCCACACACACAGACAGAGCATACACACATACACCACACACACAGATTACACAACCCCCCCACAGACACACATATACACAGACCATACACATACACAGACCACACACATACACAGACCACACACATACTGACACACAGATACACACAGACCACACACAGAGATATACACACACCACAGAAACACACACACATTCACAGACCACACAGACCCCCCTCTACAGACACACATATACACAGACCACACACATACAGATACATACCACACATAGACACACATACAAATGCTACACATAGACCACAAACACATAGACCACATATAGACCACACACAAACACATGGACCACACACACACATACACACGGGCCACACATACACACACACACACACACACACACATGCAGATAACACAGACTCCCCCAGACACACACATACACAGGCACACATACACAGACCACACACAGAGAGATCACACCACACACATACTCACAAAGATACACAGAGAAACACACACAGACACACAGATCACATAGACCACACACACACACACACACACACACACACACACACACAGAAAAACACAGATCACACAGACCAGACACATATACAGAGACCACAGACATACAGACCACACACACACACACACACACACACACACACACACACACAGAAACACAGAGACCACACACACAGAGTGCCACCAGGAGGGTCCTATGAAGTCTCAGATGTCCCCTCAAAGAACTCAGGGGTCAGATAAGCATCTGAGGTGCTGTTTTTTTCTGCCTCTACATGCCTTTGAGAGGCACAATGCACGTTTCCTGTAATACTGTTTCCCTTTCTCTCTCTGGCTGTTCTCTCTGCTGCGTGCATATTTCTAAAAGAATATCGAGAATGATTTTCCCTGCATAATTACCTGCCTCCTCCCCCACCCACCCCCACACATCTTTCAAAGTGGCAGCTTCTCTGATTTCTTTAAGTGGACTCTACTCTGCAGTCAGCAGGCAGGTGAATTAATTAAGGGAGCCGAGCCACCAGCACCAGCGTGAGAACTCTGTTCCACTTTCCTCTCTCCAGATCTGCTTCCTCACTGTCCCCAGGCCACCTTCCCATTGCTGCTGAGCTGGAGGTACGTGGCTATTTCTCTAGATAGGGCATAGCCGTCAATCTGCCTGCTCCTCTTTCCTGAGGACTCAGGTTGCCCTGGTCCCAGAGCAGAAGCCGTCAAATTCCACTTTTGTGAGATCATTGCTCATTTTCTTCCACTAGAACTCACAGGAAAACACCCAAAAGGAGAGTGAACAACAGAATGGGTTGACTCGTGTAATCAAAGAGTCCAGAGGGAGTTGAGGGTCCCTGCCAAGGTTCAGGCAGGACAAGCTTCACTGCTCTGGAATTCTCCCTGGCCGCCTGCCTCTGGCTATGAACTTCCTGTTGAGCCTTGGACATGTTCAACACAGCACAGGCTTAAAGTGTTCTGGACCCGGACTTACACTCTGGCCATCAGAAGATGCAGCAGGCCTTTCTCTAGGTGTTTTTAGGAATGATCCCAGGAATGTCTTCCCAAGGGGCCATCACAAGTCCCTTCTGGTTTGGTTGGGACTGATCTATCCCTTATCCATTGTGACCAGATGGATGGGACCTGTTGATGATCAATCAAGGTCTTTTTCTGAAACTGGGGGAGAATGGGGAGGGAGAAGGAAGGGTGGACACACACATACAATACAGAAGACTGTGACGAAAGAGCAAAAGTTGATGCCCAACTACCTACAACAGTGGCTGTCCATTCCTGTAGTAAATTGGATCCTTTCCTTTCCTGGTCCAAGAAGCCAAGCTCCACCTCTTTCTCTGGGCTCATCTGCCTGGTGCACTTGCCCTCAGCATCCCGAGTACGGAAGACCACCTGTGTGTCCTCCAGTATGAGCAAAAAGAAAGAATTATGGGTAGGGATATGGGAGTGTCACGCTGGCCACAGGCGAGTGTGAGACTCTCATGAATCACAGACAGATAGGGCTGGGATCAATGGAGCCAGCTGGACAAAGGGACTAGGGACATAGTCCTCTTCCAGACCTCTGAGGTCGTCAGAGAAAGGAAGAGCTTTTACCACTAGAACTATGGTTGCTTGTCATGTCAGTGACTTTAAGGACAATTCAAGGAAATTGAATTGGGATCATTAATGGGATTGAATGGGTACTTCAGAGCCCATAGTTGGACGAAGCCCAGCCAGTCCTGAAGTAGCACACTTAGTAGATTTATGTCACAACAGGGGCAGAATAAAAACAATGGAACCCGGCTAGAGAGATGGCTCAGTGGTTAAGAGCATCGACTGCTCCTCCGAAGGTCCCGAGTTCAAATCCCAGCAACCACATGGTGGCTCACAACCATCTGTAACAAGATCTGACGCCCTCTTCTGGAGTGTCTAAAGACAGCTACAGTGTACTCACATATAATAAACAAATAAATAAATAAATAAGTAAACAAATAAACAAATAAATAAATGTTTACCATCATTCTTAAAACAAAACAGCAAAAACAAAAACAAAACAAAACAAAGCAAAAAACAATGGAACCACGTCATCAGAAGTGCGAGCACAGCCTGGCGGTGGTGGTGCACGCCTTTAATCCCAGCACTTGAGAGGCAGAGGCAGGCGGATTTCTGAGTTCGAGGCCAGCCTGGTCTTCAGAGTGAGTTCCAGGACAGCCAGGGCTATACAGAGAAACCCTGTCTTGAAAAAACCAAAAAAAAAACAAAAACAAACAAACAAACAAAAAAAAAGTGCGAGCACAGCCAGGGTGATGGCTCAGGGATAGAGATTCTTGCTGCCAAGCCTCAGGCCGGGAGTTTGATTCCCAGGACCCACACAGGGAAAGGAGAGAACCGACTCCTGCGAGTTGCCCTCTGACCTACACATTCGTGCCATGTCGCATGTATATGAAAACATACAGAGGGGAAAATAAAATCAATACTAATAGAATAAAATAAGAGATGCTCTTGCTGCTCTCTTAGCATCTCTGCTAACCTCTCTGCTGCCAGAACGAACCCCCGGTGCTTTTCAGAGCTGGAAGGGGGATGCCAGACAGTGCTCTTTTACAAATGACTTGTGACAAGCCCATGCAAACGTGCATGTTTCCCCCTGAGAAGAGAAGACTTAGAGGAGAGTCCCGCCCACATTTCCCGTGTGAAGAAGCTGGCAGCTTGGACACAATGTTCTGTTTCCTTCCTTTTAGTAAGAGGACTATTTTTTGTTTTCATCTTTACTAGAAAAAAAGTCTGCTGTTCAAATTTTTTTGAAAGCTGGTATACCATCCTGTCTTAATCAGTATGCTTAGCTCCAGGGGCAGAGACTCCTGCCACATCTGGCCAGGTTTAGCACGCCGTCCGAGCTACCTGTCCAGCAACGCCTAAGATTATGTCGGGGACTCCACTGTGTGGCACACACATTTTGGCATTCTTTTGCAAATTATTTGCTTCTGTCTTGGTAACCCAAGGTGAATACTGAAGTAAGCACTCTACCAGTGGGCATTCTGGCCACCCTTGAGTCCCCTTCCAGAAGAATTCCCTCATTTTAGAGCCAAGATGAGTCATGAAGACGTTCATTGACAGACCAGGGCTTCTGGACATCACCACTCCAGGCTAGGCATAATTGTGCATGCTTGTTGTTTCAGCACAAAGGAGGCTGAGGCAGGAGGATCACCAGTTAAAGGCTAGGCCAGGTCTGTATGAATGTGTGTGTGTGTGTGTGTGTGTGTGTGTGTGTGTGTGAGAGAGAGAGAGAGAGAGAGAGAATATGACCACACTGTGGGGGTTCCTATTTACTCTACCAACCAGCAGGAGCCTCCTTGGCACGACTTATATTAAATACTTCTGTCTTCATGCTGGAACCAGCCAATGTCTTTTGTTGTTGTTGTTGTTTTGTTTTGTTTTGTTTTTGAGACAGGGTTTCTCTGTGTAGCCCTGGCTGTCCTGGAACTCACTCTGTAGACCAGGCTGGCCTTGAACTCAGAAATCCACCTGCCTCTTCCTCCCAAGTGCTGGGATTACAGGCATGCACCACCACCACCGCCAGGCTCAATGTCTTAACATAGGATAAAAATGTCCTGAGTTGGCCGCTGAATGCTAAACCAGGAAGAGGTGATTGCTCTTTCTCTACAGCTCAGGATATGGAGACCTCTCAAACATCGCCAGAGAGAAAAGTCCTCACTTTCTTTTTCTTATCTTTTTTTTTTTTTTTTTTTTTGGTTTTTCGAGACAAGGTTTCTCTGTGTAGTCCTGGCTGTCCTGGAACTCACTCTGTAGACCAGGCTGGCCTCGAACTCAGAAATCCACCTGTCTCTGCCTCCCAAGTGCTGGGATTACAGGCGTGCGCCGCCGCCCGGCGCTTTTTTTTTTTTTTTTTTTTTTTTAAGTCCTCACTTTCTATCCCGGGCTAGCCATTCTGTCCCCGTGATTCATCACTCCCGACCCCATGCATAGCGTTGGAAGGTGGAGTCAGGAGGCACCCACACAGGCATGCGCAAAAGAAAGAAAGACAGGGAAGGGCGACCATCTGGGCCTCGATCAGTTGACACTAATGGAACTTGAATGAGCCACCTGCACTAGGCTAAATACTGTTGGGTCCTTGCGGCCAACCGTTCCGGTTTGCTCAAGATTGAAACCCTTCCTTGAACAGAAGATTTCTGGTGCAAAAACAGAGAATCTGACAAGCAGGACCTAAGTCGTTTGCTCATGAAACCTTGTTTGTTTTTGTTTTTGTTTTTTTTGAGACAGGGTCTCTCTGTGTAGCCCTGGCTGTCCTGGAACTCACTCTGTAGACCAGGCTGGCCTCAAACTCAGAAATCCGCCTGCCTCTGCCTCCCAAATGCTGGGATTACAGGCGTGTGCCACCACCGCCCGGCCCGTCTGGCTCTTTTATGAAAACTGGGAAGGGGCTATGGACTACGGCTGCCAACCCCATGATAAAGCCACACAATTCTGGTGCCAGGGAGATCTCGTTTCTCACATACAGCTGTGGGGCATGAACCGCGACAGCCCCCACTTCAGGGCATGTGGCACCATCTGCCTTGGAAATGCTCTGCTCGCTTCTTGTTCAGACATTTGGTGGCTTACCTTGCCTGCCATTTCAAACTCTGTGCCCTGGTTGAGAACTCTGGCTCTTCCTGCTGAGTCCCAAGGGAACCTCTAAGTGTCCCTCCTCCCACTTGCTACTTAGCCTGTCTGTGACTCTCCTCTGGGGACACTGCAGTCGTCGTCGGCATGGTGGCAGAGACCGTCATGCCTGCATTAAGAATGGAATGCAATGATGTAATTGTATTATAATCTCAAAAATAAAAGTGTTATTTTAAAGAGATGAAATGTGAAAGGGGAGAAGGGACCGAGGCCCCTCAAGCCCTGGCCTTGTGTGCCACCCCTCGGAGACAAGGCTACCGGGAACACAACTACTTAGTCCCTCTGAGAGTGTGGGGAGGGGTCTCTCAACTACAGGAAGAGAATGATATCTTGGCCTTGGTGTATGGCTTCAGCTTGACATGACTGCAGCCATCTTGATTCACATAACCACCACAATTGCCAACTAAGAATAGCCTTAGTTGTTTCCAAACAAACTATAAATAAGCAAATCTATTAATAATGGAGCTTTAAACCTTGACTCTGGCTCTAGAAGCGTGCTTAGATTTGGCATTAGCCTAAGGTAAACTAGATACATTCCAGCTAACACAAGTACTTTCTGACTCAAGTCACAGGGATCTAACTGGTCCTGCTGTTACTCAGGGCCACATGGCACCAGGAAATTCCACCACTAATTTATATTATACATATACATATATTTATATGTTATTTTATGAATAGGAATAGAGTTTACATATTAAAACACTATAATGGAGTGATATGTTATAGTTTTCGAAATTAAAAAACATTTATATGTTAATATTTTGTGTGCCTGGTGCCTACAGAGCCTGTTGGTTCCTGAGGTTGGAGTTACAGGTGGTTTTGAGCTGCCATTTGGGAGCTGGGGATCAAGTCTAGCTCCCCTGTGAGAGCCGTTCTCCAGCCCCTCGAGAGAGAGTTAGTTGGTTTTTGTTTTTGTTGCGGTTGATGATGATTTAGACAGGGTCTCTCTGTGTAGCCTTGGCTGTCCTGGAACTCACTCTGTAGACCAGGCTGGCCTCGAACTCAGAGATTTGCCTGCCTCTGCCTCCCAAGTGCTGGGATGAAAGACCTATATCACCATGCTGAACCTCCTTGACATAGATTCAAATAAAAGAAAAACGGGGAAAATTCAGTTTACAACCCCCTCCCCAACAAACAAATTTCATTAAAATATATATATATATATATATAAACTTTTCCTAAGTGGATCATTTCAACCAATGTATCCAGCAACAAGCGCCTGGTTCCTAATGCACTTATGGCCAACAGAATTTGTTTTTAAAGCTCAACTTTCATAATCGCTGCCTCAAAGGAAAATCACACATTGGACTGTTATGAAATACAAAAATAGAAATAGTTCTTGATGCCTCTGTACCTGAAAAGTTGAATTCACCACATATTCAACACCACACACACACACACACACACACACACACACACACACACACACTCACACACCATGACAGAGTTGAAACTAGAAAAAAAAGGTGGGCTTTATATGTTTTTCATGACTCGTGTCTTCTCACCAATTTCCCAATATGCCCAATGTCAACCTCTCTAGATCTCTTTTCTAGATTTTAGACTGTGTCCAGACTTACATCCGCTTACATAAATACATTGCACATTAGGCTGACAGTCGCACCCTGCACACATAGACTAATTTAATCTGTACTTCTAGAAGTGATTGTCTTCCCTTCTTTGGTTTCATGGTACCTTGGTTGTAGTATATGAGGGCCAGATTGTTCTGGAACACATGAGGAAGAAGGGCTCCCAGGCCACCCTGAGCAAGCCCCTGGTGCTTCCTGTTCACTTGCCAGGTAGAATTGATGAGGCGGCCAGCATTTGATTAAGCATCCAATGAGCTATCAGTTCTTCTCAGAGACTAGCACACCTAGGGCTGTAGTGTGTAGCTGCATGGTTTGCTCACTGCCCAGGAGTGTATGGTCAAGAAAGCTACTGGGGCTGGGCACAAAGGCACTGGCTGAGGTGCTGAAGATCCTGAGTTTAAAACTCTCTATCTTAGAGCCCAACTTGGCATCTGATGAACATTTTAATCTTTGCATGACCAAGCCTGGATGCTTGCTGTCCCCCCCCCCACACACACACACACCGCAACCTGTCCATGCCACAATTCCTTTCCCCAATGGCTGGTGCCTGTCATTATCTAGATCCTCAAGCTAAAATATTGGGCTTCTTTTCTTTAGCCTTCACGCCTAAGTCAGCAGCAGGCATCTTAATTAGGGTTTCCAATGCTGCGAACAGACACCATGACCAAGGCAACTCTTATAAAGGACAATATTTAATTGGGGCTACCTTACAGATTCAGAGGTTCAGTCCACTGTCAACAAGGTAGGAAGCATGGTAGCATCCATACAGGAATGGCACTACAAAAGTTGCTGAGAGTGCTACATCTTGTTCCAAAGGCAAACAGAAGACTAACATTCAGGCAGCTAGGAGGAGGGTCTCAAAGGCCACCCCCATAGTGACATACTTCCTCCGGTAAGGCCATGCCTCCTAATAGCACCACTCCTTGGGCCAAGCATATTCAATCTATCACAGCAGATCTGTCCATCTGGCCAGTTGCTTTGCCCTTTTAAGTTCCCATGCAGGAAAAAAACCAACTATCCACATTTGCATGGACTGTTAGTTACCCTATCCTGTTATCCCCTGCATAATACTCAGAGGGCTTCCCATGTTCTTAGAACAGTGGTTCTTAACCTGTGGATTGTAACCCCTTTTGGGGTCAAATGACCATTTCACAAGGGTCACCTAAGCCCACCAGGAAAACCTAGATATTCACATTATGATTTGTAACAGTTGCAAAATTATAGTCACAAAGTAGCACTGAAAATAATTTTGTGGTTGGAGGTCACCACAAAATAAGGAACTGCATTAGAGAGGTCACATTAGGAAGGTTAGGAACCACTGTCTTAGAACAACATATGTGTCAGTCATCTGTCACTACGACAAAATGACTGAAATATACAGCTTGTGGGGAGGGAGGTTTTATTTTGGCTCATGGCCTCGGTGGTTTCAGTTCCGTTATTGGCTCCATTGCTTTTGGTCCTGTGGCAGCACAGTGGGGAGTGTAGTGGAGGAACCACTTAATACATGTTGTCAGGGATCAAAAAGAGTAGGGAAGGGTCTGGAATCTCAATATCTACTTCAAGGACATTCTCCGGATGACCCAGCTTTCTTCCACAAAGCTCCTCCTCGGAAAGGCTCTACCTCCTCCGAATGGTGCATGCCTCCACAGGTGAGCCTTTAGGGAATGTTTCAGATCCAGGTGATATCAATGCTCAAATATTTCAGGTTACAGATACCTACAGAATTTGGGCTCCACACTTTCTCCCAAATCCTCCGCAGAAGATGCCTGGAGCTATCATAAAAATGTCTTGCCCAAGAAAGAGATGGCAGTGACAGATATAAACCTGAGGGTGACTGCAGACAGCTGCTTGAGGAGGTGAATCTCATGTCAACAGAACCCCTAGGAAGGTTCCCAATAGGGAGATGAGATGAAGGTGTCTCTGAGGAGACCATGACAGCACCTGAGTCAGAAAGACCCAGGCCTTGTACAACCACTGTGGAGAAGGTTTGATTTGTAGTTGCTTTGACTCTGAGTCTGGATGTAGCCCTCGGAGTAGTCCCCCAGTGGCCATCTCATACCACAAGAGTCTGAGAACCTGGTAGTGGCACAGTCTGAGGCTAGGTGCCTCGGCCAATTGGGTACTGAAAACCTGGAAGTTTCCTGAAGAGCTTGTGGTCCTCAGTTTGCAATAGAAGGCTGGAAATGCTGGCTTTAATATCAGTGAAGGAGTCAGAAACAGCAGCAGCCACAGGGTAAAATTAAATCTCAAGCAAGAGGGAAGGCCAAGCGAGCTACAGATGAATAAGTGTCCTTCTGTTCTTTCTCCTTTTCATCTGGGGTGCTACCAGAAGGTGCCAGCACATCTGGAGAGAGTTTTCTCTATCAATTAATCGGGATGGTTCTTCTCACCGGAGCCTCCCTACTAAAGTGATTCTAACCTATAGAAAGTCAACCACAAAACCCCCCTTGCTTAATCACCCCGTCTCTCCTCGGCCCTCACCCATCTCTAGGCAGCCCACGAACACTAGCTAGCAAACAGGAAATGATCTCTAGCAAGCAAGTAAAGGTCCTCTACTGGTGGTGAGGCCAAAAGGAAATATAAATTGGAGAATCTCTGTCTTTCTGTCTCTGTCTCTGTCTCCCATTCCCTTTCTCCATCCCTCCCTCCCTGAGACAAGATTGCTAGGAGAATTATTTTACTTCAAAAACCGTGTTGATGGTGGCTGGTGGCAACGTCATACAGCCTGCCCGAGGATTTTCCCAATGGCTGGAGGTTGCATTTAGATACTTTTGTGAGTCTGTGACCCAATTCCTGATGTGAGCAAATAAAGGGAGGAATTACTTATGTTGGCTTGCAGGTTCAAAGGTATCAGGTCACTATGGGTTTGAGGGTACCGTAGTGCAAAGCAGTGTGCACCCAGGCAAGAGAGGAAGCAGAGAAAGGAAGAGAGGGAGAGGCTAAAGGGCAAGATATCCTTAGTAACTGTCTGTCTGTCTATCTATCTATCTATCTATCTATCTATCTATCTATCATCAGCATAAAGGGAATTTTGTAGAATAGCTATTAAGGCTGTGGTCCACCTAGTTTAACAATGAACATAGCAGTAGAAGGTCCAGGAACCCAGTGTTGTACATTCCACAGGGCTGTGTGTCTCAGCTGATCTTCAGTAGATACCGGACTCCTGAAGAAGCAGGCTCTAATGCCAGTGAAGGAATGGACTTGCCAGCGAGCAAGAGCAAGCAGGTGAAGAGAGAGCAAGCGTCTTTCTTCCGAGCCCTTTATACAGGCGGCCACCAGAGGGTGTGGCCCCAATTAAAGGTGGATCTCTCCATCTCAAAAGATCTGGATTAAAAGTGGGTCTTCCCACATCAAATTATTTAATCAAGACAAAATGCCTCACAGGTGTACCAAGCCACTTGGGTTCTAGTGAATTCCAGATGTAGTCAAGTTGGGAACCAAGAACAGCCATCTTAGTAATCGCTCCCTCCACGTAAGCTCTGCTTCTGTATATTTCCAGAACTTTCCAAAACAGCACGTAACCCAGTTGGAGATCAAGCGTTCAAAAATATGAACACATGGGCAACATTTCACATTCAAAGCATAGCCCCAGAGCCTGAGGATGGCTCAACAGGTAAAGGTATTTGCTGCTAAGAACGCAGACCTGATGTTGATCACATGGCTGATGCAGAGGACGGCTGCACATTGTCCTTTGATCTCTGCCTGCACACTGTGGCGCACGCGTGCTCACACTTACACAGGAACGTGGACACAGAGCAAAACGGATAAAATGTAAACAAAACAACGGTAACCATAGCACACATAAACATTGGTAAGGGAGAGGTCTACAGAGGTGAAGCTATTCTCTACTCTGGATATAGGAACATACTCTGGATATTGGTGGCGGAGGATACAAGCTACACTGAGAGAATAAGTCACTCTGCAGCTCTTGCATGGGAGCTGGAGCAGTGGTTAGTAGCTGGCAGGGACAGATCAAATCAGCCTTGGAGATTAAGGCCTGGGGACAATGAGTAGCACAGGTGTCGTAGGCAGGGGTTCCATGGCTTGAATGTTCAGGCTAGTTCTAAAAGTGTGGGAAGTGCACGGGAGTGGATAGAGATCTGTAGAGATCCAAACAAGGGCAGAGGGGTAGAGTTGGTAATGAAAGCGTGGGATGGCATGAAGTTAGGGAAATGAAACCCGTGGGCATGGTATATTGACCCCAAGGCCTCTTATTGCCCCCAGCACCTCCCACTGACTCACAAATGACCTTTGAGCTGGAGACTGTCACCCCACACAGTCATGAGGAGGTTGGATCAGAGGTTCCCAGTTACTTCTCCAACTCCACTAAGCTATGGAGGCTCCAGTCTGTTCTGGGTCAGGGCACTGGGCCACACAATCTTGTAGATGGATGAATTGGTCCTGGGGAAGGAGAATCATAGGCAACCAGTTCTAACCTCCTCAGGTGCAGTGAGAGGAAACGTCAAAGTCGGAGCATCACCAAGCATCCTGACAATACAGGAAGGCACCAGACATGGGATGTAGGAAGGAGAACCCTGTTATGGTTTCAATGCAAAATGTCTTCCCTAGACTCACGTGCTTGAGCACATGGTCCCCATCTGGTAGCACTGTTTTTGGGAGATCGTGGACCCTTTAGGAGAGGGGGGTGGGGCCTCATACATCACTGGTGGGCCATCGTACTTCTGGCTCAGCTGTCTGTCTCCTGTTTTGCGGAGATGTGAGCTGAGGATTCCAAGCTGCAGAGATCCTCGGTCACAGGTGAGCAGAGCGCTTGGCTGAGGTCTCATTCTGAGCAGAGGAAAAATAGTCAGGGGAACTCTGATCCTGCATGTGCTGCTCTCCTCACTCAGTGGGACTACAGCCTTTTAGCCCGCCCTCGTGGCACTGCTGGTCTCCCAGGCTGGGAATCTGCTTTTGTTGTCCTTTAAGATGGAGGAGTCACATCCTCTACCCCTGATAGAGCAGGGCCAGGGCAGGGCTGGACCACAAGAGCTGCCAGGGGTGAGGCAGGTTCTGCTGTACACTCAGCACTGTGAGTCCTCCCAGTGATCCCTGCTCTAGGTTATTGCTACTATTTCCACCTTATGGGGCAGAGGGGTTTGGTAGTTACCCAAGGTTCTATAATACCTGCTGCTGGCCAGGCTGGGGCTTGAACCCTGGTGGTCTGACCCCAGCAGGGCCACTGTGCACATCCACCCCAATTCCTCTCCTCCGCAGACCCCAGTCCGCCCTCTGTAGTCTCCTCACTGAAAGTGATGTCTCTGCTCTCGCTGCCTGAGGACCCTGTGCTGATCAGGGCTGCCTGAGTGACCTTGGCCCTTAGCGCCTGAACACGTTTAGGCCTGGAATTTGCTGTTTATGCCTACCTGCCCCGAGGGGAGTCAGACTAGATCTTTGGAATACCTTTCAGGCCTGCTGCCCTACAGGAAGCCGACTGAAGGATTTGAGCTTGTCCTACCAGCACCACACTAACTAAGCACAGCCTTGTCACACGTACAGACCACGGAGACACGAATGTCTTTTTTGCTCAGTTTAAAAGATGTTTGGCCACGTTTCACAGTGAGAGACGCCAACCCACCCTCCTGAAATGGATCTGTGCGCCAAAAGATGTTCAGACGCAGCTCGGTGAGCGACTGCGATGATAGTTTGCCCTGCCTGTCCATGGAAGACGGGAGACTTTGTGCTGCAGACACAGTCGATCTTCTCTTGGCCTGGGCATCCCAGGCTCCCCTGCAGCCCGTGGACACTGCTGAACAGGAAGGGAGATGGGACTGCAGTTCCTTGGGCCTCGAGGGACACGAGGATGGGGGATCTTTGGCAGAGCGGGGCTTCAGCCTTCCCTGCTTTTCTGTTCAGTTTATGGTGTTGCCCAGGCAACTTTCCTGTCTCAGCCTCCCAGATGGCGGGAGTATAGATGTGTCCTGACACGCCTGGTGGGCATCTCAACCCGTCGGGGTGCTGAGTCAGCCAGTGGTTCCAGGTTTAAATATAAGGCGGGCGAGGCCTCCTCAAGGCACTAGAAAGCCAATATCAAAGCCGAGGTTCCAGGTCCAGTCTCTTCCGACTGAGGTGGGGCCATGCCTCCTGAGCAGCGCCCGTTTCTTGTTCTTGGTATCCTGGGACACCCTAGACACACCACGTAATTAGGTGGGGGACATGGAATATGCCTTTCCCCTGGTAGTTTTCCTGAACCGCAACACACGTAATTTTCCCTTTCATTTATTTTTCCACTGATCTACATGAAGAAAACATAATAAAAGACCTCCCAAATTACATACAAGGCATAATGGCAGAGAGGCTTAACTATAAATAGACAGCTAAGCCTTCTTCAAGCGGCCACTGGATGGTCCACGTACACAGAGTTCATGCCCCCACCTTAGGCAACCCTAAGTGATCCTGGGTGATCCTTTCCCAGGCCTTAGGAGGCGGCTGAGTGGTAGAGGGTCCACGAGACATAAGTCTACCATACACGAGTGAGCCTCAGCCCCCTACTGCAGACAGATCTCATCTGCTGAAGCAGGGGTAGAAGGCAGGCTGTGAACCGTGGTCACTTGGGCATCTGCAAGATGTCTGCCCCTCAATGCTTGGGGGCATAGTCTAAGACATAAGTGATAGATGCTTAGGGAGATTCTGAGGCAGCCAGTTCAGCACTGCCCATGACTTACTGTCCTTGGGCATCTACCGTATGCCAAAGCCATACCAACCACGTCTCCCCATGAGCTCATTTCACCCTCACAAATACCTTCTGTAGTGTCGTGCTTGCCCTTAAATTACAATACACAGAGAGATTAAGCAATTTGTCTAGCGTCACACAAGTGGAGACAGGTGGAATCCAGGAATCAGTCTTCTATCCTGCTCCTCCAGGAGAGGTAGGGAAAGGAAGGAACTGTCTGAGCCATAAGGGAGAATTCTGGTAGGACACCATCAGGCTGTGGCCTCAGTCCCATATGCTTTGACAGGAGCTAGATAAGGAAAGAGATAAATGGTGGCTGACTGTGTTTGAGGATGACAGGGACCCATGAGGGAAAGGATAAGGGAGGGACAGGTGACTGGAGGATGATGGTCAGGACTCTCCGATCTACCCAGAAGGATTGACAAATTGTATCTATCAGGCCACAACATGCCTAAGGGAATTGTAGAGAACTGGGAATAGTGCCCACAGACAGGCAAGACTACTGTGTCTTAACAGCAACATGTGCACCTGGCGTCCATGGAATAATTGCCTAGAGAAGTACACATACCTAATCGCCTGAGTCTGGGTAGTTTCTAAGGGGAAGAGGTTTACTTTACATAGTTCTGAAGTCCAAGAGAGTGGTGCTGGGTATCTGGTAAAGGTATCATGTATGCAGAGAGGGAAGGGAGGCTCCAGGTTCTCTTCATTACAACCCAGACCCACAGGAACTAACCCACTCCTGTCGTAATTAATCTATTCTCTTGGGAGAGGCATTCATGCATTCATGTGGGTGGTGGCCCGTGACCTAATTACCTCTTCGGTAATTAGTTACACTGAGGAACTCAGCCTCAACATGAACCCACGTTGGGACAAATTCCAACTGTAGTGGTGGCCCAGGAACAACAGGCATTGTGAACTGTAGTTGAAGTAATATCCCAAATTATATTTTCTTAATCACATGGGCCTCTAGAATCCATAAGGTGAAAGATTTCCAGAGTCGTTATGTCAGAGCCGAGGGTACCCAGGGCTACAGATCCTATTCCCACTTCTGTGTCTCCATCTCCTGCCTTTCTGGCCAGGGAATGATTCCTGTAGTTACAATAGCTTTGTGGTCACAGTATCAGAAGTGTTTGGGCATGGAGGGTTTTTAAATGGAACCTAGGTGACCCAGGTTAAAGAGGAGCCCCCACTTGGTATGGTGGTCCATATTTATAATCCCAGCTCTTGGGAGGCTGCTAGTTTGAGGCCAGCCTGGGCTACATCATAAGTTCCAGGACATTCTGAACTATGTAGAAAGACTCTGTCTCAGAGCCTAGCACAACTGTCCTCTGAGAGACTCCACCCAGCAGTTGCCAGAAATAGACGTAGAGAGCCACAGCTAAACACTGGATGGAGCTGTGAAGAGTTGGAGGGAGGACTGGGGTGACTCGGAAGGGGTAGGGACTCCACAAGAAAAGCAACAGAGTCATCCACCCTGAACCCCTGGGAGCTCCCAGAGAGTGAACCACCAACCAAAGAGCCTGACCAAGGCCCTCCACCCATAGGTAGCAGATGCACAGCTTGCTCTTCATGAGGGTCCCCCAAAAACTGGAGCTGGGGCTGTCCCCAACTCTGTTGCTTGCCTGTGGATCTTGTTCTAACAGAGCTGCCCTGTCTGGCCTCAGTGGGAGAGGACGTGTCTAGTTCTGCAGTGACTTGATGTGCCAGGGGGGTTGGTGCGCTGGGAGGGAGTCTCCCCCTTATCAGAGGAGAAGGGAGAGGGGGAGGGGGAAGGGACTATATAAGGGGGGAGGGAGGAAAGGGGGGCTGTGATTGGGAGGTAAGTAAGTAAATGGAAGACAAAGACTGTCTCTCCCCTGCCCCCAGTAGTTACATTTTGAAAATTAAAAACAAACAAAGCAAGGCCCGTGAGGCCAAGTGTGATGCTCTTGGGTTGGTGGCCTGAAGGGTGATATGGTAGGAGGGTCCCTTCCCTGGGAGGACAATCCAGATCAAAGGAAGAAAGAGGCTATACCACATGATTTCTGGGGAACCTGAGGTCTTTTGGCACTCAATTTGAGCAGGAAGGGGCCAGTTGCTTAGGAAGGGTCTGCATGAGGGGAAAGTAGGCGGGTACCACAACCCAGGCTACCCTTGGCCCCCAGGACACAGCTAGACTGGCCCATGGAGGCACAATTAACGTAGGAAGCAGCCACCTTTAGTGCCTTTAGGCCTGGAGGGACGGCCACCAAGACTGCTACAGGAGGTCTACCTTCTACAACTCAAAGTGGAAATCTGACAAAGGGCTACTGGAAGCCAGGCTGTGTCTGGTATTTAGGGTGGCCACCCTGGTCCAGACCATTCAGACCTTAAGAGTGGCCCAGAGAACAAGACAGGGCACCGGAGAGACAGCTTCCCTGGAGGCCTGGCCCTGCCCCTGAAGGGAGCTGAGCTCCCATGCAGAGTGCTGAGCTAATGCTGAGCTAATGAGGCCAGCACTGGGCACACTCATACAGCCTCTCCTTCACGGCATCAAGGGCCTTGCAGGTATTAATTAAGGCTCGAAATCCGAGGAACCCAGAGCGGATTCTCATTAACCTCTTTCTGCAGGCGACCGGCTCTACTCTCCCGCCACAGTTGTGTGGATGCAGAGAGGGCTCCGGGAAGGCGTTAGGAGTTCCTGGTTATAGTGTGATGGAGCTGGTTTGAACTGACAGACTGCATGCTTCTTGGGGTGACAAAAAAGGTTCTCTCTGTCTGTCTCTGTCTGTGTCTGTGTCTGTCTCTGTCTCTTTTCTGAAACAGATCTGGCACACGCCACACACTTCATCCGTGAAAGTTTATTCATTGGCTTTCTGTGGAATCACAGCTGTGCATCCATTACCACAATCAGTTCTAGGAAGAAACACTGTATGTACCCATTAGCTATTTTCCTGGCATCCTCCCCAGCCCCAAGCAAACACTAATTTGCTCTCTTTCTCTATATATTTGCCTATCCTGTGTTGTTGTTGTTTTAAAGTAATGTATAGCTGTGTGTGGTGGTGCACGCCTTTAATCCCAGAACTCTGGAGGCAGAGGCAGCTGGGTTTTTTAGTTCAAGGCTAGCCCCGTTTGTAGAGCAAGTGCTAGGACAGCCACAGTTACACAGAGAAACATTGTCTCAGGGGGATCCGGGAAAGAAGTAACACTGTACCAAGTACAAGAGGCCAGCCTGGACTACATGCCAGGCTAACCTAAGATACCTAGTAGGAACCTATCTCAAATAACAAAGTAATCCACATCCAGTGAGCTGGCTCAGTCGCCAAAGCATTTGACATGCAAGCTCAGTGACCTGGGTTCAACCTCTGGAACCCATAGTGGAAGGAGAAACTGACTCCTAAAAGTTGACCTCTGACCTCCACACAGGTGCTACAGCACACATACAACACGTGTGTGTGTGCATGTGCATACACACACAATAATAGTACTAAGCTAAATAAAAATATAGGAGATAAATTACTGTGTGTAACCATCACTACCATCAGTCTCTGGAATGTTATATATATGCCAGTGCTGTCACCCGCAGTCCCTGGTAATTACCTTTCTTTCTGTCTCTGGCCATGCGACTATCCTTTTATCAGACAGACATAGGATTATACAGTATTTGTACTTTTTGTGCCTGATGTGTCAGGCTTATTTCACTTAGCATGTTCTCCAGGTTCTTTTTGTTTTGATTCTAAATTATCAAACACCTCAACCCCAAGTACAGAAAGCAAAGCGAGACACAATCCCTTTGTTCAGCCCGTCTATCTCAAGTTTGGCAAGTGTTGATGCTTTGGTGTGTGTGAGTGAATGTGTATACATGTGTGTGTGTGTGTGTGCGCGCGCATATGTGTGAGTATATGTGTGCGAGTATGTGAGAGTATATGTGAATATGTGTGTATGCCTGAGTGCACATGTGTGCATGACAGAGAGAGAGAGAGAGAGAGGGAGAGAGGGAGAGAGAGAGAGAGAGAGAGAGAGAGAGAGAGAGAACTAACCCACCTGTTAGGTTAGCATGCATTTTTCTTTTTTCTTTTTTTTTGTTGTTGTTTTTTGGTTTTTGGATTTGGTTTTTTCGAGACAAGGTTTCTCTGTGTAGCCCTGTCTGTCCTGGAACTTACTCTGTAGATCAGGCTGGCCTCGAACTCAGAAATCCGCCTGCCTCTGCCTCCCAGAGTGCTGAGATTACAGGCGTGCGCCACCACCGCCCGGCTAGCATGCATTTTTCTTATTCAGGCTTTAAACAAAATTTCCAATGAATAACAATGTATAGTATACATTCTGTACAATGCATGTATATTGTTATGTATTAATTTTATATAATACCATAATATATATCTAAATTTTGTATCTATAATAAATGATAGTATTTCGTGGATTGTCGTTGTTTTGGTTTTTGAGACAAGATCTTACCTAGCTCCAGCTTGCCTTAAAATCACTGTGTGGCTCAGGATGTCAATATTGCTGCTGTTGGGAGGACAGGCATGCACTGCCACACCTGCCTTACCTAGTGCCAGGAATTGAACCCAGGTTTTACGTCTGACAGACATTCAACTAACTGAGCTACATCTCTAGCCCTATTTTGTGTTTTATCAACACTTAAAAATAGGTGTGAAGCGCATGCCTGCAGTTCCAGCACTTGGGGCTAGAAGCAAGGAGATTGGAAGTTCAAGACCAGCCATGGCAACGTAGTGACTAGGTCAGCCTGAGCTATGTAAACACTTGTTCAATCAAAATAGGGCCGGACTCCCCTTGCAGCAGCGGCCGAGTGCAGAGTCCGGAGCTGCAGTGGTACAAGTCCTGGCTGGACAAGCTTTTAGGAAGTTTCTTCCACTCCTTGACAGAGTATTGGTGGAAAGGAGTGCCAGGAGTGCCGCCGAAACTGTAACCAAAGGTGGCATCATGCTTCCAGAAAAGTCTCAAGGAAAAGTATTGCATGGAACGGTCGTGGCTGTGGGGTCAGGCAGGAAAGGAAAGGGTGGAGAGATTCAGCCTGTCAGTGTGAAAGTTGGTGATAAGATTCTTCTCCCAGAATATGGAGGCACAAAAGTAGTTCTAGACAACAAGGATTATTTCTTATTTAGAGATAGTGACATTCTTGGAAAGTATGTGGACTGAAATCGCTGTTGAAATGGTGTCACATGAAGCTGCCCATTCCACTGACGTTCTGAACTATTTCATCATGTAAATAATTTCCATGCCTCCCTTTTATAATAAACAGATGAAAAAAAATAGGGCAACAAGATGACTCAGTGGGTAAAGGCACTTACCACACAAGCCTGGCGACTCAAGTTCAGTCCCCAGCCCCCATATAAAGATGGAAGAAGATAACCAGCTCCACAAAGTCACCACTGACTTCTACACACATGCTGTGACACACAACACACACACACACACACACACACACACACACACACACACACAGCAACTAATAAAAAAACAACCCCCTATTCTTTTTTTTTTCAATACAGTGTTTCTCTGTGTAACTTTGGCTGTTCTGAAACTTACTCTGTAGACCAGGCTGGCCTCAAGTAGCATGATCAAAGGGGAAAAACAAACTATGACAAACTATAAGCATATTTTTGGCTCTGGCGCTGCCAGCACAATTGATCACAGCTCCTACCGGAAACCCAAGCAGCTTGGGATTCTGACGCTGGCGGAACCACCACATCCTCACGTCGCCATCTTGAATGCCTAGGCAGACCTGTTTCCCATCTCTGTCTGCACTTGGCAGAGTTAGTTTTTCCCTTTTAACCATGCTTCTCGGAGTGCACTTGTAGGCTGGTGGTTTTAATGTGCATTTCTCTAATGATTAGTAATGCTAATCCTAAGTGTTTCTATCAACAGACTTTCCTGGCATGCTAGGAGCATCCAGACCGCCCAAAGGCCTGTAAGGGACCAGACGGCAGGCTCTGGGATATGCCAGGAACTTCATTTTGCATGAAGCGAGTGGTGCTTGCTATTCCTCTGTAGACAGCCTCTTGCCTGGGATATGGTGGCCAACTGGGCAGTGCTGCTGCTGCTGAGACCTTCCTGGGCATGGATGCGCTGTCCACTGTGGCACAGCAAACTATGGGATGGAGTGTCAGGTTCTTCGGCCTCCCAAGTTGCACCTTTTAGAAAAGAAGGGTTGGCCATTGAGTGGGTGGGGCTCTCAAGCAGCAGGAGGTTGGTCTCTGCACCTAGGAGGGCTATTTATTTATTATTTTTAAAAGACATTGTGGTTTCATTATATAGCCCTAGCTAGCCTCGAACTTGCTGTGTAAAGCAAACTGGCCTTGAATTCACGTCCTCCTGCCTCTGCCTCCTAAGTGCTAGGATCAAAGGTGTGGGCCACCGTGTTGAGCTAAAATGGCTTTTTTTTTAGTGACTCCTTAGACTTTGTCACCTGGGTCCTGTTGTTAAGTCTCAAGGGAAGGCTGGTGAGTTGGTTCAGTGGGTCAAAACCCTTGCTGCCAAGCCTAATAACCTGAGTTTCATCCCTGAGACCCACATGGTGGAAAGAGAAAACTGCATCCCACAAGTTGAACGTTATTTCAAAACCTCGAGGGAAGTATAAATAATACTTTCTTACTTTCTTGTCTCTACCATTGGCCAGAACCTTGCTGGTACCCCAATGAAGTCTCATTTGACTCAAATTTGGGATCCTTTAAGAAGGACCATGTCAGCCTATTCAACCTGTTTATTAGCTCCACTCAGAAATCTGGGACCCTCGAGAGGGCTGAGAGGGTCCTCCTTGCTCCTCTGTGGCTCAGCTGGCTAGCAGCCTGGACGTCTCTCTGACACACAGGGTTCAGGTTGCACAGACTCAAAGAGAAGCTCGAGGGAAATTTGTAGGTGTGGTTTGTGTCTTGGGGACAAGACTGTGACAGGAGTAAGGAATGGAGAGAGCGATGTCAAGGTTAAGACGAGAAAGCCAGTTTGCAGAGGAAGACTGGAAGCCCTTCTTGACCTGAGTGGTCCCCCAACGAACAGAGCATGCTCGGAAAAAAAGGGTCCCCCAGATACAAACAGGAGAGGTGTGGAGCATAAAGGACCACACACTGCAGTGGCCAAAGACTTTTGGGGCTCCTTCCTCAGCACACTCGTTCATTTCCGGTCTTGGGGCTGGTTGTCCTGCATTGCTAAGCTATTTCTACTATATTCAGGTCCAACTTAAACGAAGTGACTTTTCCTCCATCTCTTCCATTCCTGGCAGCTGCCAAGATTTACAGTTTGCCGGCTCTGTTGTTTTTCTTCCAAAGTCTAAATAAAACTGTCCTCAAGCTTCCTTGTGATTCCATTAAAAAAAATTTTTTTATTAATGAGATTAAAGCCTCCCAGAGGGGAAACCTCAGTTTCCCTAGTAACAAGACTATGCTATCCAGATCCACGCACCAACATCTGCTGCTCCAGGAGGTGTCAAGGTATCAGGCCTGGGAGAATGTTTGCTATACTAATATACCAAGCACCCAGCCTCCCTCCCTCCCCAGAGCTTCCTTCTGCATTCCTCCCTTTCCAGAGGAACACTGCCCTGCCCCCCACCCCACCCCACCCCACCCCCAACAGCACCATCATGGCAAGGCTACAAGAAATAGGCATTACTGCCCTGCCTCCACCTGGGTCCTCAGGAGGAATTTGTTCACTGGGTCCAGAGTTGCCCAGCCTGGATATCTGGCCTGAGTTCAATTACCTCCTTGCTAGACCTTTTTCCTGTGGTTTTGCAGGCTGGCACTACCACTCAGTACCCAGCTCAGGGCTTCAATATCTAAGGATCAGGGGAATGGCCTGGCTGAGAATGACAGCTGCGTGCCTAGCCCTGCACGCTGTGCCAGGCACTGCCCAGCCCTGTACCAACCTTATCTTCTGCATGAGTCAGAGTCTAGCTGGACTCTAGCCTTAGACTCCTGACAGCTCTTCTGAGCCTGGGGAGAGCCCAACCAACAGCAAGGCCTCGTCCACCCAGCAGGCCTGACCCAGGCAGTCTCTCTTTCAGACACTCCATAAACAAGGTCAGGTGGGCTTTTGCTAGTGGTACCTCAGGACAGGGAGTATGCCAAGGAAGTGACAGGGACTGAGCCAATGACCCCCAGGAAGCTCCCGGAAGTGCATCCCAGAAAGCCAAAAGTGTGGATTTCCGGGAGCCCCTAGAGCTTAGGTTGACCTGTTCTGGCTAGGGCTTTGGTGGCCTGTCTTCTCTCTCTGGGTCTCGGCTCTATCACATATCAAATGGCAGATAAAGTAGGTGGCTCTAAGAGCCTTCCTAGTTCTGGACACTGACTCTGAAAACCTAGGGGCTTCAAGATTCATGGACAGGTCCCAGGCAGGTCCCAGTGATCATTTCCTCTCAACCAAACCAGATTTGCCCACTGGCCTTACTTAGACCAGAGTGGGGAGCGGCTCACTGACAACCCTCAGCATCAACTGGCTGACAAGTGGCCACCTGAGCACGAGACACAGGAAGAGCAGCTACAGTCGATCTCACCCTTGCTTGAAAGACCTGAGCCCCGTGTCCCTCACCATCCCTGACCCAGGTCAGAGAAGAGGGACACAACCACAGCTGGCACATCCTTTGATCAGGGTCCAACATCAGCTCAACGGGGTGAAAATATTGTTTTGTGGTCTCCCTATCTTGGTGGCTCAGAGATGGAAATGGGCTGCCTGCTTTCACCATGCATCTCCAAGGATTTTTCACCTACAAGCAACCCCGGCACCTCTGCCTGCCGTTCCTCCCAGTGTCCGGCCCCTTGGCCCCGCACACTGGTCTGAAGGTGAACGCTGGTTGTGGCAGGTGTCACTCCTCTGAGTTCATCTGTGGGTTGTGGAAATGACGAAACATGCCAGACTGGTGTTCTGCTCACCGTGTGCAGCCAAACAAAAACAGAGACAACACAAGAGCCCCTTGTTCTAAAAGCTTGGTGGTGACTGCAGTTGAGACTCAACTTTCCGCAAGTATCAAGACGTCCCCATACCGCCGGGTTCTAATTTCCTCCATTACCTTCCAGTCTTATCCAAGGGAAACTGGGTTCTCTCCTTCCTAGAAGCTCAAAGATATGGCCCTTGGGAATTTGTCAGCTGCCTGAGGAATTGGGGGGCAAGAAGAGATTTCTGTGTTTTTGTGTGACAGGTGACTGAGCTGCTGGGAGCCATTTCAGGCTAATAGTTGTCGAACGTATGGTGTCAGTGGCCTCCTGCTAGCCCCAAGAGGACACCTGTGCCCTCTACCATCGTCTCTGTGAATGCAGACAGCAGGTGATGGATGAGTAGGGGAGGCAGGGAGATATGTGCCTTGGCCCAACTGTCCTGGCTGAGTGATCTTTGAAGGCTTCTCTGCTGAGATCTAACCGCCGCCCTCCATCCCTCCAACCCTCCAACATGCCCCATCTGTTTACTGTTTACACAATCCATGTTTGCTGGTGACTGATGACAACAGTTTGAGCAGAGCCGAGAGACTGGAGGCAGCCCTGGGCTGGTGCCAACCACCCTGCTGGGCTTTGAGTCATCCCACCACTGCCCGTTCAGAGTCTCCCTAACTCTCCCCAGGGGTTCTTCCTGTGGTGGTCCTGCCTGATACTTTGTCTCCTCCGTGTTGGCTTTGAGGGATCTTTCTAACCCAAATCATATTAATCATAATTCCCCACATTGCTGTGGGGAAGCTGTTAGTGTTCCTTATAATGAGTGGTGTCCAAATTACTTAGCAGGGCCTTCCTGGGTCATCTCTGGATCTGATAAGGATTATTGATATATAAATGAGTGGATGGATGGATAGGTGGGTGGGTGGATGAATGAAGAGATGAGCACAGCAGAGCTTATACCCTGTAGATTATATTATCTCTTAACATCAGGGATTCCAAGTCCCAAAGGGGACTTGACCAGAGAAAAAGGCCAGGCCCCAGCAGAGGCGATACAGACAGTGACATTGGCCCTGGATATTGTCAACTAGCTCTTTCCTTCAGGGGATGGGTCTAAATCAACATCCTTTCACTTAGGAAAGTCCTCAGGGCTCTGGGCTCCTAAATTATGTTTTCTTTCTGGGGGGCGGGGTTCTAGCTGGGGACTACCTCTCTAGAGTCTGAGATCAGTCCCACATCCCTTGGGGGCCCTGACACCAGCTCAGATACATGCTCATGAGAAAACTAGTTTCTATGATATTTGGCTATAATTTATGAGATTTGTCATCTTCATGGCCAGAGGAATTACCTCCAGTACTCGGTTCGTTGTGTCCTCTGACCCTGCTCAAGTTCTCCACCCTCTAAAGCATCCCGGGCGCTGGCAGCCAGCTGAGAGAGTGCAGCATCCCTGAAAGATCTCCAGCGCTTCCCACTCCTTGGCCCAGGCCCTGGAACTTTGGTGGAAGTCACGAACTGGACAAATCCAGTGGGGCATCAGTTTCGAAATCCTTCCTGCAGTTTGCAGCAGCCAATCGAGAAAGGGCGTGTGGGAGCCTCGGGGAGGAGGAGATGTAAAATGGAGCACAAGCCCTTTGGAAAAGTCGTTCTGAAATGTCTTTTAAAAATGAACCATAGAGCCTGAGATGACTCAGCAGTGGAGGTGCTTGCAGCTGAGTCTGAACAGCTGAGTTTAATCACCATCTGGAAGGGAATAATTGATTCTTATACGTTGTCCTCTGGCCTCCATATGAGCATCGTGACACAGGCACACCACCCCAGCCCCCACCACACTCATAGATAAATAAATATAATAAGAATTTAAGACGCTGATAAAATGAATCAGAGGGTAAATAAAGGTGCTTGCTACCAAGACTGATAACCTGAGTTCAATCCTCAGTACCCAATGATGAAAGAGAGGACACTGGGCCATGCCCCCCCCTCACTCTGCATAAATAAATGTAATTGTTTTTAAGTTTAAAAGAAGAGCCTGAGAGGAGAGGCAGGCAGATCTATAGAGCCAGTTCCAGGACAGCCGGGGCTACACAGAGAAACCCTGTCTTGAAAAACAACATTAAGCTGGGCGGTGGTGGTGCACGCCTGTAATCCCAGCACTTGGGAGGCAGAGGCAGGCAGATTTCTGAGTTTGAGGCCAGCCTGGTCTACAGAGTGAGTTCTAGGACAGCCAGGGCTACACAGAGAAACCCTGTCTCAAAAAACCAAAAAAAAAAAAAAAAGTTAAAAAAAATTTAAGCATAAATCTATTATCTGACGTGGCATTCCATGCCTAGGTATTTATCCAAGAGAAGTAAAAACTTGTTAGTTTACATAAACACTTGTACACAAACATACACAGCCACTGTATTTATAACAGGCCCAAGCTAGAAACTATCCAAACATCCATGAACAGGTGAAAAGGTAAATTGTAATATAAGCCAGAGGAGGAAGTGATACTTCGCAAGAAGCAGAGACCACCTGTGAACCTGCGAATATGCTTAGCACATGAGTAGAAAGAATAAAAGAATATGTACTAGATGATCCTGTTTATTGAAAAAGCAGAAACTACAAACCTGGGTTGTCAAGATGGCTCGGCTAATAAAAGTGCCTGCTATGTGGAGTCTGATGACCCGAGTTCAGTTTCAGGGACCACAGGGTAGGAGGAGAGAACTGACTTCCTTACGTTGTCCTCTGACCTCTACAGTCATGCTGTGGTATGCACCCCCACCCTTATATGCATACACTACGCACAAAATAAAAAATTTTAAGTGTAACTTAAAATTAAGAAAACTACTTTTAGGTTACTATAAACCCATCTGTACAGTGACAGTGTTGCTGATGAGTGACTGCCGGGAGACAGAGGGCGGAAGGGGCAGGAGGAATGGGTGTGGCTGTCGTGGTCTTGGTGTTGGTTTCACACATAGGTGGAAAACATCTAAATGTTCATCTTCTGTTTTACATACATTTGTGTGTGTTGCATATAAATAGTATAGACGAAGAGGAAGAGGCTGTGCTTATCCAAGATATCACCACTGTTTGACCTAATCGTCAAGGTTCTTGCTCTCCTGATAATCCACACATTATCTGTGTCCTCCTGGGTTGACCAAGATGGCTGGTTTAGTCTTTGGCTTAATCAGTCAGAAAACTCCTATGCCTTTTTTTTTTTTTTTTTTTTGGTTTTTCAAGACAGGGTTTCTCTGTGTAGTCCTGGCTGTCCTGGAGCTCACTCTGAAGACCAGGCTGGCCTCGAACTCAGAAATCTGCCTGCCTCTGCCTCCCAAGTGCTGGGATTAAAGGCGTGCGCCACCAACGCCCGGCCCTATGCCTTTTTTTTTTTTTTAAAAAAAGATTTGTTTTATGTATATGAGTACACTGTATCTGTCCTGATGGTTGTGAGCCATCATGTGGTTGCCGGGAATTTGAATTCAGGACCTCTGCTCGCTCTGGTCGGCCCCGCTTGCTCCTGTGGAGCCCACTTACTCCAGCCTAAAGATTTATTTATGATTATAATCTAAGTGCACTGTAGCTGTCTTCAGACACACCAGAAGAGGGCGTCATATCTCTTTACGGATGGTTGTGAGCCACCATGTGGTTCCACTCAGTTGTGTCCTTTCCAGGGAAGCTTTCTTGACTTTGGCAGATCCCCACAGCCACACCTCAAGGGGCGGCCAGAGCCAAGGGCACTGCCTGGGCAACGAGATAGAACCACCAACAGTCAGACTACTCCCCGGGTCACCTGCTGGTGATCATTTAGGCAACACTTTCCTTCCTTCCTTCCTTCCTTCCTTCCTTCCTTCCTTCCTTCCTTCCTTCCTCCATCTCTCCCTCTTTCTTTCTTATTTTATGTATATGAGTACACCATTGCTCTCTTCAGACACACGAGAAGAGGGCATCAGATCTCATTAGAGATGGTTGTGAGCCACCATGTAGTTGCTGGGAATTGAACTCAGGACCTCTGGAAGAGCAGTCAGTGCACTTAACCACTGAGCCATCTCTCCAGCCCCACTTTTTTTTTTTTCCCTGAGCCAAAATGACACGGATGGAGATTTCTCACCATGTTTATCCCTGCGCCAGCCATGGTTCCCATCCTAGATAGTCTAGTACTTATTTTCCACACACGGGCTCCTTCTTGTACCTTCTTGGAGATAGGCTAATATCTTGTTGCTTTAACATGTATCAAGCTACAACCCCAAAGTAGAACTGTAGAAATGTACTTCTAAGCTATGGACATTGGCTTAGGAAAGTCACAGAGGCTCTGCAGATGGAGCAGAATTGGAAGGGCTGGTTTTTCTGTCCAGAGAGTCAGGTCAGGACAGGCTTTGGTGGAGAGGGCCCACTGAAGTACCTTTTGGGTGATAGGCAGATTTTCTGAGTTGATGGAGGAAGAAAGAGCAGTCTAGACCAAGAAGGCAAGGAGCTGAATCTCAGAAAACATCTTATGATGTAAGATCAGAAGTACCTCCAATGAAGTCCAAGCCTCCGCTGTGGGAGCACAAAGAATTCCAGAGAAATTCCAGACTTCAGAGTCTGACATGGGAGTGTTCGCCTTCTTGGTGCCAGAATGAACTTGGCACTCACCTAATTCTCCTCCCTCTGTTCCTGTGGGGAGTTTCTTTGAGACACTCATGCTAAAAGCTTTCCGTAATGGTTTCCCGTGAAGACACACCGATTCCCCACTGGATAATTAGGATGTAGCAGATTCCTCTGAGAATGGTTGAATTCTCCAAAGGCTGTCGCTGCCCAAGCCCAGGGTCTGGGGATTCTTAATTGGTTTATATGATCTACATCTTCTGAATCACATTTGGCATTTGGGAAGGAGGGCAGTTTGTGTGTGTGTGTGTGTGTGTGTGTGTGTGTGTGTGTAGCTTGGATGACTTGTTTAAATTGTTCTGTGTAAAGTGTTGAAACAGCTGTATTTGATTAAAAAGTGACTTTGCTTTAGGATGAATGCTATAATGTACTCTCTCAGTCCTGTGCTGCTGGCTAAGTTTATGTTTTGTACCCTTATCCTTGTCCCTCATGACTCTGAGACTCTGGCTGGGATCTTGCCTTGCCTGCTCGCCTGGTGTGGACACACCCAACCTGCCTGACTGATTTCATCTATCGTAAGGAATTAAAAACATAAGGGCCAAAGGTACAGAAACGACTAATGCAAGGTTCTCAACCTGTGGGTTGACATCCCCTTGGGGGTCACATATCAGATATCATGCCTATTAAATATTTGCATTATGGTTCATAACAGTAGCAAAATTACAGTTACGAAGTAGCAACAAAATAATTTTTATGGTGGGGGTTATCACAACCTGAGGAACTGTATTAAAGGGTCGAAGCATTAGGACGGTCGAGGACCACTGGACTAAGGCAAGATTCAGGGAAAGACAGATTCTCTTAAATTGACACCAAACGGGGCTGAGGAGACAGGAGACAGCCATGTCATCTGACCCTGTATTTGGGAATTGTCACTGGGAAGAATCCACAGAAAACAGTGCCTGTGACCTTGGAAACCCCTCAACTCCTATGTCAGGAGGCACTGCCGCATCCCTGGCAGATGAGGGCAGTAGAGGTTGTAATGGAAGAGCATGGGGAAGGTGCAGACCGGACTCTTTACTGCCTCAGGGAACTGCCTTCTTATTCCAATTCTCCACGGTCCAGAGGGTCATCCTTGGTTGGGTAGGAAGTCAGGTAACTTTGGAGGGGACACTTCCCACTTGCTTCCAGGTCCCCAGAGGCTCAGCTCACCCATCAAGGCACCTTGAGCCGTCTGCAGTCAAACCTACCCTCAAGAGCCTGAGAGCAACCCTTCCTGAAAGGTTGCTGAGACCATGAGTCCAGATACTCCCAGGATTCTTTCTGTTTCTAGCAGTGGAGCTGATGGTCCAGGGCCTCCTCCATCATGGGCACCTGGCTCAGTTTGATTATGTTTCTGGACCAACACACATACACAGACACAGACCTACCCACCCACCCACATACACACACACACATACCCCCTCTAGGGTCAGACTTTGAGAAGGTACCTCAATGCTTGATAAGGACGAGAATAGAAGGAGAAGAGCCTTAGAAGAAGGGTCTGGGGTTGGAAGGCTGGGAGGCTGTGGGATCCAGTCTCCAGGATGCAGTTCTACCAGGCCTTAATAGGGAAGAGAACCATTGTGCCAGGAAACGCATTAGGCTCTTCACCTTCATTTTCTCATCCATTTTTTTTTCAACAATGAGGAAGGCAAGGCTGAGGTCTAAAAGGGGAAAGAGGCTTATTCAAGTTCACAGAGCATGAAGTCTACCAGCTTCTGTTTAGGGAGTATAGGCTATAAGGGAGTGTGGGGGAGGGAGAAAAGGAGAAAAGAAGAAAAGGAAAAGAGAAAAGAAAAATTCCAAGGAATTATAAGTAGGATTTTAAAAACTTGCATCTTATTTGGTGTGTATGTGGGGGCGAGACACACACACACACACACACACACACACACACACACACACACAGAGAGAGAGAGAGAGAGAGAGAGAGAGAGAGAGAGAGAGATTGAGAGAGAGTGAACAAGCAATGGACCATGCTTCCGGCTCCATGCGACTTTAGAAACATCAACCTCCATGCCCCAGCTCTGCAGCTGCCTCCCGGAAAGGCCCTGGACTTCCCACTGTGCCCGTCTGAGCTTGGCCAGTCTTCTCTTCCCAATACCTCATCCCCTGAGCTCTCCTCATGGTGGATTTCCTGACACTCAGCCTGTGGCAGGGCTCATCTTCGAGATGAGTCAAGATCACAAGTGTCCTTCTTCAGGTATCCCTCCCTCCACAGCCCCCCTCAGCCTGCTGGCCTTATCTTGACACCCACCAGTTTATTCCTCCTTGCCCAATTCTGTCTAGATGTGAAGCATTAACTTCACCCTCGGGCCTTTGTAACCAGGACCTCCCCACCCCACCTCCAGATCTGGTTATCACCTGATTCTACTAACCCATCCTTTGAGGCCATGAAGGCCTTCCTACCTCCACCCATCCCTTCTGGAAGCCTGCAGTGAACAGCTAACTCTAACGCTATGCATTTGTTCAGCGCTTACTGAATGCAGGAACATTCCAAACCATGCCTTCATTTATTCCTCCCAGTCACTCCATCCGGGGTGACGATGAGGAAACTGAGGCTCTGAGAAATAACTTGACTTGCCCACGGTTTCCCAGCTATGAAGCAACAAAGCCAGGCCCACGTGTCTGACTCAGGAGCTGTGTCTGTAAAGCTGGCTTTCAAGGATGTTTATGAATTAGTTCCAAGCTACTGTCACAAGCTCGTATTCCTTTGCCATCCCCTGCACATAGGCAATGCTGGCTGTCCACTGTCCACTGAACGCCAGCTGCACAGTCCTACCCCCATGCCTCAGTTCACACACCCCTTCTCCCGAAATCCCTCTCTCTAGCTCCTGCTCTCAGAAAGTTTGATCCAGAAGGGCTTCTTACCATAAACAACCCCTTCCTTTAGTAATCAGCCCCAGACTAGCTTTATTTTTACACGTGGCTCGTGGGTCAACATTTCTAATAGGCAGCCAGTTCACTAACAGTGGAGACCAAGCCCAGCATTTGAGTCTTTTGAAGTGTCCTGCATGTAGCATGGCACTCTTGCTTACAGAACTGTTTTTGTTTTGTTTTTGTTTTCAGTGTTGGGCTTTGTACATGCTGGGCACGTGACCTACTTACCGCTTAACTACATCCACAGTCAATGTCTTTGTTTCTTTTTAAAGATGCATTCATTTATTATATACATGACGGTTTTGCCTGCATGGATGTTATGTGCACCATGTGCATGCAGTGCCTGTAGAGGCCAGAAGAGGAGGTCAGATCCCCTAGAACTGGAGTTACAGACGGTCACGAGGGGCCATGTGGGTGCTGTGAGAACTGAACCCAGGTTCTCTGAAAGAGCAGCAAGTACTCTTAACTCTACAGTCTTGTTTTAGGATTCTTTTGCTCAAGAAGGTGAGGGGAAGCTTCATAGAGTGGGCTCCTTCCTGAGCAGGACAGCTCAGGGGGCAAGGCACATTCCCCCGGAGACTGGCATGTGGAGTATGGGCGTGTGCACTATGGGGACACCCCAGCCTCAGGTCATCCTGTGTGAAGCAATGGAGACGTTTCCGTGGGCAGGAATATTCCAGGGTGGGGGAGGGACCTGCTCCGAGCCCTGGGCCTCTCTGGGTGCTTGCCTTTCTTACCTTTAAAGCCGAGAGGCAGCTGTCATCCCAGCCTCTGGCCCTGACCGAGGCTTGCTTACACCCACCCTCACCTCTTTCCTTTCTAGGACTCAGAGGAAAACTACAGACTGCAGTCTGCAGACTTGCCCACTTCCTACCAAAAGTCAACCTTGGGAAAATCTGACGGCTGGGACCCATTGGGGTTTGGCAAGTGGGTGATGTCCATACTGAAGGGACACAATGGTCTGAAACAGGGCCAGACCCTTCCCTGCCGAAGACACAGGAGAAACCTATGCAGAGGGAAACGCATGAGGCCCGGGTATCAGTTCCAGGCCACAGGGAAAGAGGTGCCGCAAGACTGAGCTCCAGAGACCAGGCTTGCCCCCTGTCAAAGTGGCCATGCCTAGAGTGCCAGGACAGTAAACAGGCCTGTTTCCCGGGTGACAGACAGTGGGACCCACATTGGGTTTTTGCCTCCTTAGCAGAGGGTAAAAGATGGATGCAAAGTTGACCAATGTGAGAACCAGATAAAGGGGGTGATTGTCTTTAAATCACCAGCTCGTCCAAGCAGACAGAGGCCTGGGAATGGCTTGTAAGTTGGCCAGGCTGAGGAACAGGGGCCATGATGGGGATAATGAAGCTCTTTAGAAAGCCTGTAGTAGGTAGGGTCAGGGAAAGATGTCGGACAGCCCCTCCTTGCCCTCCCCTCCCACTTTTTCTTTCCCTTTCTTCCTCCCCTCCTTTGTTCCTTCTCCTCCCTCCCTCCCCTTTCTTCTTCCCTCCTTCCTACTCTTCCTCCTTCCTCCACAGCCTCAGTGCTGTGAGCTGACCCCTCAGTCCTGCAGGACACTTCCGTTCTGGACCCAACAAAAGGCAGAAGAAAACGGGCTCAGTTCTTCTGAAAGGGGGGAAGCCACCCTCTGCCAAACCCAGTCCTTTGACTTATGCTCACAACCTTAAATACACCCTTTGAAGGCTTATAGCCAAGACCTTAAACATGGTCTTTGAAGTCCCTTGTCCATTGAAGTTGCCTTTCTTTGAAACCATAAAAGAATGTGGGGCTTTTCTTGGAAGCAGGAAAATCCCACATGCAATTTGCGACATTTAAAAAGCAAGAACGGCTAGCCAGGGAATGAGAGGTCTAAGCTCAGTCCTTTCTCCATGGTGACAGCCAGGTGGTTGGCAGTGTGGCCCAGGGGTTAAGACACTCTCTAGAGGGTGGCATTCTGTGGATGACTTGAACCAGGTCACCAAATTTCATGAAGCCTTCATTTTTTTTAATCACTCCTGAAGTGAAGAGGTCAATACCGCCCCTCTGAAGACTGCTTCCTTTCATGGCTCATGGGTGTCAAGGGTACCAGGCTAATTGATATCCTGTTGAGTTTTCTCTCCCAATGAAGAGCTCCAGTTCCCTACTCCAATAGATGGATGTCTAGGAAGGCAATTAGCACCAGAATTAAAAACTCTGACCTTGAGAGTAGGAGGGTGGGGAAACTGAGGCCATAACACAGTTAGTTGGTCAATTGTTTGTCTAGCATACTATAAGACATGGAATCAGTTTCCAGGACCACAGAAACCAGGTGTGGTGGCACTTACTATAATACTAGCATAAAGGGACACAATAGCAAGGCCACTCTTAGCTACACATTGAGTTTGAGGCCAGCCTGGGCTCCCTCAGAATCAGTCTAAAGGGGTGGGGGGGCAGGGAGAAAGAGAAAAAGAAATCTGGGAAACTCAGTTTGCTCCCCACCCCCACCCCTTGCTCAATGCCACAGATGCTCCAGAGGAGTCAGGAGTAGCGTGAGGATGAGTCTTTGTCTCCAGAGCATGCTGGAGGATGCAGAAAGAGGTCGGGTGGTGGACGAAGGAGCCATCTGAGATTGAAATGGGTCCTAGCGCCACAACGAAGTGCACATGGAGGATTTGTGAGGAGAAGGAAGAGCAGTGACCCAGAGCATCAGGAACTTTAAGATAACTGAACTGAATGTATAGGTAGTTTGTGGAGACATTCACAGAAATAAACTCAAAATGGATCACTGACCAAAATGAAGGGATTGAAAGTTTTAGTTAGAAGAAGTCCTTGTGGCGTTGGATTTGGCAAAGGTCACAGAAAAGCATTAGATATACTGCATCAGTTTGCTGATCTAAATATCCCCAAGGTTTAAAACTGGAGCCAAGTTTGGTGGTGCGTGCCTTTAATCCCAGCACTCAGGAAAGGCAGAGGTATGTTGGTCTTCATGAGTTCAAGACCAGTCTGGTCTACATAGCTAGTTCAAGGTCCTCCAGAGCTATGACGTGAAACCCTGCTTACAGTTTAAAATTGGGATAGTAAGATGGTTTATCGGGTAAGGCTGTCAAGCATGATGACCTGAGTTTAGTCACTGAATCCTACCTACATGGAGAGAGAATTTACTCCTGAATACTGTCCTTTGGCTTCCATATGCATGCTGTGGCACACATGTACACATGCATACTCACTTGTATGAACACATGTACATACATACCATTTAATGTTCACATTTATTTATTTATTTTTAAGACAAGTTTTCACTATGTAGTTTAAAACTTACCATGTAGATCAAGCTGTCCTTGAACTCACAGATATCCACCTACATTTGTCTCTGGAGTGCTGGGATTAAAAGCAGCACCAGATAGGGAGGAAACAGTAGTCTTGGTCCCTTGGTGAAGACCAGTCACTCCTCAGCAATTCCAGTCAGATGTGGGTGTGTGGTCTGATGACACAGATTCCATCTGTTGTTCTGTCTGTGGGTGCATTACTAACTCATATGCAAGTGCATGTGTGTGTGTGTCTATGCGCGCATGCATATGTATGTATATGTGCATGTGTAGTATGTATGTGAGTGAGTGTGTGTGCAGTGTGTAGTGTGTGTGATGTGTGTGTAAAACACAATCATAGAAACTAGCCTAGTAGTGGCTGAAGCAGGAGAATTATGAGTTGGAGTTCAACCTGGATTATAAACAGCTTTAAGGCCAATTACAGCTATATAGTGAGGGCCTGTCTCAAAAAATAATTGTGAAAATAAAACACCTCAATTACTGAAGACAAATAACTCAATTTAGAAATGTAAAATATTGAGAGAGTATCACCAAAGAAGATATAGAGATAGCGCAGGAAAAGATGTTTAAGGTCATTAGTCACTGTGGGCGGAGGGATCCAAATGAAAAGCACAATGAGAAACTCTGATACACACTTGCCTAAAATTCAAACCACTAAACACATCAAATGCTGATAAGGCCTTGGGGCAACTGGGACTCCCATAAACAGCCCCTGGAGTCGTAAAACTGTTTAATCACATTGGAAGACAGTTTGACAACTTCTTTAAAAGTTAAAGACAGACTTGTTACATAGGCAAGCCATTCCACCCCTGGGCACTTACTAATGACATTAAAACATATGTTTTTATGTCATTTATAAACACGTGTCCTGGGCTCATGAAGCAGCTCAGTGGTCCTCATTAGCTTAGCATACATAAGACCCTGGACCTCAGCGCCACCCCAACCAAGCAAGAGAAACCTCAGCACCCACATATGTAAATGCACAGTCTTAGCTGTTCTAGTCATAACCATCCTCAAACTAGAGACCACCCAAAGACCCCTCAACATGTGGATAAACATGCTGGTGTGTACATGTTAATGTAATTCTACTTTACCAATAAGAAGGAATAATGGGTGGGTAGACTTCCAAATAATGGTGTGCTGCAGGAGGAAGTGGACGGACAAAAGCGTAACCGTACTGTGTGATCCCATTCATAAACAATTCCGGAACATGTAAGCAAGTCCGAAATGAGTGGCAACACATGAGTACTTGGCTGGGCGGGAGGTGGGAGGGGCAGGAAGAAGGGGATTTCAAATGGACGCAAGGGATTAAGGGAGAATGAAGTCAAGTGATGGATGGAGTCATTGTCTTGACCATGTTTTACAAGGCAGACATATATGAAAGCTCATCAGATCGTAGACTTTGAGCATGTGCAATTTATTGAAGCTGTTTAGAAGGAGGAGGATGGACTGGGTATGGTGAGTCATGCCTATAATCCCAGTACTTGAATTATAAACTAAGGCAGGAGGATTGCTGTGAATCTGAGGCTAGATTGGGCTACCATATGACTGACTCTCTCTCTCTCTCTCTCTCTCTCTCTCTCTCTCTATATATATATATATATATATATATATATATATGAATAGTCTTGGTCCCTTGATGAAAACCAGTCACTCCCCAGAGATTCCAGTCAGATGTAGGTGTGGGGTCTGATGACACAGCCTACAGATTCCATCTTCTCTGCTATCTGTAGGTTCATTACTAACTCAGTTAAACCTTCCCAACTCCTGGAGGGCAGAGACTGGGTTTTCTGTATCAAGTCTATCCTGCTGAGGAAAGGGATAATGACAACGATGAAACAGCTTCCACAAGTGGCAGCAGAAGGCATGGCTATCGCCAGGATCTCGGAGAGTCACCTAACCACGGGCCAGCAACATCCCTGCCATTCCTGTCTTGTCAATGGAGTGTGAGTAACTAGCTCTGGCAAAACTCCCTGCAGGGCTGAGGAGTTGGCCAAGGCAGAGCGAGATGCTGAGTCAGGTGAGCTCCTAGAAGGACTGGACCACTGGAGCTCACTCTTCAGGTCTGGGCCGTCCCATAAGACAGTTCTTACATAATCTACAGCGAACTGTGATGTCCGGAGCCAGGAAGCCAATGCTGTAGAGGAGGTCCTCCTCTCCTCTCTGACAGCTGAACCCAGATTCCAACCTTTCCCACACTGACCTGATTAGTGACTCTATGACCTTGTGGTCAGACTTGTTCTGCAAGATGTACGTGAAGGCCGGCAATTGCAGGAACCCAAAGCTGAAGTCCTCTCCCTTGTAGAAGCCAGGCCAACAAACCTAAAGCAAATACCTGTTACATTCAAGGTCCACAAGAGCCAGCCACGGTGATGGTCCCCATGGGCTTATGTAAGTGAAAGCAGAGATGAGACTAAGAATGCAGCCTTGCTGTCCTTTCAATAGCCTATCCTCCTCTGCTGGGTAGCACTGGCTCTGCTAGAGGAAAGCTTGACTCGAAAACTCAGCCTCAGAACAGAAATGAGTGTTAGGTTGACTGTTTCCACAACAAAAGAATTAGCCAGCTAGCTGTTGGTTAAATGGCCCACGTGATCTCTCTCTCTCTCTCTCTCTCTCTCTCTCTCTCTCTCTCTCTCTCTCACTCATCTCACTCTTCTCAGTCTTTTTGTTATTCCTTATTTTCTCTCTGTGTATGTCTGTGTAAGAGAGAATGAGAAACAAAAAGACTGAGAAGAGTGAGACACAGACACACAGACACACACACAGACACACACACAGACACACACACACAGAGAGAGAGAGAAAGAGAGAAGCCGGGCAGTGGTGGTGCACGTCTTTAATCTGAGCACTTGGGAGGCAGAGGCAGGCAGATTTCTTGAGTTTGAGGTCAGCCTGGTCTACAAAGTGAGTTCCAGGACAGCCAGGGCTACACAGAGAAATCGTCTCGAAAAACCAAAAAAACAAAACAAAACAAAACAAAAAAAAAAGAAATAGAGAAGAGAAAGTAGAGAAAAGACACACACACACACAGAGAGAGAGAGAGAGAGAGAGAGAGAGAGAGATCTTGTAGGTCAGCCTATCCTCCAACTCACAGAGATCTGCCTGCCTCTGCCTCCTCTGTGTTGGGATTAAAGGTGTGTGCCACTGAGGTGGTAGTATGCTAATCTGTAGCGTGTGCTCCTCACTACCCGCCCAAATGTTTCGGACTGGGCACTTCCAAACCTCCCTGTGGCTGATATACTCTCCCCTCCGATATCCCTGAATTATTACTTACTAAAATCTATTTTCCATCCTGGCTGCCATGGACCCAGGCCTATAAGCCCTCGTGGGCCACGACCCCCGACTCTTACATCTTGGAGGAGTCTCTGTCTCTCTCCTACACTTCTCAGGCTGCGACCTTCTCAGCAATGGCGATTCTCTTCTTCCCTTGCGGTCCTTATCCGGGAACTTCAAAGTCCCGCCTCTTTCTCTCTGCCCAGCCATTGGCCACCAACAACTTTATTTATCAATTAGAACCACCTGGGGGCATGGCCCCTCAGCATCTCATATGTAGACAGTAAATTCTCGTGAATTTGGGAACCCAATTAACATAAACAATAAACCAAATCCACAACAGACCACCATGTTCTGGGATGTCCTTTAAATAACACTCCTTTCCTGCCCATCCACAGAATAATCTGCTCTTCAGATATCACCTGCAGGTGATCAGGCATGCCCAGGAAGAAACAAGATGATCCTTCTAGCCAAGTTTCTCCTCTCTAAAGTTTTCTTGGGTTCTTTTGTTTTCTGATTGTTTATTATTTGTTTTATTTTTGGCTTTTGGCCTTTTGCCCTCAGAACATTTACCCCCACTTTGACAAAGGCCAGGTTGCAGAGCGTGGTGTAGGCTATGTGTGGCAGACTGCACTTCTCTAAGTCGTTGTCTGTACCCTGCTGGCTTCCAGGGACTCCACAGGCCTTACCGTATCCCCATGTTCCCAGGCATCTGTGCTTGAGTTCAGCCCTACAATAATGGAAAAGGCAGCCAGGCAGTGGCGGTGCATCTCTTTAATCCCAGCACTTGGGAGGCAGAGGCAGGCGGATTTCTGAGTTTGGGGCCAGCCTGGTCTATAGAGTGAGTTCCAGGACAGCCAGGGCCACACAGAGAAACTCTGTCTTGAGGAAAAAAAAAAAAAGACAAACCTTCTACATATTTTACCCAGCAGACCCCACTGAGTCAGGGAGCTTAGGAAGTCCTCCAGAAGAACTGGAATGCTCGCTGTGTTCCTGAATGACCATCACGATGTGCTGAAGGCGAGACAGAACTGCTTCTCCCCAGACCAAGGTACGGCATGCTGCCCCAGAATGTGGATCCCCGCTACCTTGCACTTGTATTTAATCATCATGCCATCTTCCTAGGAGAGCGTTGGTGGCCACTGAGATAAATGAGGGCATGAACAAGCAAGGCAGGAAAGCCAGCTGCAGAGTTGGAGAAGGATGGGGTGGGATTCAAAGAGAATTGATGGACCAAACTTCAGTCCTGTGCAGTACACCCGGTGACTGGTGTTTCCCTTTTGTGCACAGCTTTGCATCCTAGCAGTGGGGTAAAGAATAATCCAAGACCAGAGGCTGCTCAGGAGTTGCATGTAGAAGGGTCCTGGGGTGGTTTGAATATGCTTGGCCCTGGGAGTAGCACTATTAGGAGGTGTGGCCTTGTTGGATTAGGTTGTTGGAGGAAGTGCACCACTGTGGTGTGGGCTTTGAGACCCTCCTCCTAGCTGCCTGAAAAGAGTCTGCTCCTGGCTTCCTTTGAGTGAAGATGTAGAACTCCTGGCTCTTCCCGCACCATGCCTGCCTGCATGCTGCCATGCTTCCTGCCATGATGATACTGGACTAGACCTCTGAACCCCTAAGCCAGACTCAATTAAATGTGGTCTTTGATAAGAGTTGCTTTAGTCATGGCGTCTGTTCAGAGCTGTAAAACCCTTAGTTAAGAGAGGTCCCAAGACTACCCGGGGACAGGCTCAGCTCCAGATTAAAGAGACAGCGTTGTGGGAGAAGGCAGGCTTCCTGGGAAGAGCTGATCTGGGAAGAACTGAGCATAGATAAAGGAGACTTGAGGCCCAGCATCTGCGGGACTGCGGGAAATCAAGGAAGCTGCTAATATAGCTCGCTGATTTGTCGTCTCTTTTGTCTGAACCCACTGTTGGTGTCCTTTTCCTCCTCCTGTATTTTATTTATTTGTTTAGTTAATTAACTAATTGTGTGTATGTTCATGTATGTTTAGGCGAGTGCATGCCACAGCCTGTGTGAGGTCAGAGGTCAAGTAGTCATTTAGGGAAAGGTGATCCCCTCCTTCTATCATGTCGGTCCTAGGACTCAAACTGAGGTCACCAGGCTTGGTGGCAAGCACCTTTACCCACGAGCCACCTCATCACCTCTGTCATTGGTGTTCATGGCTCAAGTTGCCTTTGGGTTCCTGAAGGGTCAGAACAAAGCACGCATAGATGAGAGAAGTGTCCCCCATGACCTAGACAGCTAGGACAGTGGCTGCTAAATGAAGGCTCTAAAGAGGGAGTACGTTGACTGGCCTTGTAGTCAGAACCAGGCCTTCCTTAGGGCGAGGCACTCCTTGAGCATGGCATTTCAGAAATTTTTTTCTAAAGCTCCCACAGGCCACAAAGATGCAGTTACTAAATTTGCCCAGAGGGGCTTCCCCATAACTGTCCCCACCTATTCATCATGCCGAATCTGGAGCAAAATTGTAGTGAGACACGAAGCACTTACTCATGGTTCCAAGATCTCAAACTTCAAAGAGTTAACTCCATTTTGCAAACATATAATCATCTCCCAAGGAGAATGTGGCTTCGAGGCCTTAATTAGATGAAAAGGATGCTGAGATGCCTACAGCCACCAGTCCTACGAGTGTCGTCTCTTGCTATCTGCAGCTGCATGGCACATGCTGACTGATGCAATTGACCGTGAACATCCCCAATCCTGGGGCTGGACCATGCCACCGTTTCTGTGCAGTTCTGGGAGGACGCTACTCCCCTGGAACCTTAGTAACACCTTCAGCACTTGTGCTTGTTGGGGACCATTCCTCTACCTGCCAGAGAAGCAATTCTACCCCGAAGCCCTTTGGCTGGTATGCAGGAGGAGAGCACTAGGAGTCTTTCTTTAACAACAGGGAGTTCTCTCCACATGGCCCAGATAAGCAGTTAAAAGAACAGAGAATTTAGAAGCAAGCCATGCTGAAGAACACCCGGCTTCCCCCCTCTCCACAGGATGGCCAGAGGGACCCATGGCTTCTAGACTCTATCGCCACGGTCAAACAGCTACTCTGTCTTGAGCCTCAGTTTCCCATCATCAAACGACCATGATTGTGATATTACACAGGAATGTGAGTTTGATGAAGGTCTCAAGCACGAGACAAAGGAAGAGTCTGCCTGTCGTACAACAGTTTCCTCTGAGACTGAAGCAGGAAGGGAAACACCTCAAAAGAGCTTCACCAAGTCCCTGAAGCTGATCAGATTCACTCAGCTTACCCCTGCCAGAGTAAACAGTAAAAGCAGAGAGTCCCATTCAGAAGAAGGAACGCTGAGATGCATAGACCACTCTAAGACCAGACCAGCTGCCTAATACCTTTGCAGGAATCAGCAAAGCTGCCAGGAAGAGGTGGAGACCAACTGGGGGACCTGGACAGCTGTGTGCATGACACACAGGCAGGAGCTCCAGGTTCCCAGCTTTGTGAGCTGACTCCTGTGCTGGGGTGGGCTTTGGTGATGCTGTGTTTTTGGGTCATTTCTGCTCTTGTAAGTAACCCCTCACCCATATTCCTCTAAGTAACCCCAATAAAACCCATTGGCTTACCAAATTGGACTTTAGTGGTATCTATACTGTAGTCTGCTGTGGGTTCTCTCACTGGGGTGAGTATATGTGTGTTGTGACTCCCCAAGAAATGTTTTGTCACACAACACTGTCTCCGGAGCTAGCGGGGTGAAATGGGGTATACTGTAAAAATGTATAAGTACACATAAGTGCTTGTACCCATTTTCAGGTATGTATCACTCATCCGGCCTCACAGTATTTCTTACCTATCGTTTAGGCTGGAGATAGTTTTGGTAGTCATAGTACTTTTACTGACCTTTATCCCATCAATTTCACTAGATCAGGCAGAGTTTGACCAGATTTTGCTGGTTTGGTCTGTCATGGGAGTTTCTATACTTTGCCACTGAATGGTATATTATTGTTGTTGCTGTTGTTATTATTATTATTGCTAGGCATTGACTCCAGAGCCTTGAATGCCAGACAAACACTCTGTCACTGGGCTAGATTCCCCTGCCTCGGGGATGAGTTTTAAGCATTGTTTTGGTACCTGAAGCCTTAGTGACTATAACAGTAATGAACAAAATACACTATCCCACTTACCAGAGATGAAGAGGGCCAGGAGAAGGATTAAGTTCCATGGCTGTGGCCATTGAGGGAGAAAGGGACTCATACAAATTCCAAATAGGCGCAGACTTGATGGCTTGGGTATCTTTTTTTGCAGAAATCGTGATCACTGTGCTAATGAAACTCAACATGCTCACAGAGAACCCAAGACTGGGAAATGGGGAGGACAGAGGACATGGGGTCTCAGGGGGTGCCAGGCAAGACAGCAACCAGGGCACCGAGCTTGAGACTAGATATCCTGGAGTCTTTATCTTGAAATAAATCCTTAACACTTTTATCTTTGTGTGTATAATTTGTTTGTTTGTTCACTGAGACAATCTTATGTAGTCCAGGCTGGTTTTTAACTCCTGATGTTCCTGCCTCTACATCCCAAGTGGTAGGCTTAAAGCCCTGTACCAACCATACCTGGCTTGGCTTTATGTTTTATGAGTAATGTCTGCTAATGGAACAACATGAAATGCAACAGAGACTAGGGGTCTCTATTTATTTTTGTTCTTGCCTTTGGCCTCCTCTTCTCTTCTCTTCTCTTCTCTTCTCTTCTCTTCTCTTCTCTTCTCTTCTCTTCTCTTCTCTTCTCTTCTCTTCTCTTCTCTTCCCTGCCTACAGATGCCACCCAGCAGCAAGGGCATCCATCTTGGTAGGGGTCTGGACCTAGGCACAAAAAGGTTGGCCTTTGTGACAAACTATAGGGCAGACCTCAGGCACTGTGTGGATCTATACCTCAGCTCTGAGTACTGGAGAAGCGTAATGGGAAATAGTAAATGTTAACTGACCATTGCAGGGGAAGGAGGCTGTGGAAATGGGTCTATTTTGTGAACAAGGCTACTCAATCTTTTAACTGGTGCTCAGTCTCACCAATTATGTGTATATCTGGGCCTTGCATCAGGCACTACAGAGAAGAGAGTCCCAGGACCAACATAGCTGGAAAGAGTTTACTGTGGGTCATGGAGACGTGACCCAGCATGACTGTAACAGGAAGCCTGAGATGGTGACGATGGACTCAAACACCAGAGAGCATAGCAGCTTTAACCCAGCCACATGGAACATTTCTGCAGCATGCAACAGCCTGACAATAAGGAACCGAATGACTGGGTGTGTCTTATTCTTATGTTGAGAACATGGGGGACTATGACACATGCTTGTAAGAATATACATTGGGATAGTCATGGCATATGCCTTTAATCACAGCACTTGGAAGGCAGATGTAGGCAGATCTCTGAATTCAAGGACAACCTGGTCTACATGGTGAGTTCCAGGATAGCTAGAGCTATATAGTGAGATCCTGTCTTGAAAAAAAAAGAGAATGTATATTGGCACAATCTTTGGAAAGCACACTTTATTAGTCCAAGAGATACATAGTCCTAAAGGAATCCCTGTGCATGTGCACAAGGAAACAAGATTAGGAGCAGTATCATATATTCCCATAACAGTTCCAAATCAGGAGCCATCTTTATAGATCCTGGATATATGGTAGTCTGTCCTTACAGTGAATTCACACAGAGCAACAAACACCAATGTGGCCACAGGTAAGACACTGGAATAAATCATGGGGCAGCCCTATGGATGCAAAGTCTTTATGAACCACAGTTCTACGGCCTTCAGTTGTCTGAGTTCTTAAACAGGGGAGGAGTGAGTCTCTGTTAAGAATCCTCTCCATCCAACCCTCCAAGGGTCCCAATGCCTGAGTTTCTCCAATTAGAAATGGATTCCTTTGAGTGAAGACAATGGGCTGTTGGAAACTCAAGAGTTCTGATGGTTTCTGGTTCTGTAGTGAAGCCTTTGGCCCCACTGGTCACAGCACACATCCCTCCCAGAAAAAGTACTGGAGAGGAAACTGATGGAGGCTGAGTAGCAGGATCAAAGGCAAAAAGCCCAGGCACACTAAAATGAGGGATAGACCATATAGTGAGAAGTCATAGGAAACCAGAAAAGCCAATGAAATGACAAGTTTTAAAGAGTAGTTACTGAAACTGGCTAAGTACTAGGAGGTCGATCAAAACCACCAAAAAACAAGCATCTGTCAATAAATAATTTGTCAGTTAAGAAAATCTTTTGTGGTTGGAGATGGAGTTCAGTGGTAGATTGTTTGTGCAGCTCACTCAAAGTCCTGGACGGGTTCAGTTTCCAGTACCGAAAGGAGGAAAGAGTTATTGCCTGGGCCATAGCTCTGGCTTAGAGGTAGAGTACTTGCTTAACTAGGTTCAAGTCTCTTAAAGAAGGAGAGGGAGGAGGGAGAAGAGGTGGAGATCATCATTGGTGACCTTAACAAATGCAGTTTGGGCAGACTCATGGAAGGAAGCCTTGGTGGAAAGTAAAAAACACTGAAGACTTGGAAGCCCAGCGTGTGGGCTCTTTTCAAGAAGTTGGTCAAGAGTGGGATAAAAGCTCCAATGAAGGGTGGAGGGGATACGATTTTCTAGGATAGGGAAGGGTTATGTTTATAGGGTGAAGAAAGGAACCAGACACAGGGAAGGATAGGAGGGTCAGAGAGCCAAACGGAAAGGTAGCTTGCTGACGTGGATCCTAGAAGAGGCAGGAGAGCGTGGGAAATGGACCCCTGGAGGAGAGTGGGTCTTATAGATGCCATGTGGAGCCAGGTGCCTGTAATCCCAGCACTTGGGGGGACTCAAGCGGGAGAACTGTGGGACTTGTGTCACACAGGGGGCAGAAGGTTAGATCATTAGAAACAGGTGGGGAGAACAACTGAGCGTTGGATAAGCAGGAAGCCCAGGAAGGAATCAGGTCCCAGCAGCTGCGGATGAAGGACTGGTAAACAGCCGTTCCCACAGTGGTATCACTTTTCTTTTGTCCCATGACAGCCCCAAACTTCTAGGGAGAAAATGGAAGCGGGTTACTCCAGGTTGGGGTAGGCTGAGAAGGTTCAGCTAGCCACGGAATAGCTATCACAGACACTCAGAGCTGCTTAGCCGATGGTGGCTCTGAAACAGCTGGGGTTGGCAGACAAAAGGGAATCAGGAACTATGAACTATTGTAAATTTCAAGGATAGTAAATAGGAAAGCTGTTGTTGGGATGGCTAGAGCCGATATTTTCAGCATCACAACAGCAACCACACTCTACCTGGCTGAGTACCAAGCAGGGTCAAGTGACTTCTATGAGCACATGATGTCTGGCTCTCTCCCTTGGGTGTCTGTCCCATACACACAGAGGGAGTAACAGATGAGCTTCCCATCCCTATTCTCCACTGGGCACAGGTGCCTACCGCTGCAGTGCTTAAGAAGAGAAGTGTGCACGCTCCTGCACTGCCTTGTTTGGATCACTCTGATGACACACTAAGAAGCTGGAAACCCGCACACCCAGCCATTGTATTTCTGAATGAGGAGCAAGTTTTAAGCTGTGCAGCAATGCCTACCAGTCACAGCAATTCCTAAGTATCTCTGGGCAAATTCAGCAGTTATTATTCAGGGATGAAGTAGATAGGTGTGTGTGTGTGTGTGTGTGTGTGTGTGTGTAGGTATACATGTGGAGGTCAGAGGATAATTTTCAGGAATCAGCTCTTCTTTTCTTCCACTGTGGATTCTAGGGATTGAATTCGGGTTGTCAGGCTTCTAGGCAGCAAGCCACTGAGCCATCTCACCAGCCCATAATTTTTAAGTCATTTTCAGCCTTTTCTCTCCCTGTCCCTGTCCCCCCCTCTCTCTCTCTGTTCCTGTCCCTGCCGCCACTTCCCTCCCTTTCTTTCTAACAGGGTGGCTAGCCTGGGCTAGCCCTTAAATTCCATATTGAAGTTGAAGATGACCTTAAACTCTTGATCATCCAACCTCTAAACTGATGTTATATTATGTTCCACCACACCTGGCGAACTCTCTGTGTGTAGCAACTCATTATTTTACTTTTCTTTAACCATACTGAGGGTTGAACTCTGGGTCTTATGTATGTCAAGCCACATATGCCTGAGCTAGAGCCTCAGCCCACATTACTTTTTTTTTTTTTTTTTTTTTGGTTTGTTTGAGACAGGGTTTCTCTGTGTAGCTTTGGCTGTCCTGGAACTCACTCTGTAGACCAGGCTGGCCTTGAACTCAGAAATCCACCTGCCTCTGCCTCCCAAGTGCTGGGATTACAGGAGTGCACCACCACTGCCAGGCCCCACATTACTTCTTTAATGCAGAGAAACAGAAAGTTATAAATAAATATTATCATTAAACATTTAAGTATTTTGAACATTTTAGGGGCATAAATAGTGAAAAGAAAAAATAATCAGCCGAGGGTGTAACTCATTTGATAAAGTATCTGCTAGGGATCAATCTCCAGGATTCCCAGGATTGCATAAACTGGGCATGTTGAATTGCATCTGTAATTCCAGTAATAGGAGTTTATGCAGAAAAAATTTAAATGCACATACGCAAAATGATAACTGAAGGATTCATGTGCTTCCTCCTAGAGGGGTCACGGTTATCTGTCACCCGGGAGCACCACTTCAGAGGCGCCTGTAAACCTGTATCCAGTGAGTTTACACTAGACTTCCCTTTGGCCACCTCTTATAATTGCCTTATGACATTCAGCTCTGCGGGGCTCAGTGCCCATGGCTCAGTTATGTTCTGCTCCCACCATACACATCCCTACTCTCTGTGCTCTAAGGAAAGAGTATCAGAAGGCACTGGGGATGTTGTATGGCTAACTTAAGGAGGAAGCAAAAGACATCACAGGCACCCCTGGGAAGGTTAAGTGACCCCTTCATTGAATAATCATGCCCACAACCGGTCTCAGACATCTGTGAATAATCTCCAGCCTTGTAATTTGTGCCTTTTTAGAGTTCCACAAAATTTAGAAGATTAAACGAGCTAAGAATGATGACATCTCTCTGACTGCTTGTTGTCCTAAAATAACACGGTATGGTTATTCATTCCTCGTGGGTCATCCTACTGAGCCTGGCAGTAACTATGTGGGTGGCCATCTGCCCCTGGGGCGTCTCAGGAAAGAGCTAGGCAGAGCTACTCTGACCTGAGGGTTCTGAGGTCTGGAGAGAACAGATTCTGTACAAAACAAAAAAAACAAAAGAAAACAATAATATAAAACAAAACTGCCTTCTATACAAAACCTTGGGAAGGACTACAGTATACCTTACATAACTGTGTAGATGTAAATTAAGCTGCAAGGTCTTCTAGAAAAAAGGGGGCTTCTAGAAAGTTCTTTAGCGGTTAAAGAGAGTAGAGGCCAGACAGGATCAAGGACTAGAATGGAGAGTGCAAACTGCAGACTGAAGAACCACATATCGGGCCTTCTCCAGCATTGTGGGAGACAGGTTAGCTGGTGACAGGAGACACTGACAACATCGTAGGAGGTTGGCAGGAGCCATGAGTCAACCAACGAATCCGCAGATGGGCAGAAAAGGATGAGACTGTGAACTGGCAGGGCTGAGGGAAGAACAACAATCACCTCTAGTCACCCCTTCTTCCAGGAGACAAAGGAATCCATCACCTAAACGATCTAGGAATCCTAGGCCCAGTGAGCTCCCAGAAAAAAGGCATTAAATGGCAGTAAAGAGATATCATTGTTAGTGCCAAAACCTCTTTTCAATAGGCAAATTAAACAGATGAGTAATAGTGAAAAGATCAAAATGAGCTGTATTCAAAGTGGCCACACTGGGAAGAGAAATACAATGGTCCAGTGTACAGCCTAAGCCTGTCTTTCTGGTCCTGACATGAGGTTCAGGTCTAAATAGAGAAAAAGAAGCACACATAAGCAATTCTAGCCAAAGTGTTCACTCCTAGGTGTTTGCCAGCTCCAAGTCTCTCCTATATGGTGGTCTAACAAGCCATCAGAAATGTGTCAAACCTCTTCCCAGGAGACAAGTTCCTCCACTGGTTGGAGACAGGTTTCAGCCTTTTCTTTCTTCCAACATGAAATTCCTGGAGAAATTCCAATTTCTTGTAGACCATCGTTTCACTTGTCTGATAGCCAAAGGGACAGTCTAAGCGTTTCTCAGGATGGCTTCACTCCTGTCAAGATGATTATAGGGAGAGAGGTGCAGTTTTGCTGGGTTATACATGTGCTGGGCACTTCCACACTACAGTGCGCTGTGATGGTGACAAGATCTGGTCCTCAGGGTTGGAGCTGAGCTCTGGCCCCTGGTTTGCTGGCCCAAAGGATGTCTGTGGCGGGGTCAAACCGCTCGAGGGATGGCTCCATCATCCCAGGAGCCGGGATGAAGCTGAGCAGGAAGGTCTCAGCCTTTGTCCCAGCTTCACCAGAGGGTCCAGACCCCAGGCATAGGCTCCAGGCCACCTGCCTAAGACAAGTTCCCTCTACTGCCACCCACATTTGCCCTCTGCCGTTCTGTCTTTTCCCACTGCTCAGCCTTCTCAGGAATGAGGGATGCATTTTTATCTCTTAGAACCCCAGAGAGGTTGCCTTCCTATGCCCACAGGCAGGACCTGTGATCTCTGCCCTTTCCGCCCTGGCAGAGGAAGATGGAGATGGGAAGTTTCTTTCATGTATCCAGGAAGCTACACTGCTTACCCAGAAAATTAGGTAACCCAGACTCGGGGCAACAACATGTTGTGTGTGAAACAAGTAAAGCTTCAGGCAGACCTGCATCCTGTCCTTTTCTAGACCTTGATAAAGTCACTCAGTTGCTTTGACTTTATAATTTCTTTTTAAATTGCATTTACTTGTGAGCGTTTGTGTGTGTGTGTGTGTGTGTGTGTGTGTGTGTGTGTGTGAATGACATTGTGTGTGCATAAAAGTCAACTCCTTTCTTCCACCGTGCGGTACCAGGGACTGACCTCAAGCAGACAGTGGTGGCAAGCTGCTTTACCCACAGAGCCGTGTCACCATTCCCTCAGATTTCCTTTTGTCAAATAAGTCTCACGGCAGCAGAATTACAAGGACCACACTGATGCCGTGTAGTCTAAAGAATGTTAGCTTCTTTATCTCCCAATCCAGTGAGCCCAGCACGCCTGTGGACCCAGGTCCCTTGCCATGACCTGATTAAGAACACCCAGGAAATGGACAGGTATAATATTCATCCAACCAACATTTCCACAAAATGTCTTATGCTTGAGTTCCCAGAAACGCCAATGCCGCATGAAGATTTAGGGGGGAAATGCTTTAATAGTTAGAAATAACAGGGAGAAGTGCCAACTGTGGTGATGCACCCGGGAGGCAGAGGCAGGTGGATCTCTGTGAGTAAGAGGCTGTTTAGTCTACAGATTAAGTTCCCAGGTGCCCAGAGGGTGAGCAGCGTAATGAGCAACCATTTCAAAGAAAAAAAAACTAGGGAAGCGGATGCAAGCTTTGTGCTAATTTTAAAGAAAAATATGAGCTGTTTGGCCCATGCCCTGAACTTCTCAGAGATACCACCTGTTGTGGGAAATATTAAAAAAATCAATCCACCAACTCCTCGAGGGTTCAGACCATGCTCCCACTCTCCTGCCGGCCCACTAACTCTCCAGCACCCACCGGACCATCTCTCTGGTGGGGGCCAGAGTTCCTCTCGCTTCCACACAATGCCCCACACACCCCACGACCAGCCATCTCAACACCTAATCACTGGTAGAAGCAAGGCTATTAAAGTTTAATTAACCAGTCAGATTTATGTATCAATAATACATCACAGTTTACAAGATGCCAATACAATAATTTCAGAGCCCATTGATAATGATAAAAGCTTTATCCCAATATTTCCAACCTTGTGAAATCATAGCTACTTATGGCTGGGAAACGCCACGTGGGTACACGCCAGCAGCCATCTCCTCCTCTCTCCAACTCTCTCCTTGTCTCTCCGACTCTTAGCTCTGCCTCCCTTTTCCCTGTCCAATCACAGGCTTCCTCAGTACTAATGTAATTAGACGGGGAAGATCGCGAGACAACCATCCAGGGGAGCTTGCAGACACTGATTGGGGGAGCTTACACTGATACAGGGGGGTTTACAGACACTGATGCTCAAGGCCTTGGCCTCAGGTCACTTCACACGGATCCCCATCTTTTCCCTGTCACGGACCCTTGTGAAGCCATTTCGTAGCTGGAGAGGTGTGTCACAGGACAATCCAGAAACCACAGTAGCCCCATGCTTGATGCTCTCACTCATCCCAGAGCCTGGCTCACACAGTCTGTGTCCTTCTAACTTGTGAGTCATCCCGGAGCACGATCCTCCAAGACTATGGCTTTGGGTTCTCAGGAAAAGGCACTCCCGTTTCTAGGAACACTTGATGAGGTTTGCTTTGTGTCAAACCTAAGATGTTCAGCTAAGTCCAAGTTATTTTTCTCACACCCATCTCTGTCTCTTGCCACTGCCGGGGTCACCCTGGAAGGTCAGATGCTTAGATATGACCTGGAGGTGACCCTATCCCTTCACTTGGCCTGCCTGTGTCCTACTGTGCTCAGATCAGTGGGCCCTTAGTTCAAGTAGACCTGGGCTGGGACAGGATCTCCCGTTCAGATTCCCACCATGTACATGTACATCATTCCTGGAACTATCTTAACTAATTTAAATATATAAACAGAAAAATGGCGTCCATGACTAAATGGTGGGAATGTAGTGATTTTTATTTTTTATTGCCTGTGTTTTTGTCAGTGAAATATCATGAGAATGTATTATTTATGTACATGATGATATAATATTGTGATTTAAGAAAGGAAGGCCAACATTCCTGTTAGCTGCTTCCTGTCTATTTTACATTCTGAATTTGAACTAAAATTTTATTTAATTTAAATAACTTTATTTTTTAATTTATTTTGAGATAGAGTCTGATCATATAGCTCACGCAATGTACCAAAGCTGGCCCTGAAATTTTGATTTCTTTTCCAGCTTCAACCTCTCAAGCACAAACAGCATAAAAAGGTACTACCACAGTGGCTTAAATTAATTTTTTGTTGTTTTTTGTGATTTTTTTTTGTCTCTGGAGACAGGGTTTCTCTGTGTAGCCCTTGGCTGTCCTAGAACTCACTGTAGACCAAGGTTGTCTTGAACTCACAGAGATCCTCCTGTGTCTGCATCCTGAGTGCCAGGAGTAAAGACCTGCACCACCACCCAGCTTAAGTTCAAATTTTAAAATAGAAAGACACAGAATGTTTTTCCTATGGACGGAAAGAACTAGAAACCTCATGGTTCTTACAGACTTGATGGAGCTGAACATCAATAATATTTATTCACTAGGCTTTAGGTATTATTAAAGCTATCTTCTTATGAATCAAAACCATATGCACACAAAATAATTAGAAAACTGTTGGTGGAGTAAAAGAATGCAGATTTGCAGATTTTAAAGCTATGGACTTGGAAAGTCACACTCCCCCCCCAAAAAATATAATAATAATAATAATAATAATAATAATAGCAGATATGAAACTGTAGTCCTAATTCGCCCAACAAAGACTGTGATCCAACAAAGACTGTGATTTTCACCATGCTTTAGGCACAGTTATAAGAATGATATCAGTGGTCAAATTTGCAAGTGCTCCTGCCCCAGTAAGCCACATTCCAGCCAGAAGAACAGAGAATCTTCGTCCAGCAACAGCAAGTGTCCTTCACACAGAGCCCCACTGAGCTGACATTTCTCTTCAGGGAGGAGAACTCTCCACTAGCCCCTTCTCAGAAGGTGTGTGCATGGACGGTTTCTTGCCACCATAAGACCAAGAGGTGATCTGGTGTTAAAGTGACTAGATGAGGTGTTTTTCCTTACGCTTTGTGACATAAAACTGGTTCAATCATGGCAAGCCCTTTGACATTGCAAGGAGATGTTATCATCTACAAAGTTCATGTTCAAGAGAGGTGCGGTGGAGTTATGAAAACAAAATGCAATACATTCCTTTCATGTCTTTCCTTTCCTTTTCTTTTCTTTACTTTTGAGATTATAATTTCAATTTTTCTTCTTTCCCCTTCCTCTCTCCAAACCCTCCCATATTACCCTCCCTGCTCTTCTTCAAATCCATGGCTTCCTTTTTCACTAATTGTTATTGCGTGTGTGTGTGTGTGTGTGTGTGTGTGTGTGTTCCTAAATATAATACGTTCAGTCCATATAATGTTACCATAATGTTTTAAGAAAATTCAGGCTTTTGTGTTGCGCCTCATTCTTAGCTATCCTTGGTCCCATGGGGCCATAGGTTAGACATGCCTGATGCTTGGCAGAAAGAGAAATGGAAATGACCCTGCCATGATGGAGTTCACAACTGAGCCAGAAGACCGGGAATCCAGGATTGCCTCCGTGAGCTACTAGGAGAAGCAGAAATAGGAACAGCATTGCCTTTGGGAGATGGATTTAGTTGCATGTAAAGTACAACTCTGGAGGCTGAGGTCCACTTGAGTCAGAAGTTCCAACCTGAGCCATATTGTGGGACCCCAATCCTGGAAAGGGGGCTAGGGGTTACTGAGTAGGCCCTGCTCCTGCATTATTAGCCTGACTCTGCTGCTTCCCGATGAAGCTGATGACAGGGGAAGCAGAGTCAGAGTGGGGAGAAAGAAAAGACCTTTATCAGCAAGAAGATGGAGATGTCTCATATTTAAAAGATCATTGTGGGTCAATAAGATGGTTCAGTATACAAAAATCACATGCTACACAAACCTAAAAACTTGAGTTTGATACCTAGAAGACACATTGAAAAGAAATCAACTCTTGGAAAAAATTCTGACTTCCACACACATGCTGTGGCATACAAACACATGTGCACACACACAAGAAGATTAAAAGAAATGGCTATCTTACAGGTTTTGGGTTGCATGTACTGCAATATTCCACAAGTCACCAAATATTCCGAGTTTTGTACATCTAAGGAAAAATTACTTTCACAAAGTCTTGAGCTAAGGCTGTAGCTCAGAGGCTCATGCACATAAGCCCTGGGCTCAATTCCCACCTAGCCCCCAAAAGTGAGAAAGTTTTATAAATCATGGTTTTTTTAGTTCCTTTTCCCAGACACAGCTAACTCTGCAGTTAATGTTTAAGACATAAAAGGTATCTTTCCCTGGGAGAATGAGGGATAGTAAAAGGTTGTGCTTCCATGGAGGACTAGGAGAGCTAGAGAAAGACGATTTCCCTCCAGAGGACAGGGGAGGTAAAATTTGCTGGAGAACAGTTTTAAAGCTCAATTCAAAGCACAAGTGTGGGCAGGGAAGGAGGATGTATTTGGGAGAGCCTGGGCTTCAGGCCTATGGCCACATTCTAGCGCCTAAGGAAGTTGTCTCTGTCACACGAGACATAGAGATAATTCCTCAAACACATGGAGGAGGTTCAGATGCTAAGCAACAGGAGTGGCAAATGTCTACTCTTGCCTCTCATTTCATCATTATATCAACACACATTGTCAGAAACGACTTCTATGTCTATCCCTCTATTTTAGATGCAAATGTGACCAGGAGCTGCTCCTCCACCAGGGTGAATGACTTGGGAAAACAAAGCCTTGCTCTCAGGTCTACAAAGACCAACTGCAGACGTATTGGGTGACAGCGACTAGAACTGGCTGTGGAACCCATGCAGAAGACTGTGGACTGTCAACTGATCAGACACTTCACATGAACCAGCTGAAGGATGTCGATTCAACACCTTGTGGAAACTGATGTAAAAGGCAGATGTACTGTGGGCCAGCCAAACTTTCCCAGCAGTTGGATATTCTAACCTGCCCATGTACTTGCGAAGATGGGCAGTTAAGGTGGGAGGTTCAAAACTAACCTATATAGCACACAGATACATATGATATATGCAGAATGTAGATCCTGTTCCTGTGAAGGCAGAACCAGGCTTACATGAAAGCCACAGGGGGCTGATGCCAGCTCAATACTTGTAGAGCACAGAAGTCTCCATTAGCATGGACATGTAAGTAGAGGCTGTCAAGAATTTCGGTATAAATGCTTATACCAAAGCACACTCCCCACACTAAGATGCTTTGTGAAGCCTGGTGTGCCCAACAATGGCCATAATCTTTAAGAATACTCCAAGAACTATCTGGATAACTGCGGAACTAACCACTGACAATGAGAAAATTTAGAATGGGCATTCTGGGAATTAAGGAGATGGCTCAGCAGGTAAGGTGCTTACTGTGCAAGCATGGGGATGTAAGTCTGGATCCTTAGAACCCATGTAAAAGCCAAGTATAGGGGTGCATGTCTCTAACTCCAGTGCATTGTGGTGGAGATAATTGATAGGGAAGGGCAGGCTCTCAGGCCAGCCAGTCTAGTTCAAACAGTGAAATCCAAGTCCAGTAAGTGTCGGGAGTTCTTTGCCTGCTTCTCTGAAGCAGCAAGAGAGCAAGAGAATGAGAGTGAGAGAGAGAGAGAGAGAGAGAGAGAGAGAGAGAAAGTCTGCCTGCTAGGCATAGTCAAGGCAGGTCAGTGTCTGTTGGCAGATTTCCCAGCCTGCTGAGGCGTGGAAGGATCAGAGGAGGTGCACTTGAAGCTCAAGGCTGAAGAATCTATCGACCTTGGTAGAAGGAATAGGGAGGTTTTTGGATGGGAACAGATGTCTTACGCATATATTTCAGCAGATTTCTCTGCTTCCCATGGTACTGAGAGGTATAAAAAGACTATGAAAAATAAACTCGCTGCTGGTGTGGTATTGACCTGCAGCCCTCCTATATCTGTCGCTTGCATCTTCTTTCCCCATTTCCTATCTTTAATTCTTGCGTCCCCTTCAGAAGACTGTTTGACTTTGTACCTGCAGCTGGTGCAAGTGAAAATTCCAGTCTCAAGTGAAAAAGAATGTGGAGAGTGACAGAGGAAAACTCTGACACTCATCTCCAGCCTCCATGCACACTAACATACATTGACACATGCACATGCACGCTCCCACATGCACATGTATACACATACACAAAATATACCAAAGAGAAATGTGCATGCTTGTTGGACATAAATTGCATGAAAAGATGAAAAAGGACTGTTTTGTCCAGTGTATTAGCAAAAGTATGAGTTATGCATAATGTGGGCTAGAAGAAAGCTGGAACATTCATGCTACAGATTGGTTAAATTGGTACCACCTTCAAAAAAATACCAACAGCACCAAAAGGTCCAGCCCGCCTTTAGTTCTTTGACTCAATAACTCTCTGGTTAGGTATTTTATTTGCCATGAATAATGGTTTGGGGGAAAGTCATGCTATGAGCTTATAGGTTTTTATTAAGAACAATAATGTATTAATAACATTATTCATTGATAATAGACAAAAAGGTCTTAAGTAAGGGCAAAGTTAGGTATAGGAAGATATATGATGGACCCTCAGGTCATCATTACAAATAATGTGTGTAAAAGATTGTTCCTCAAAGCAGTCCTGCACTGTCCAGAGCACAAGGACATCTCTTTGAACACTTGTTGGATACCTGAGTGAACACATAAACAAATGATCAAATGAATTCAAGCAATAGAAAAATGCTTACATAACAAAATACCAGCACTAATATTAACTAGGTGTAAGCCATGATTCTCAGAATATGAAAGGTTGTAGATGAGTTTTAGGTGTGAACTGTAATTTGGAAAAATTAAAAACAGATGCTATTATCACGTATTAGGGTACTGTATTGTTACTTTTATCATTCAGCATGTTTTGCTGAGCACCTACTATATACTTGGTACTCTTCTATATAGTATGTGCAACAGGGGACAAGAGTAGATGAAGTGTGCTCATTCTAGTTGGCCACCAGAAGGTTAAGATCAGAGAAAAGACATGATAACAAAATTACACATACACACACACACAGATTCTGGGGGCACCTGCACACATGTGTAAAAACAATATAAATCTTTAAGTAGCCATTTAAACATATTTAAAAGATTCGTCAACGCAGCTATCTGATCTCTCTCATTTCTGTAGACGTTATAGGAATGTGTTTCTTGATTCGCTTTTAGATACATGTTTCACATGCTGCATCAGGTTGAATGTCTTCATACCGAGCTGCTGTTTGGGAAATCCTCAAGTTGGCCACTTGTTAGGCTGCTCTGAGAAATACCACACAAAGGACGTCTGCAGCGTCGTCCCTCCCAGATCATCATCACTGAAGGAGACCTCGTGGGAAGTCTCAATGTGTTGGCAAGATTATTTGAAAACTAATAAAGTCCCTGTAATCCCTTTCAAGGATGCGGAGAGGAAAATGGCTGCATTTCAAATTCATGGCATTTCAAAGGCATGAATTAAGCTCTAAGCTCTATATTTGGGGGGAAAATCAACATAAGTTCTCTAATTTATGTTCTAAACTGAGAAAACAAATTGTTGCTAAGAAATGAAATTTGCAAAAAAAAATTTTTTAATTTGTTTCTTGAACACATTTTCTAGTTGATATGCACATACTTAAATCTACAAACTACCCTGAAATGTAAATCACTATCAGTGAACGTGGTTGATACAGCATTGCCGTGAAGCCAAGAGCTGCATTTTCATCTGGTGAACGTGGCTGATACGGCATCGCCATGAAGCCGAGAGCTGCATTTTCATCCGGCTAATTTTATTCCTGGGCATTCTGCCTTTTAGGTGTGCCTAAAACGGCCTCGGGTGCAGATGATGTTGACACAATAGTGCTGTGAAATGTCTTCGAAAGCTGACTGCTTCTCTTTTCTCCACACTCCCAAATGTTAGATAAGAGGACTTCCTCTTACTGTCTCTTGGTCTCTCTGAGGCTCGCATCAGAGGGCTCTGCACTCCACCTGTGCTCTTTGCTATCTTACCACACATTGTGCAGTTAGGATTAAAGATGTCGCCTTCAAAGCAATTATCTTAACACAAGCTTGCAATAACCACGAAAACTTGGTTTTCAATCCCAGTCACTTCTGCCTATGCTAATCACCCTGCTCCTCTTCTGCCCACAGCTACCCCACCTCAGACCAACATCAAAAACCACATCAGTGCCCCAACTCACCAAAGACCCCATTACCCCATGTCCGCTCCATCCTGCTTTGCTTCCGCTGGGTGAACTGCAGCTTCTACCTCTCTTTTGTCTCAAAATCTCTTGATTCTCTTTTTTGTCTCAGAAAGCCAGGCTCTAGATCAGACTCGTTATGCCTTTCCCAGCACTAGTGGGAGTTAGGAGAAAGATCATGTTTCCAAAGATTCCCACAAGCCCATGGCCTCCAACCTCTGAAGGTCCTGTTACTGCCCGGAAGCCTCTGGAGATCACTTTTAGGTTCTCTTCTGTTTTCCACAGCAGCTATCTTGAGTATTTTCTTCACTTCAAATTTTCCATTCTCAACCTCCTCCTACCAGACTCCTGAACACACCCTTGATTCCTGTATTGAGGCAGAAACAGTGACCAAGCTATCTACTACACAGGGCTACCTCCAGTTCCTCTCTCCTCCCCTCCCATGTGATAGGAAAGTGTTTTTCTTCTGAGTGAGTGCTCTTCAGGACATGGTTGGCAGGTGGAGGTCAGAAACAGCTTGCTGGAATGTAATGTCTCCTACCAAGTGGTTCCCAGAGACTAAACTCATATCAAGTTACTCTTCCCAAGGCCACCTTAGATTCTGTTGCTAAACTGTTCCTTAGACTCTGTTGCTAAACTGGGGGTACGGCCAGTTCAGAGCTGGGCTTTGCTAATCCTGACTGTGTGGTGCCACCCCACTCCTAGCTTTGGCTTCTGTGGCCATAGCATTCTGATTTTCTCCAAATCTTTCTATTCTCACCTTTTCATTTGGAATCCTCTTCCTCTGCTTGTTCCTTAGTTGTTGATAACCCACAAGGAATTTGGGCCTTCTCTTTGGCCCCCTCTAGTGAAGAATTCATTTCATTTCCACAGCTTTAATGATGATGACCTGTCTTCTACTAAGTTGATAATTTATCCTTCTATCTCACTAGATCTCAAAAGCTCCAGATCACCTCCTAGAGATCTCACCTGGACACACCACATGCAATTCAAATTTACCTCCTTGGTTTTATTTTTTAATCCATTTTGAATGGCTTATTTTTATTTTATGAGCATCAATTGGTGTTTTTGCCTGCACGTATGTCTGTATGAGGATGTCAAATCGCCTGGAACTGGAGTTACAGAGAGTTGCAAGCTGCCATGGGCTGGGAATTGAACCCTGGTTCTCTAGAAGAGCAGCCAAAGTTCTTAATAGCTGAACAATCTCTCCACTGCCACCCCTTATTTTTTATTTGTTCTTCTGGGGTTTATGGACAGGTTTTCTTTGTGTAGCCTTGGCTGTCCTTGAACTAGCTCTGTAGACCAGGCTGGCTTCAAACTCACAGAAATCCATCTGCCTCTGCCTCCTAAGTACTAGGACTAAAGTCATGTGCCACCATTGCCTGTCTCCTTTTTTTATTTTTAAAGACTTACAAAAATATTTATATTTATTTAGTTATGTATAGGAATATTTTGCCTGCATGTATGATTGTGTACCACATGCTTACCTGGTGCCCAAGGAGGCTAGAAGAGGATGTTAGATTCCCTGGAATAACAGATGGTTTTGAGATACCAGGTTGGTACTGTGATACTGGGTCCTCTGCAAGACCAACAAGTGTTCTTAACCACTGAGCCATCCTCTATCCACCTCTGTTTTCCTCTTTAAGGAGGAGGAAACTAGCATGGCATTCTTCTGGGATCTTCTACAGCTCTAGCTTCTAGGAACCCAGAATTCCATTCCTTTGGGGTTCTATGTCCTAAAATTGGCCCTAAAATGAGAAACTAAATCTATTGACCATTTTTTTTTCATGAGTCAGACACTGTAACTTGTCCAGGCCATCCTCTCAGCTCTGAGGTATCATCACCTCCATTTCTCAGATAAGAACAAGAGACTAAAGAGATAGAGACTGAGATGCAAGAGATTAAAGCTTAAATAACCTGAACAGGCCATGAAAGTACGAAGAGAGGGGAGAAGAGTCAAACCCTAATTGCCCTGAGTATCATCATTCCCTGTTTCTTCAGTCAACCCTGTATCTGACAATACAAGACAAAAAAAAAAAATCTAAAAGTAAAAAAACATTTGTTGAGTCTTAATGTGTGCGAAATACTTTACAAAAGGCAACATTTTCAAATAAGCAAACTATAAATCCCAGAAGGTAGTTTCTATAAGGTCATCCAGCCAGCAAATGGATTTGAATTTTCCCACCTGTACCCTTATTAGCTTCTTCCTAACACCAGTTAACAGCATTTTATAGCTGAAGAAGCAGGTCCAGCCCAGGGTCACACATCTAATCAGAGACAAAATCAGGATTAGGACCTGGCTTCCCGAGTCTAGTAGATTCTATTTAAGCACCCATAGGGAGAATCCAGGAGCCTTAACTTTTTCCTATTTGGTACCATTTCCTGAAAATTAGCATAACTTTTGGGGGAGGGGTAATACTAAGAATTAGACAGAGGTTAGAAACAATGAATTCATGAAATTCTTAGAGAAATAGATGGAGCTGGAGAACATCAAACTAAGTGAGGTAACCCAGTCTCAAAAGAATACCCATGGTATGCAGTCACTGATAAGTGGATATTAGCCTAGAATCTTGGAACACCAAAGACACAATTCACGTACCAAATGATGTCTGACAAGAAGAAAGGAGTGGACACTGGTGCTGGAAAGGATCAAAGCATCAGTGTAGGGGAATACAAGAACAGGGAAGAGGGAAGGGGTGGAAGAGGGAGCAGGGGGAGGGAAAAGGGCATGTGGGACCTTTGGGGGGGGTGGGGAACCAGAAAAAAGGGAAATGAATTGTAAATATCGAATATATCCAATAAACAAAAAGAATTAGACAGAGGGTCTCATATGTAGTAGGTAGGTGCTCTGTCATTAATCCAATTTCCTGTCCTAGCACTACTTCTGAAAGGCTCAACTGACCTCCAAGGGTTTCACCTCTGGCTCCAGGTGAGCGTCTTCGATAGCCTTCTGCTGATGTCCACTATGGGGTATAGTCTCTCTCCCAGCAGCCTTTGCTCCCACTGTATCCACAGACATGGATACAGAGCGTCAACACATCCCATTTCCCTGTGCTCCTTGCAGTCTTATCGTTAGCAATAACTCTGTGCCTATTAAGTCAGCTCCAGTGGCCCTCCTTCATGATTTAGCCAAGATCAAAGCCCCTCTGCGAGGCTTATTAGAGGTCCTGTTAGGGAAGAACTGACGTTTTATTCATCCCCCTGGCCTAGTCTTTGTTCTGTACAGGGACAGCAGGCTTCCTTTCTTTCAGGCTCTGTTCGGAGTAGTAGTCTTCCCAGTTACTTCCTTTCCCACTGTGAATTAGCTATGCATATTAAGACATTCTTTCCAGGATGGTTTTGTTTTCATACACCCTAAACTTCTAGGATGATGACAAATGAAATATGTATGGATGGAATTAGTGAGACATCTATCTAATCATTATCAGAATCTTTACTGGGGATTCAAGAGGGAAAAAATGCTACCTAGAAAGGCAGGGGATCACCGTGGAGTACTATGATGCTGAGCAGAGGGTTTAAAGAACAGCCAGCATCTTATTTCATGACTGACAGGTGAGAGATCTTCCCAGAAAGGGAGTGGGAGGGAGGCATTTAGACACAGAAAGTAGGGCCAACAGCTAAAATAGAGGAACATGAAGGACTGATGACATTTAGTGGGGGAACTGACAGGAATAGCAGGCACAAATATATTTCTCTAGAACCTCGGGAGTAGAAAGGCCCTCAGGACATTGAGGCAAAATCCCAACCAATCCTAAAAGTATGAATGGCATTTAAACGTCTTTTTTTCCCCCTCAACCAGTAGCATCCTTCTAGTGAACACCTCTAGGAGTGGGAAACACCTTAGAAAATAAAGATTTTTGAAGGTGTATGCTGAAATCAGATAAACTGCTGTTCACTTTCAATAAGTATCTATAGGTAAATCTCAGCATTTGTTGAGTGCCTCCTGTATGTCAGATGTTGTAGACACGGAACTGTAAATATGAATAATACAGGACTTGCCTCTGCTTTATGAGTTTACAGTTTCATGAGGAAGATGGGTGTGTAAACATGCAAATAAAATAGGGGAAGTAGAGGCTGACAAACACAGAAAGACATGTGCAACACTCGGCAGAAGATTAAGGAAGTCGTCACACACCAGGGCAACATTTTAACTGGTTGAGGAGTTGGAGGAAGGCAAGATGGAGGGGATCAGAAGAAGAGAGAAAATCGGTACTCAAGGCTTGCCAGTTTCCAAAGTTCAGAACGATGCAAAAGAGAGTGGAGTCCAATTCTCAAGGGACTTTCCAGCTTCGCTGTGAAAAGTGGATCTGATCCCAGAGGCCCGAGGAAGCCTGTGAAGGGTTTTAAGCAGAAGCAGCTCACTCTACCAGAAAGTACTGAAGGCGCACGGAATGTGGCCAAAAGTGAAAAGCCTTCAGTGTCAGGATTAAGGCAAAAAATAAAAGTTTAGATTGAGGTGTGAAGGTCTCCTCCTGTATCCTTTCTCTCTGGTGGGCAAGAATCAAAGCGGCTCGTTCTCGATTGGCTCCACCGAGTGGCCGTTTCGTTACCTTTCTTCCTAGACAGGGAAACTGAGGCTCAGGGTCCTCAAGTAGAAACAGAGAAAAAAAGATAACCGAATCCGTCCTCCAGGAGGCTGACCGCAGATCACGTGTGATCTTGCCAGGGTCTCAGGGCCTGCCCCACTTCCCCACCCCCCACCCCTCAAGGGGCCGTGTTTGCTATGGAAACAGTCCTCCCACCCTCCTCCGCGCCTAGGGCTCCTCAATGCACTCTGGGAAATGTAGTCCATTTGCTTACCAGTACGCGGCATGAGCCCACTCCACAGCCCTAAGAGACTACATTTTCCAGAAGGCAGAGCAAACATTCGGGCGGTCTCTGGGGACGAGGTCCCAACGGAGGGACCGGAACCTCCCAATGGGCAACCTCCTGGGCGGATCCTGTGCCTCCATTGGCTAGAGCAGCTCGCGGGAGGCGGGGTCAGCGGAATGAGGCGCGGAGCTGTTCGCCGCTCCAGGTGCTGAGTCCGAGGGAGGCTCCGGATGCCAGAGCCGTGGCCGCTGCAACCGTCGCCGCCGCGAGAGCTGCCTCTGGGAAGCCCCGGTCGCAAGGAGCTGGGAGGCGCCGCGTGCGCTGCCCCGCGCCGAGCGCCCTGCTGAGCGCAGTCTGAGGTGGGTGCTGTAGGACTCGCTTTTGTTTTATTGAGGAGAGGGGGGCCTGGGGAGTTGATGGGACGTGTCCTCGCCGCACTTATCACCATCTGTCCGTGGAGCTTGAGGACTGACTGCGGGCCTCTTCGTGGCCCAGTGCCTGAGGTCGAAGCAACCTCGGCTGGGTTTTGTCTTATGGTGAAAAAGAGCTTCTTGAGTGTAAGGGGCGAGGGCTGGAAGACCCTCTCCGGTCTCTCCTAGGAGAGCATGAAAAAGGCTTGGAGTCTCCCTTTCCCTGCGCCTAAAGTCGAGGCTGCTTGGGTTGTTGAGGATGGAGGGACTGTTCTGGGATGAGAGGTTTGGGGATCGAGGGACCCTTCCTTACAACATCTTCCTTACAACACCCCAGAGGTTGCAAACAGGGATTGGGATGTGACTGATGAGACTCCTCCCCTCCTCTTAGACTCTGCTAGGTTTCGAGTTGTTAGGGAGACCCTTCCCTTTGACCTCCTCCTTTGCATCTTAGGAAACAGATAAACCCCGTCCCCTTACCACTTGCTCACAGTTGGGTTCTTTGTGGGATATTTGTTTTTGAGGAATGGAGAGAAAGTGAGGGGTTGGAGGACTCCTCCCCACCCTGCTCCAAGCACTGATGGATGCTCGGGTCTTCCGTGATGGAGCCGCACCTAAGGTCTGAATAGCCTAGGTGTAGGAGGTGGGTAGAAGTGAGAGTCTGAGGCACCCCCCCACACACACACACACCTGGCTCTTATTTCCCAGGCCCTCTCCACCTACATCCAGGTCCCAGGCAGTAGAGAGTAAAGATCATCTCTCTTGCCCCGCCACACCCCGGGAATTAGAGCTCCAGCACCGCGGCTGAGAGTCTAGATGGGCACCTGGGGGAAAGGACCTAGTGGTTTCCCTCTCCAGCAACCAGCCGATAGCCTCCGCGTTCGCGGATCCTGGAGGGATGCTCCGCTGCATGCCGAGCGCGCTCCAGATCTGGTACCCGGCGTGCAGCGGCTGCTCTCAGGTGCCTGGCTTTCGCGCCCTGCCCAGGCATCCACGAGAGGACAAAGCGGCGGTCGGTCGCGGCACTGGCAGGCGTGCAGGGCTGGACTGCGCGAGGGGCGCGGCTGAAGAAGGGGGGCTTCGGGCGCGGCACGGGTAGCTTCCACGGAAACGTGCTAAGAGAGGAGAGAGAGAGACAAAGCGCGCTCGCTCCTCGCGGGCCCGCGCGATCCGGGATGGAAAATCCCGAGGGAGGAGGTGGTTGTGCTGTGCTGGGTCCTGTGCCATATACTCTTCCCTGTCTCCACCCTCCAACCCCACTGCCAGTCCTGCCCCAAGAATGCGATGTGATCGATGGGTACTAGAGGCAGGACTTGTGACCACGAGGACAGGGATGACCAGGGACTCTACTTGCAGTTTAGGGGATCTGAAGAGGCAGAGGCATGCTGACTAAACCCATTCAATCTCATGCCCTATCAGCTATATTAGGACAAATTTGGTTTTGTGCCTAGATGTGATTTTATTGATAATGGTGTTGGTCAGAGCGTGAGTGAAAATGTGACTGGATGAATGTGTCTGTCCATGCTCCAGTATTCACGCGTGTGCCTTGCTGTGGTGAGCCTATGCATATGGCTGGGGGAGGGGTGGAAAGGAGGAGGAGGAAGAGGAACTAAGCTTGGATGTAGAAGGTAGCAAGACAGTTACCCTTTTAACTCTCAAGTCACAGCTGCTGACCTAAGGTCCAAATGGGTGCCTTCGGGATGAAGGCAGCTTTAAACTGCCTCGGGTCTAACCTGAAGTACTGGCTATATTCCAGTCAGTGTAACTACCCAAGAATATGGCACCCTCTTCAGCCCGTTGGGTACCCAAATCTGACCCTGACATCTTCATCAGTCCTCATTCTCTGGAGCACCTTATGCTGTAGGGGACTGGCTGGATGACCAAAATCTACCTTATCACAACCACTGGCTGCCAAGTAAGATTTGGGACGCCTGTCAATAGACACTGGGAGGGCTATAGAGTTACAGGGCTATTATTACGAGTAATCAGTCACAAATAGAGACTCAGAAACACCAGATACAGGCCAGGCATGGTGGCCACATGTCTGTAATCCCAGAAACCTGAAAGTGGAGGCAGGAGGATTGCCACGAGTTAGGCATCAGCCTGGACTATATAATAAGACTCTCTCTTAATATTCCTAGATGATGAACACAGCCCTCTCAGCCTTATCAGTCCCAGCAATTGACCCAAGTTTCACTACCACCATCACTTTTATGCTAAAGGGTTGTGGTTTTTGTTTTTTGGTTTTTTTTGTTTTGTTTTGTTTTTGTTTTTGTTTTTGTTTTTGTTTTTGTTTTTGTTTTTTTTGGTAGCTTCAAGATAAACTCCTTCACATAAATTAAGGGGATAGATTATGGACTAGTGGGAACACCAGTCAGTCAAGCCTACCTGGTCCTTTTCCCTTAAGTGTCCACTGCCAGCATCCACAGTGACCTCTGCTGGAAGGAAGTCAAGCCAAAGCACAATTTGACAACCACTCCTCCCCTGTAGTGTAGTGAAGAGAGGCTCAGAGCTGGTGTGGACACTGTTAACCACAGACCTTTGTGTTGGAGCTAACTTCCCGTCTACCTTTGGAGCGGATGTTCTTGTTCTTGTTTACTTGCTTGTCTCATAGTGTTGACGATGGAGAAAACGGGACCTGGACTAAGTAAGCACTTTCCCACCGAGGCACCTTCCCTCTGCAGGTTGCCGCTCTCGTGTATGATTCTTTCAGATGACACCAAGAAGTAAAACTGCTGCTGTCTTCAGCCACATGGAAAAGTGGGTCTGAAGCCTGCAGTTAAGAAAGGGCATCAAGCTGGGTGGTGGTGGAGCACGCCTTTAATCCCAGCACTTGGGAGGCAGAGGCAGACGGATTTCTCAGTTCGAGGCCAGCCTGGTCTACAGAGTGAGTTCCAGGACAGCCAGGGCTACACAGAGAAACCCTGTCTCAAAAAACCAAAAAAAGGGGGGGGCATCAAAAGCATTTATTAGGATAATGCATAGAAAGCAATGATCAAGTTCAGGGAAGTTCCGTCACCTTTCTGGGCGCTCTCCCTCACCTTTCTTCACTCTTCCCTTCCTCTCATATTCCACTTTTTATCTTCCTCTTCCTTGTTATTAAAGCAGTCAGTAACATTTTCAGGACCAAGCCTTATTTTCCTCCCTGACATTGTGGCTTAGAAACTTCAGGTATCCGGAGTTGCTAAACACAAAAGGTCTCTGAGCACTGGCTCTTTCCTAAGGACTGGAGTTGAGGAGACGGATGAGACAGGCTCAGTCCTGAATGCCCACCTGGAGACATGTGTCTCTTCTGGAGTCACTCTGAAAGGATTTCATACTGTCACAAAATTGCTAGAGCTCCTCAGAGGAAAGGAGGTATTTAAATACCTGGCATTGTTCTTACTTTGGCATCCATGTGATTTGCATCGAACTATGTGACTCAGTATCATAAAGTAAAAATAGGACTTAATTTCTTCCTCGCCTGTTCAGAAGGTGACTGCATATAGTGTGTTATGTTCTGCACTGGCGAGTGAAAAGCTAAATCACCTCATAAATTGAACCATCTGATTATCCCTATCAGAGAAGAGTGTTTAGCATCACCCAAGGCAATAACATTATTTTATGCTTCTTTTCATTCATACCTGAATCTTTGTCTTATAAAACATTTCCTCATCCGCATGCATTATTGCTTTTACTTGAGGTTAATCAAGAATGTTTAACCCAGCTGGGCAATGGTGGCCCATGCCTTTAATTCTAGTACCTGAGACAAAGAGGCAGGCAGATCTCTGTTTTTTTGAGACCAGCTTGGTCTACGGAGTGAGTTCCAGGACAGCCAGAGCTACACAACAAAACAAAATGAAAACAAAACAAACAAACAAAACAAGAATATTTAACCCTTGTACAAGAAATTAAATATCTGCAGGTAACAGAGAGATGTGGGTGGTATTTTTTTGTTCTTTGGGGCTCAAAAAATTCTTGAAGCTCATAGGAAAGAAGGAAAGGACTTTAAGTTTGGAAATCTTACGGGGAGAGATATGGCTTGCTGAGAAGAGGCCCCTGAAAAACATGCAGGAGGGTGGGCAGGCCACTTCGAAGGACTGAGCATGAATAAAAGTGTCGGTGTGTGTGTGTGTGTGTGTGTGTGTGTGTGTGTGTGAGCATTCGTGTTGGGAGTGTCTCTGCTTTAACACAGCCTTTCTGAAAAAGATTGTGCCACGCTGGGGTAGCTCCTTCTCTAACTAGCAGCTCCTGAGTAGCAGACAGGCAGAGCAGGGAAGGCTTGGATCTATCCAAGGTTCTGGAAAACAGGCCTCTGCCTGCAAGCTGCAGAGTCAGGAATAGAACAGAGCCATAGCATCTTAGAGGATTTCCCTAACGTTGATCACAGGAGGGAATGGGAGAAAACAGACATGTAGACGTTTTCGTTGCATGGTTTTGAATAAGCCCATCAGCAATCCCTATTTAAAGAATTACAAGCTAATAATAAATTTTCTAAATCAGGCTGTCTGCATGCAAGAGTGCATTTAATCCTGACAGTCCTATGAGGTTGGTGCTGGTGTTATTCCCACTTTCAAGTTGAACAAAGCTTTAAGAGCAAAGGGGCTTACCCGAGTCACACAGAAGGGGAAGAGTTTAGGTTCCATCGGTTCTATTAAACTCCCAATCTATCCTTTTTCCTACTGCAGAAGCAAAAATTGAAGTGTTAGACTGTCCTATGTAAAGATATTCCTAAATAGGGAGGAATGAAGTTAGGGATGAACTAGCATTCAAACCCAAGCCACAGAGTGCTTTCCAGTTCAGCAAGTATATGGCCATCCTTTGTCTTATTCTGGTAAGCTTGTTGCTTGAACCTGGTTACCAAAGAAGGCAATGTCATAACACAAGGTTTTCCTTCTAGAATGGAAAATTTTCACGGGAATTCAAGTCTGGTTAGCAATAAAGTGGATTTTTTTAAGAAAGGAGGGAGGGGAAAAGAACACATTTGCTGGGTTTTTTATTTTTTTATTTTTTTTAAACACCAAGTACATTTGGAACTGACAAAACAGGGATATTGTTAGGAGGCTCCTTTCATCTATTCCCATTCTCAGATTTTCACATCAAAGTTCTTAACACCTACATAAAACTTCTCACTGTTGTGGACCTCGCTCAGCCAGCCTTGGGGAAACACCATGTTCCTGTTCTCACACGTCACAGCCAGCGTTCTGCCTTCATATGTGGCTGCAAGACTCCTGGAAATGGGCAGCGTGGAACGGTGAACTCACTGCCACGTGCTCTGGTTTTCTTAGGGTGGCAGTTTCAACTGCCCCCATCTTTCTACACACCCAGGGCCTTGTGCCCAGGAACTCTCCATTTGGTGGCTGTAGCATTAGATGTTTAAAGTGGGGGGAAAGGAATAGATTTGTCTTTTCTCGTCTCCCTAGGCTTTGTTGCATATCACTCAGAAATAGCAGCGTATTCTCCCAATAAAATGCTTTTCATCAAGCTAGGTCTCCATCCCATTTTTAAGTGATTCCTTTTCGTTACATGCTGGGGATTTACAGAGCTCTGACATGAAATGTGGTTCCTGAGGGCATTTGGAGACCACAGATTTGGCTTCCCATCTGGGTCTGCTCTGATTCACAGGACCACAAACAGATTTGATTGTTTTCTTATTTAGAGTCTTAGTTCTCCCCAGTATCAGAACAGCATGTAATAAGAAGCCTTTTGTGGAGGTCTCTGGGCAGCCATGCCTAGGACTGAGCACCACCCTCTTTGCTAACAGGATCAGGAAATAGTTTTAAATCCCAGGCATATCCTCCAGAAAGCATATACTATGAAGATTTTGATCCAATATAAAAAAGGAAACAAATATAATTAATTCCTAAGACTATTATAATTATTCTGGTAATAACTCAAAGCTCCCTCAAAGGAAGACTAGGTATATAATCACTCTATGAATATTTCTCTGCCTGCAATGTACTAGGTACATATCTGGGCTTGTGGAATCCAACCCCCAACTTGGCACAAGTCCAGACATAAAGAAATATTGAGTGGATGCAGATGCTGAACTTCTCAAAAGAGTGTTGTTAGAAGCAGGACTTGGTAAAGATGGGACGTAAGTTTAAGTATCACAAACTATGCTGTTGCTTTATCATGAAGACAGAAACTAAAGGAATTTGAAGGATTCTTTGACCACATCCATGGTTGGTGGCAAAGATGGGTCTTAAAACACATGTTTCTTGACTCCCAATTCATATTCTTTCCATGGTCTTAAACTACTGCTCTGTTATCAAATTATCCAAAGGGCATATTTCCATCAGCATAACCTTATTTGATCCACTTCTAAAGCAAAACCCAAATTTAAAGTTAAAACAGGAAAAAAAGATAGAAAAAACTGAAAGCCTGCTTTTATCTGTGTCATTCAGTGGTAACCATTGGCTGGCTGCTGAACAGGTTGTGACCAGGTTGAAATATTTTGATTTTTTTATATATTAAATTAAATAAAAGATACTATAAAAATTAGTTCTACTTGACTTATTTTTACTTCTTCAAATGCAACTTTTAGAAGAGGTAGCTCAACAATTAAGAGCACTTGATGCTTTTGCAGAGGACTCAGGTTTGATTCCCAGCACCCACATGGTGGCTCATGACTACCTGAACCCGGTTTCAGGGGACCCAACCATGCATGCATACAGGCAAAACATTAATACACATGAACTAAATCTAATGAATTATACATAAATACACATGAATTAAATCTAAATTTTATTTTATGTATATAAGTACACTGTAACTGTCTTCAGACACACCAGAATAGGACATCAGATTCCATTACAGATAGTTGTAAGTCATCATGTGGTTGCTGGGAATTGAACTCAGGACCTCTAGAAGAGCAGTCAGTGCTCTAAACCTCTAAGCTATCTCTCCAGCCCCCTAATTTTTCTTTTAAATTAGAACTATATATTTGAGTGTTGGTATACAGTTCAGTCTGGGTTCAGTGCTCAGCACAGTGAAAATTTATATTTATATATATTTGTGGTGTGCATGTGAATATAATTATGTATTATTTACATTTATTGCCATGTTATATTTATACTGGGTTAGCGCTATGCTAATTATGGGAGGGAAATTTTTCTTGTAAATGGATATTTAGAAAAGTAATTTCTAGCCGGGCGGTGGTGGCACATGCCTTTAATCCCAGCACTTGGGAGGCAGAGGCAGACCGATTTCTGAGTTCAAGGCCAGTCTGGTCTACAAAGTGAGTTCCAGGACAGCCAGGGCTACACAGAGAAACCCTGTCTCGAAAAACAAACAAACAAAAAAAAAAAAAAGGAGAAAAGAAAAAAGAAAAATAATTTCTATAACCAATTGGGCTGAGTTTGAATCCTGACTATCATTTAGGCTATGTGTCCTTAAAGTTCTGTACCCTCATTTATAAAATGAGGGTCTAACAGCTTGCCTCCTTGATTATGAATTAAATTACTTAGAACAGTAAGTTCTGGTCTACAGTTAATATTAAATAAATATTAACTGTTGTTAATAATGGAGACATATAGAATATTAAAAACCAGGAAGAAAAGCAAGCAGGAGATTTTTCAGATAGATCAAACAAAGATTTATTGGTCATTAGAACAAGATTGAAAACATTTGCAAGTATAACTCATGAGTTGCTGGGGTTTAGCCCGTTTTCTGGTGGCTGATTATACTGAGGAAAATTTTCAAGCCATTTCCATAGGCACACAGTAAATAAACAGATTAGCTAACCACATTATGTACGTATCTTGCCTTCTGTTAATGAGTTGAGGAAGAGGATGATTAGGATGCCTGTACCAGATGACTCGAACTCTCTTGGTCTCTAGGGTTCCTCGGGGGGAATAAGAGCTTTGTGCTCTGGGGGAAAATTCCTGGACAGGAATCAAATACACCCAAGATCACTGCTGTTCTGCCTTGCTCTTGGCCTTGGCAAGCGTCTTGACTCCTCTTCTGTAAAATGGAGATAGTTGCAGCTCTCTTGGAACTGTGCTGAGGAGAAAATTAGACAATATAAATGAAAACCCAGGTGCACAGAAGGCACTCCACAGTGGTAGGTAGCTATTGCTGAGTGGGACTTCTGCTGTTCTTAATGGCAAACTCTTGGTTCTTAGAGAGGTTTCTATTCAGAATCTCCAGAGCCTTTTTAACAATTGCATTGCTTTATTCCCCATCCTTACTCAGTCTCTGAGGGGCCGAGAGAAGGACAGGCTCACCAGATTAAGTGTGCCGAAACACAGGAGCTTGGTATCTCTGAACACACACCACCCAATCTTATGTTCTTTGGTCCAATGAGGTCTTTCTCTGGGATGATGAGGCAGGTGGCAAATGGGCATTGTGCTCCACTACACTTATCTTGAAATTCTGGCATGATCACCATGGTTGTTTAGGAGTATGTTAACATGCTGGCTTTGCTTTAAAAAAAAAAAAAAAAAAAAAAAAAAAAAGGCCAGGCAGTGGTGGCACACTCCTTTAATCCTAGCACTTGGGAGGCAGAGTCAGGTGGATTTCTGAGTTCAAGGCCAGCCTGGTCTACAGAGTGAGTTCCAGGACAGCCAGGACTACACAGAGAAACCCTGTCTCGAACCCCCCCCCAAAAAAAAAACAAGAAGGGAGAAGCAGTAGGGAGGGAAAAAATTGATTCCAGAGCTCCAGAACTAGCTCCTTTGACCCTAGAGCAAGCTACATCTCTATTCACTACTGTCACTGTCCTTGACCATTTAGTCTTCTGAAAATTCACCTGGATCAAATAAATATCGAGTGATCCTGATGTGGTGACCCACACCTGTAAACACAGCACTTGATACATGAGGATGGCCATGAGTTCCAGGCCAGCCTCCAGTTTAAAACTATCTAAAAAATAAAAACCAGAAAGTAACAAAGAAGGAATGAAACAAAGAAAGGAAGGAAGGAAGAGAGGAAGACAGACACGGGGGTGTGTTAGGGAAAGGAAGGAGGAAAGGAATGAATATATGTGAAAATTACGTTAATAGAGAACATTGGACTATAGAGCAAGTTTTCAGACTGGCCTCACAGAAAGTCTGTGGATGTCTGTCAGATTTCACAGGCTAGCGTGTGACTGGCTGATCCAGATGGAAGAGCCTGGGGACAAGCTCTCCTGAGGTTCTGTTGGAAGATCTCTGACTTACTGGGACCAATTGTTGATGCTAAACTTAGGGGACAGCCAGGTCTTAAAGTGCATGTTTTCTGAGTGGGAAGGAGAAGGGCCCACATACAAAGTAGACCAAGGGACAAAAACTGAAGTAATCACAAGGCTACGTTAATGAAGATCGGCTATAGCAGTGAGAAAGGTGTGGATTCCATTACAGACTTCATCTTAAATCTAAATCTCATCACCAAGTATGTGGCCTCATGCAAATGAGCAAATGTGTTTTAACTGTGTGTGTGTGTGTGTGTGTGTGTGTGTGTGCGCGTGCGTGCGTGCGTGCGTGCGTGCGTGTGTGTGTGCGCGCGCACGCGCGCGCGCGCGCGCGCAAAGGTCAAAGGTCTACCTTAGCTACATTTCCTCAGATCCTGTCCATCTTGGTTTTTGACATAGCTTCTCCCATTAGCCTGGTACTTGCCTGGTAGGCTAGACTGACTAGCCTGTGAGTCCTAGGGATCCATGCCCACCTTTTAAAATTTGGGTCCAAGGAGGTCTAACTCAGGGACCCAGGTTTGCAAGGCAAGCCCTTTACCAATTGAGTTTTCACCCCAACCTGAGTTTTAACCTTTCTGCCTCATTTTTCTCATCTAGTACAATAAAACAAAGTTTCCCTGCACTGTCCTGGCTGTTACGGCAACATTATAAACAATGCCTTAGGATAATACTATCCCTACATTAGCAAGGCTTACAGTGCAGGCACTGGGTATACAACAGCCATTATATCTGTATTTTAAGCTGAGGAAAGCAATGTTCAGGGATTTTAAAGTAACTTGCCCAAGGTCATGCAGTCAGCAAGAGGCATAACGAGGACCCCATCCAGACCATCACACTGCAGAACCTGCTCTTAACCAGTGATCATGGCCTCTCTTGTTCGATGTCAGAAGAATCCAAAACTTTTTGAAGGAGGGAGAGATTCTTTGTGGTTAGTTTGTAGAGAGATCTTTTGTTTGGTGATTGAGGGTGAGTGCAATGGGAAAGGCTGGAGTGGGGACAGAAAAGCTGTGATCAAGTAGACAATAATAGGAATGCCAATCGTGGGCTGGGAATACCCTCTTAACTATGGGAAGCACCATCCATGGGCTAGGGTCCTGAACTAAATAGAGAAAATGAGCTGAACACTACATTCCTTTCTCTCCGCTTTTTTTAAAAGATGTATTGTTATATATAAGTACATTATAGCTGTCTTCAGACGCACCAGAAGAGGGCGTCAGATCTCATTACAGATAGTTGTGAGCCAGCATGTTGTTGCTGGGATTTTAACTCAGGACCTTTGGAAGAGCAGTCAGTGCTCTTAAGCACTGAGCCATCTCTCCAGCCCTCTCTCTGCTTCTTAACTCCTGACAGATACATGTGACCAAACTACCTTAAGCTCCTGCTGCCATGGCTTCCTACACAATAAACCAGACTTTCATACTTTCAACTATGAGCCAAAATAAACCCTTCTCTAATTGTTTTTAATATATAAAAATATGCTTTTAAATACATTTTAAAATGTGGTGTGTGTGTGTGTGTGTGTGTGTGTGTGTGTGTCCATGCTATAGCTGGCAAATGGAAATCAAAGGACAACTTTTGAGAGTTTTGAGAGATCTTCCTCCACTTTATGGTACATGGAGACTGCAATTGCATTGTCAGGAGTCTCTACCCAGTGAACCATCTTGCAGAGCCCTTTCTTTTCTTAAGTTGTTTCTTGTTGGACACTTAGTCACAGCAGCAGGAAAAGTAGCTACTGAAGAACCAAACCTATTCCCAGGCCGATGGGCATAAGACAGAGCTTGGAGCACCCCCCGGACGCTCTCATTCTGCGGCAGTGTCGAGTGCATGAATCCAGGGCCAGAACTTGTGGACAGTAAAAGCAGATACAGCCAAGATTCCTACTAATTCTCTTCAGTTGCCAAAGAATTCACATGGCCTCCCCCACCCCCCATTTTTCTTCTTTTGAGATAGGGTCTCATGTAGCTTCAGCTGACTTGTTACATAACTAAGGCTGACGCTAAACTCTTCATCCTACTTCCCAAGCTAAGATTCCAGGCATATTTTCTGCCACCCAGCTTATGCTACCTCGGTTGGTCTTCACAAAAGCTCCAGGCAGGATAAGGTGGTCTGCTGCAAGGGCTACTGGCTGTGTCGTATGGCAGGCGGCAGAGATTGCCAACAGCACAGATGCCTCCAACAGCTGTGGAACCCGACCTCAAACATAAAGCTTAGGAGAGGCCTTCTCTGTGAGGCAGAAGGCAGAAGGTCCGTGACCTGGGCTGAGGCCTTTGCTCTCGCTCAGGAAGACAGGCAGTTTTTTCATTTGCTTCATGATTCCCCAGTGACATCTCCAAATGGTTGCCTCCCAGAGTGGATGCTGTAAGGACCTAAGGCAAGGTCACTGCGAATCCCAGAGTCCTGAGTGAGTGCCTGTCATCAGCAACCCCTCCTGTGCAGAGATCTTGTTCACAAAAGGAGATTTTTCAGGACTTGCCATCTTAAATTTATACTGCTTATTTTTCTATAGGCAGCAGGGTTGAAGACCAAATCTTATCCTCTTTTGGCTGGTTAGAAGAAAAATCAGAAATGGTTGCAGTCACAATCTGCACCAGATTTCTCTCCCTGGCTGTGCTTCTAATGACAATAAAAAACAAAGGCTGGAAAGGAAAGGGGTAGGAACGTGACATTTCTTCCAAGAGGCACCTGCAGCTCTGTGGAAGATACAAGAGGAAGGGTGGGGGAGCAGCTTCTGCAGCTATGAGAGAATCCCTTGGTGAGTCAAAGAGGAGTTTGATGTTCAAGATGACAGACTGAAAGAGATCATGGTGTCTCACTGTATTTTCTTTGATAAGTCATGCTAGGCTTCCAGACACCCTCTACAGTATTAAAAGGCTAAATACAGGATGGGCAAGGCCACAAAGGTTTTGCCAAGTTGTCCATTGACAGGACCAACTAGCATTTACAAATGTTTCACTTGTGAGAAATGACAAACACTGAATGATAGAATGTTATGGGCTTGTCAGGGCATTGACTCCAGCAACCATGTCTACCAGGGTTTGCTGACACAAGATCGAATGACAACTTCTGATGAAGAAAACCAGACTGAGAAATCATCTGAATAACAAAGGCATGCACATTTGCAATGGCCAGGCATTGGAAGGTTGGGTTTACAGTGACTTCATCTTAGAGGCCCCTGTGGTCAGCCTCGAGCATACAGAGCATACAGACAGGCACACAGTAGATGCTCTCTGCAAGTGCTCACAGTTACTCTCACACACCTGGTTCCTGTTGTGTTCCTGTTCTAATGCCAGACACACAAGAAATAGAAATAAATCAGTCTCTGGCTTATGTGAATTAGTCAATTCTTTTTTTTTTTTTTTTTTTTTTTGAGACATGTGCCTTATTGTATATCCCTGACTGGAACTTGTTAAATAGAACAAGCCAGCACCAAACTCAACGTTGTCTACCTGCCTCTGACTCCAGAGCTCTGGGAGAAACATGGGTGCCCTGAAGACTCTTTGCCCTACAATTAAAGCATTTACCACAAGGGGCAGCACAAAGCAAAGGAATCTGAGCAGCCATAGTTTTATAGTTTGGAAGCCTACAAAGTACATATTTTAGTATGGTTCAGCAGCTAAGAGCTCTGGCTGCTCTTCAAGGGAACCCAGATTCCCCCAGTGACTTAAAGACACGCATAGCTCTAGTTCCAGGGCATCCGATGCCCTTTTCTGGCCTCCATGGACAACAAGCATGCAGAGATAAACACAGGCAAAACATCTATACATATAAAAATAAATTTTTGAAAAAGAACATAATTTCAAAATAATTGATTTTTTAAGAAAGCATTATTATTTTAATTGACACAGTATACATATTTATGAGGTACAGTATGATAATTTGATACATGCTTATAATTTATAATAATCAAATCAAGGCAATTAACATTTCCATTGTAAAGAGACTACATATTTAATAGGGCCAAGCTATGGTAATCTATGCATGAGTGCAGGGTTATAAATTCACCAACTTTTTTTAAAGACAGTTTCTCTGTTTAGCCCTGAATGTCCTGAAACTTACTCTATAGACCAGGATGGCCTCAAATTTACAGAGATCTGCCTGCCTCTGACTCCTGAGTGCTGGAATTAAAGATGTGCAGCACCACCTCCTGGCTTGATTCACCACCTTTTTAAAGACAAAATCCACTGTGTGCTGATTGTGTATAGAACACATCCCAACAGTGCTGCTCTTGGGTACTCAGTCCTACAGGGACAGATGAGACAATTATACTGTAGCAAGATGAGAGATGAGCAGAAAGCAGAGCAGCAGCTAATTCTGCTGTGGGGAACACATATACTCATGTGTTCGGTCTAGGTATTAAAACCTGAGTTAGAGAGTTTACACCAGCACATTGAAATACACTGAGATAGGGTAAGACATTTGGGTAGATTAATTGAGTGGCTTTGGATATATCACCTACATCTTTAGACCTCAGTTTCCTAATCTGGTGTTCTGAGGGCTTGGCAATGGTCATCCTGACCATGTAGGCTGGAGCATCATGAAGCCTGGCTTTGTGCCAGACCCCAAACTTCCTTGACTCCTGCTTGTCTAGACTCTGATGGTTATTTCCTCTTAATTTTGGCTAAAATGTTCCAATGGATCCTAGCCAAGACTCTGGTTCCAGAGAAACTCTGTATTCTGAGACATTAACCTGTGGAGTCCAGTGGAAGTATACTCTCCTGGGTTGCTACTTGCCTTCATCATCCCTATCAGAAAGTGCTGGCCTACTACAGCACTAACCACCCATGGGCTATCCTCTCTCTTCTCACCAGCAGATCTCTGGCATATTGCCTGTCTCTGAGAACATTCTTGGGAAAACCTGGACCCAGTCTAACAGGATCAGTCCCAAGCCCTGCTGCTCAGGGTCCCCAGAGGTCAGAGCTGCCTAATTTATATTTCCTCCTCTAAAGACCTTCTAGTGCATGAAGCAGGTTGTTCCAACTCAACTAGTCTGCCTGCTTTTTGTAGACCTCAGGCCCTGCCTGTGGGTGTGACAGTGGCCGTTCCACAATCAACACTGTGATAGGGGATACAGAAGGGCAGCCATTTGAATAAATTAAACAGTGCCAGTGTTGAAATATAAACAAACCATTTAAGGCTGGTAACTGCACTGTAGAGAGTTTTAATATACTGTACACCAGAGTACTACCTTGCAAAGACAAAAGACAAATGGAAATACCAGGAACTCTCTTACTGAAATTCCATTTACAAGGCATTAAGAGGACTTTTTAAAATAATTTGTGTGCCCAGGAAATGTCATACCTGACACTGATAAGTCCTGCACTGCCTATCTAGGCAAAAGCCATCAGGTCCCCTACATAACCTTCCTCTGTTCCTCTGGCCTGAGACCCTCTTCCTGACAGAGCTCATCTCTGCTGGCCGAGATCAGAACTACTCGGGGTACTTTTTCCACTCGAGGGCCAGAAGAGCCTGCAGGAAGGGCTCCCACACAAGGGGCTAAAGGACACTTTCTGCCTTGCCAGTGCCCACTGTTGTCAGATGCATACACCTTCTAGAGAGGGTTTGGGATCCCTCATCTCTCGAGAGGCAATGAGGGCACTGGAAGTGGCCTGTTCTATCCTGCTCCAGACACACAACTCCTTCCTGGAGTCAGGAAACAAAACAGCATCAAGCCTTTAGAACCTTTCTGTCCCGATGAGAAGGGCAGGCTGAAATAAGTCGAGCTGCTTAGAAACTGAACAGAAACAAATTAAAACACTCATCGGAGGCAACAGAAGGCAGATCAGTGGAGTGAGAAACAAGATGTCTCCCTTCCACATCACTGCAGAAAAGAAAAGAAGAAATCACCAGCTATGGCTCAAAAGTCACAAAAGAAAGGAAATGCAGGAAACACAAAACACGCTGGCAGGGAGCCACACAGAGTGGCTACAACAATCAGTGTAAGCATTTAACACTCCCCTGAGGGAAGACAAAGGTCCCTACATTAAATTAATACCAGAGACTCACCTGAAATAAAACGGCTGCCGGATAGGCAGAGCTATAGCAAGTAAATGCAAACAAAAGAAAAGCGTGAGTGGCTGGTTCAGACAAAGCACAATTTAAGGCAATAAGCAACGTCAAGCAGGATAAAAGGGTAATTTCATATTCATAGAAGTGATTGTGAAGGCATAGCTGTTCTGAACATTTGTACACTCAGTACCTTAACATCAAAATATGCAAGGCAAAAATCTGTCACAAGAAATACAAGAAGCTGGCCAACAGACAATTGTGGGTATAAATTTACATACTTCTCTGAGAGTCTGACATCAAGTAGCCAAAACATACATGAAAATAGAAAGCAATGGTATAATTAAGAGTGAATTAAAAGGTGGTACAGAGTTTGATGTGGTAGGAATGATGTTTGCCATGTTTCAAGAGATTGATGCTTGTAATCTGAAGGTTAAATTTAGTGCGCATTTTTACATACAGTGTAATTATTACATACAGTGCATTTAAAAACCCTAAACCACTAAAGAGCCCCTGAAAGAAAATATACCAAAATTAACATCTGGTGTGTTTGGAAGATTAGAATTGAGATATTTATATCTTTCCACATTTTCTTCCAATGTTCCTTACTTATCATACAATATTCTATGACTTTAAAAATTAATGAAAAAGAATATACAAAAATGGAAGACTTGTTCTCATAGCATAAGGTTATAATTTTCAATATTTGAGGGAATATATTCATGGAAGATTTGGTAAACTGTAACAAACAGGTTATCAGATAGAAGTCTGGGCAGGCTAATTTTCCTAACAGTCTAGGCAGGACCAGGCCTTCTGGGGTCGCTCTCTGTTTGGAATGCTATTTTCTTTGCCCTGGATGCTTCATTTCCCCAACTTCATTCTCATGCCTCATAGCATACCTTTGCCACCCTGCACCTTTGCACCCTCAAATATAAGACATGCTATGCTCCAGATGACCTCACTCCTCTCTCTATACTAAGGAATCCTGATTTCATTACAGCCCCAAACAGAACCACATGGGTGTATTACACATCAGCCTGTAGATTGAACAACACCAGCAGATGGTCAGGGCTGGACATGCCTGCAGACAGGTCTCTTTGAGAGCCTGATGTGAGGGAAAGGGAAGGGCTGAGTGTGAGACAGGGATGCCCCCGTGGGTGGTGATGAGAACATTTAGGCATTCCCAGTCAGATGGGAAAGAAAGTTCCCACGAATGAATCAGAATAAATCATCGCCCACTCATGCCATCCAAAAATGAAACCTATGGCTCTCTCTAACTTGCATGATTATATGAACTAGGTTATTGAAGTAATCAAGAAAAGCAGCAGAGTTGAATTTTAAATGCTGCCCCAGCACGGGAGAGACTCCCTGGGTTTCCTTCTGCCGACCATACTCACCCAGCTGCCAGTTCAAAAGATAGACTGCCTCACTGCTGAGATTCAATCGTCAGCCGTTTCTGGTCTGGCCTCCTGACTTTTCAGGGCAGAACACTAAGTCTGTAAATACGCTAAGGGTTTTTCATCTACCAGTAAAATGAGTGGGGATTAGTCCAACTGATGAGGCATGTTAATTCAAAGGCTTTGAAAGGGCAAAAATAAACTTTACTAATGCTAAACATATATTCTTATGAATTTCAGCTCAAAGTACACACTCTCATTGGAATGCAAATGACTTTGAGAGCTTTCTAAAATTATCATATATAATTTCTCTTTCCTAGATCTGGATTGTTATCCAGTTAAGCATTTTATTTTGAAAGGCAAAATGTTCATGAGACCACTTTATGGGAAAATGGTTTCATGAAATCCTATACAGCTATCTGGTTTCAGGGAAGAGATGTTGCTAAGAAACCGCTAACAAGTAGCTTGACTTTTCTAATTCACAGCCTCCTCCTTAAACACGGAGAAAATAGTACCTACCATAAAAGACTCAACATGAAAGTCATATTTCTTAGAAAAGTGCCTGCTACAGTAGCTGTCTTGCTGCAGGAGCTCAGTAAACAGTGTGTGTTATTCCTTCATCAAACAGTAGTTTCTGATCTCCCCACCCTAGCCTTTCTCTGTATGTGATGATTGAGAATCTGTGTGGGGAAAGGCCCAGGTTTTGTGCAAAGTCCTATCAGGACAGCTCCAAGTCCCTTCCCCTCTCAGGAAGCATCCAAAGGCACTGATTTTTATTATAATTAATGTAACTGTAGGAAAATCCCAAGAATCTGCTTAATAATTTTAATTAAATTGCTTCCAAATTTTATTGCTTTATCATCAGTAACAAATAAAAGTCTAATGTCTAAAAGTTAAGTCCCAATTACCCAAGAGCCTATTTTCATTAAAAAAACAAACAAACAAAAAAAAAACAGGTCTGCAATAATTTCCTTGGGAATCAGCAGCCCTGTCAGTCCCCCACATTAGGTGAGACCTGGGGCCTGCCTCCTTGCCACAGGCAGCCACTCAAGGAACGGAGTACTATAGACCACATTTCTTACTCCCTCAAACCCATCTTCTCACTGGTACAGTGCTTTGCTTTTGGCTGACAGTTAGTAAATGTTTTATGAATAAATGCTCCCTCCCTGTACTGGGACTGGCAAATGTGCATTATGAGCCAAAATCGGGTCAGATGACCTGGCTTCCAGCAATAATGTGCACAGAAGGCAAATGATTAAATAATGCATCTCTGTCCACTCGACACAATATTCTGCGGGGCTGGAAATGATGCTCTCGAAGACTCAAAGGCTGAATGGAGACACATCTCACATTAATTGAGTAAATAGACCATAAAGAGTGTCCTGGTATAGCCATTACACACATGGACCCAAACTGATGGGGAAGGCCAAACAGAGTATGCACTATGAGAAGGATGTGGGTTCTAGAGGACATATTTCCAAATTATCTTCTGTATTGCTTTTACAGTAATAGAAGAATGGGCTAGGGGAACAAAACTGAAGATTAGCTTAGGGCTTCCTCATAGACACATACCCAAATTCAAAGAACAGAACTCAGAGTGAAGGCTGAGGAGCCAGATGGGGAAGTCCATTCAGGAATAAAATACGGACTTGACCGAAAAGAGCTGCCATGCTCAGTTTTGGTGTCTGAATTAATCCTCCTCTTAATTTCTTGACACCTATGAAATTGATTCTCACCACAGAATCACAACCCGTAGCCCCAGCATTGCCGTCAATAAAAAGCATAAGTAGGAAGCAGAGGAAAGCATCTGTACCAAATATTCACAGAGAGGAACCATACTAGCTTTTATGGAAGTTTATGCATTACCTCTGAAAAATGTTCCTATGAATTATTAGAGATGAAGAGAAATTATGATTAGCATGGCAGGGAGGAGTAAGGGGGGCGTGTCTTAGTGCTTTCACTGGTATTATATACCAGAGTTCTCTGGTACTGAATACCAGAGTAACTAGTAATTTTGAAAACTAAGGGTTATTTGGCAGCTATCAGATCAAAGCTGACCTTGGGTATGCTGCCTCCTCTACACTGTTGCTAGACGTCCAGCCCCACTTTAAGTTCTTTTCCTCACTAGAGATCTAAATTTACTGCTCTTTCCTAAGACAAAACCCACTTGGTCCCAGAAGAAGACAAGAATAGAGGTCTCATAGACACTCACGGTTAGCAAGGATGACTAAGACAGGCCAGCATCAGTTCTGTATCACACTGCCCCATTTCTTCCTAGCTGGACTACACCTGATGGTGCTACACCCCCAGGCCCATAAAACAGGTCTATGGTATCCATTACTTGTACCCAAGTTCTTAGTAAGAACAGAAACTCCTGTGTTCCTGGATCAGTGCAGCAATCTTGGAGGCCTAGTGCTCTTGAGTCTCCCCAGATCCTTCTCTGGAAATGCAACCCAGCACTGAATTTCTAGGTCATCATGGGGGTTTACTGAAATTTTTAGAACCACATCACTAAAGGAAAGAACACTAAGCAGCCTTCTGAAGACCTGGCTAGATCCTTGTCTGGAAATACTGATCATACAGTATCTAACAAGAGGCATGATGGGAGCAGATCCCACTGAGCCCAGCAAGAAAGCAGACAGGCCTGTGGCTTCCATACCCTGGAGCCCAGTCACCAACAGTCAAGCTCCAGGGTTTCTACTTCCACCTCTGTGGATCTGGTAGGCCATATGGTAGATCCATAGCCCTGCAGTTATTTAGACCTGGAGCAAGTGTACCCTGCCTTTTACGCACAGAGCAACACCATCAGAGCTGTTATTGCTACACATTTGATTATGTCACCGAGACTCCCCTATCATAGCCATAGTTAACACTGTCCACTCAAACTTTTTTCCCCAGTGGTAAAGATTAAACCCAGGGTCTTGATCATGCTAGGTAAGTACTCTACCACTAAACCACAGGAAACCCCTGCCCTCTGCTGGAACCTTTTGATGATACTGTAGTTGTTCTCAGACCCTAGAAACTGATGGGTCATAACCTTTTCTGGGCTCTGGACACACTGATGCATCCTGGTTATCTGTGTTCAGATTCGTCTCCAGGCCAGAGACCAGTTGTGATCCTTTTAGCTTCCTGTCCAGATCCAGGCACGGGTAGAAGCTTCTATAACATGGAGACCTCCTTTTGTAAAAAAACAATCAAGCTCACTATTTCCTCCATAATCAGGCACCAAAAAGCAGGAGTTAGATATCATTTCCCAGCATGACATCCTGGAAACCCTTTGCTCTCTATGACTGTGTTTCCTGTTTACCTCCCGACCTGCCCTTTAAAGCTCAGATGATCATGTGGGGACAGAAGGATAATCCCTGCTCCCCTTTGAAAGTCCAAGCAACAAGTCCTTTCTGGAGCTAGCTAGCCAGACCCTTCTGCTGTTGCACCTGCTTCCCTGCAGAGCTGCAGGGACAGGAGAAGGAAATGTATTCAATCTTCAAACCAGAGTGTAGCCGACAATGCTGTTGTTATACTGGAAGTGTTGCCTCTGACAGACCATCAAGCGCTAGTCCAAGCCTTTCCGATCACACACAGTTTATTGCCTGCTGCCTTCTAGTGCTTTTTATCCCGTGGCCAAATCTTCCTGGGCAGTGAATGCTCAAAGAAGCAAAAGGGCCTTCAAGCTGGAAAATCTTGGGCTGTTAGCTGCTATAAGTGGAGTCAAGTGAGTTTGTCTCCACAGTGATGTTTATTTTCTTGCTCTTGGGATGAGACACAGGCTACTCAGATGCTCCAAAGCAAACAAGGAAATGGCATGTGGGGAACTCGGAACTGGCAGAGGGACTGGAAGTGATTCCCTCTGGAGCCTTGAGTTCCCTCCTTGAAAGCCTTGTCTTTCCATTGTATTTTTGGGTCTTGAGCCTGGGGAAAACAGGGATCCTCAAATGAACCCACTTTATGCCTGCCCCCATTTTCTAAGCCCTCCTTCTCCATTCTGTCCTGCCCACACCTCTCTTTCCTTTCTCTGATTTAATGTCTCAGCTCCCACAGTGTATCAACACCCCCAACCCCAGTCATTTTCAATTCTCCATCCAATCTTGGCTTTGAAATTTGGTTATTGAGTGAACCTAGGACTCCTCAGCCTCCTCACCTGTAAAGTGGGAATGATTGTGTTGTCATGTGGGCTGATGGGAGGACAAAATAAAAACATTTAAAGTATTTGACAGAGATAAGCAACCTCTGAACAAGGTTATTACTGCTATTTCTGTTATTAATAAACTCCAGCAGCCTGGGTTGACACTGGGTCTGGGTGGAAGATTTAAGTGTGTGCACGTGGTCAGGATGGAGAGTGAGCACACTGAGAGAAATGGCACTGAGGAAGTAGCCATGTCCCTCGGCCTCTTGGGGATATTTCTATTCTGAATGCTTCTGTCTCCATCATATTGATTATAAATCAATTGTTAAGAGCTTTTCATTGTTTCACAGCTTTTTGAAGCATGTCTCTCCCAAATATTCAGCAGTTACTACTGGCAACTTACATCAATGTGTTCCTTGTATAGGGGCCAAGTTGTAGGGATGAGGTACTAGACCAAGCAGGGATCAGCTTCAGGCTGCCCTGGGGAGGCTCTCAGAAGCGTCTAGGCATAGCCAGGACCTGGTTGTCAGCATGGGTCAGACAGCATGACACTTTTTCTTTGTGTCCAGTCTTTATAACGGCATAGCCCATGGGGTTGTCAAAGATCAAACGGGGTTATCAAATCAATATTCACTTCCCTGGTGCTACGCTCATGTCTGACATCCAAGTAGTCTAGTTAGATGCTGGGCAAACATTCTGACCCATGCAAAGACTCTGTTTTGAATTGAGTTATGCCTTTGCAAACAGGAAACAGGATTACTACTGCAATAGTTAAGAGGATCTACTGAGCCTCTATTATATTATTACATTTGTTCTGTCTTAAATCTATTTTTCTTGAGGAAAATATGGCCCACAATCAACATAAGAGATCCCTGCTAGTTAAATCTACCCACTCAGCACCCCCAAGCACCTTCACATTGACAGGCTGTGGTTGGAGCTGGAAGGAAGTACGTGTGTTTGACTGACTTCCCTACAGCAGAGCACACGGTTCTCTCTCTCTCTCTGGATAGTGTTCCTCTACTTCTCTGGCAGTGGAAATGCTTGTTCTCCGTGTTGCCACCACCTAGTGCTAACCTGGTCTGGCTTGCCCACATACCTACTAGCCTTCTACCCTGCAGTTCATTCCTCTTTATCTCCTTGCAATACCATCAATACTCCGAAAAGCTTAGGACTAACCTTGAGGCTTGTCATGGCCTGACGTCTTCCCATCAATTCCTCCAGCACACTTCGGCCACTTTCAGGCTCCAGAGCTGCCTGATAGGCCTCCAGGAGTAGCTTTATTTCTACCATGCTCGGAGAACCTGGCCCATACAAGAATGCCATATTCAGAAACCCCTGCCAGTAGGTAAACAATGAGTGGGTCCAAGCTAAGTCAGAAGCAGAGATTTAAGGAATAAGAGTAAGACCCCAGTGGGGAAAGGTCAAACTCTGCTTGCTGGTAATGTTCTGCAGGAAAGTCTTTAGCTTTGTGGAACAGTCACAGGATAGGGTGAACAGGTGATCTTTGAAATCCCCTTTGTGCCATAAAAGACAAGAGAAGGAAAACAGAAAACCTGAATTAAAGGCTTGGCCCTCATGCTAACTTAAACCAACCACTTCACCTTGATAAGCTTGTTTCTTCATCAGTAGACTGAAGAGCTCTCAGTACCTACCTGCTCATGAGTTGTTGTGAAAATCATGAGCTAATAGCTTTGAACACCAGAGTAAAGCCCTCTATCAATGATTCTAACTAAAATCCTAGAAGGCAGGGTAGAGTCATGCACAAGGAACAATGGTGAAGAAGTTAGTTCCCACGCTCCCTAAGCAAGGTTTCTCTGTGCATAGCTTTTGTTGTCCTGGAACTAACTCTCTCTCCCCTCCTGAGTGCTGGGATTAAAAATGCACATCACTACCATCTGGCTGAAATTAGTTCTTCTCATTAAAGGGATCACTAAAGACCTCTGCTTTAACTTTCTCATCAATGGGGAAACCACTGCTGGACAGCGAGACTCTGGTGATACCTGGGAAGTCTCCCTGGAAGTCAAAGTGAAGAGGATGCATGTGCATGTATAGGATATAGTATCAGCCCTCTCAGATGTGCGGCCACGGGGAACAGTTCTCTGCCTTTCTGCCCAAGCCCTCAGCATTAGCAGACCTCAAGGAACTCCTGAGCAGGAGGTGAGCGTCCTCTCTGCAGGTTCTCCCCTGGCCAGTGCCGCAAACTGCTGGATCCTGTGTTTCTTTCAACAGCAAATGCTTGTTCTTCTCTGAGCCTTGTCTTATTTTTTTCTCCTGCACACTTTTTCAGCTCCTAACTTTCAGGTCTAGCCCCCAATCTGGCTTTTAGCACCTGGCCCAACATATGTGGCTTCCATGGTTCTGGGAAAGGGAGAAGTCAATTCTAGTTCTGTAAAAATTAAAATAAACCTCCTTTCTAGCATAAATAAATTCCTCCTTGTGCTGAGAATTGTGCTGGGGTTGAATGGCGCTGAGAGGCTTTTCATCTTACCATCTCAGGGGCTGGAAACCTCGACTTCTGTTTATTTAATTTTCACAGGGTCTTAAGTACTGAGATGCAGACTGGTCTCAAATTAGATTCTCAGCAATAGTGACCTTGAATTTCGAGTCCTCCTGCCTCCATCTCCTGAGTGTTGGAATTATAACCGTGTATCACTGCCAAGGTTTTTTTGTTTTTTGTTTTGATGTTTGTTTTAAGACAAGATTTTGTTGTGTAATATAACTCTGGCTGTCCTGGAACTTGCTATCTAGAACGGGCTGTTCTTGAACTCACAGAGATCACCTGGCTCTGCTTCCTAAAGCAGATTGTATCTGCCTGATGGTCAGAAAATAAAAAGCTCTATTGGATTACGTCCAGATAATCACCGAGTCCTGCAGATCTCCTTTCTAAATTAAAATCCCTCCTCTCTGCTTCATTGCCACAGCTCGGTTGGAAGCCCATTTCTGCTTCCCAGTCTCATCGTCAGGCCCCACTGCCTCTGCTTCCCAGCCTTCGTCCCACATGTATACTTTCTTGTCCTATCATGCTGAAGCACACTGTGACCATAACCTCTGTCCCTTTTGGGACTCTCTACATCTTGAGACAGAGGGTTAAGTGCTTTATTCTGAGTTAAGAATTCAGAGCCATGTTAAGGAAGCAGAAGGTGAGGGAAGGCGGATCTGAGGATGAGGGAAGAAGAGAAGGCAGGTGCAGACAGTGTTTCAGGGATGGGTTGACACCAGTGACCCCGTGGACAGATGCATTTGGCCTAAACATGCTAGTGGGCACAGACCTAGCACTATGTCAGCCCCCAAAATATAATTGGGCCAGCATTGGACACCAGTTAGGGCTGTTGGCATGGTTGTAACTCTGATAGGAAATGGCTTTTGAGGACTGGTTACTGTACTGAGAGACAAGAAGGAAGTCTACTCTGCAAATGATCATGGCCAGGCATGGGAATGCCGACTGGGTCTGACTGGTCAGAAGGCCATAGTTTGCTGAGGGAGTGATTTGTTCTCTTTTTTGCACCAGCCGAAAACATAGAGACATAGAGAGTAAGCCTAGCCGAGTCACCACCACAAAGCTTAATCAATGCCTTGCAAAGCACATTGAGGCCTTGACTGAGAGAGGTTTCACGTGACCACAGAAGATCCTTATTAATCACTGTGGCAGCACCAAGTGGAGTGTCCTAGGGGGCAGGCTGCCTCCATGCACAGAACAATGAATAGTTAAACTGATTCTGAAGAGCAGTTCTGATCAGCTGGCTGGAAAGCAGCTTAGCTCAGAGGAGCAGGCCCTTCTGGAAGCCACTTAAGTCACCTGGTCCTTATCGGCCATGCATTAAGTAGAGGAATAAAACTTCCCATCCCTGCTGTGCATGGATAATGGAAGAACTGTTAGGTAGTAGTGAAGCCTTTCCAGGTAGGCCAAGTGGATGAGCATACAGTCAGCAGCAGGCTCAGTCTATCTTAAGGCACGTCCCTCCATCTCTCTGAGCCCAGTTTCCTCATCTTAAGAGGAAAATAATAATAGGCACCTGTTCCCGTGCTGGATTATGCGACTGAAATGACATTCAGAGGATATGCCTGTGTTAGTTATCCTTGCATTGCTGTGACCAAAAAACACAGCATAACTGAGGGAAAGAGTTATTTATTAGGGCTCATGGCTTTAGAGGGTTCCCTAAACTGTTTGGCTCCACGTGCTTAAGTAGAACTCCTCAGTGGCAGGAATAAGGTTTGGTGGTGGTGGGGGGGGTTCCTTCACTTCATGGCCCAAGCACAGAACTGAGGACCAGGTATTATTTTCAGAGACAGGCCCCCAGAGCCAATTTTTTCCAACTAAAACCCACCTCCTGAAGGTTCTAGAACCTCCCAAGACAGTGCTACCAGTTGGGAACCAGATATTCAACATATAAGCCTGTGGGGGAGCATTTTGTATTCAGATCATAACATAACAGTGCATGAAATATCAGAGTAGTACAAATGCTAACAATAGTAATGACATCAGTAATAAGGACAATTACAATAATAATAACATCAATGTCAAGAATAACAATAATAATAGAAAAATAGAAATAGCAGGGAATATACATTGACCTGAGTCAAGTAGTCTTCTAAATACATTCCAGCCGGGCAGTGGTGGTACTCCTTTAATCCCAGCACTTGGGAGGCAGATGCAGGTGGATTTCTGAATTCAAGGCCAGCCTGGTTTACACAGTGAGTTCCAGGACAGCTAGTGCTACACAGAGAAACCCTGTCTCAAATAAACCAAAAGCTAAAAACCCACAAAAACAAAAAAATAAATAAATGCATTCCAATATTTAGCTACTTTGAGATTTATTTTTGCTTTTAATTATGCCTGTGTGTTTGTATTTGTGGGTATGTGCCTATGAGTGCGGTTACCTGCAAAGGCCAGAAGAGGGAGTCAGAGCCCTTAGAACTGGAGTTACAGGTTGTTTTGAACCACTAGGCACAGGTGTAGGGAACCAAACTTGGATCCTCTGCAAAACTGTAGGTGCTTTATCGGTTCTGGTCTCCTTTCCTCCCATCTCTGCTGCCCTCATTAGTATTGTCAGCCATTTTAACAATCATGCTTTGTTACAGTTGCCATTATCACATGAGGCCCTCCTTACATGGAATAAAGATGCTGGGCTCTAGGGCATCTGTGCTTGGGTCAGGGATGGGGAAGGGCTTGTAAGTTTCTTACCCATCAAAATTCTGGGGGTACAAGGAAACTGTTCGTAACTATAGAAAAACTGTCAATAGATGTGGAAAGATAAGGGGGCTGGAGAGATGGCTCAGTGGTTAAGAGCACTGACTACTCTTCCAAAGGTCCTGAGATCAATTCTCAGCATCCCCATGGTGGCTCACAACCATCTGTAATGGGATCTGATGCCCTCTTCTGGTATGCCTGAAGACTGTGACAGTGCACTCACATACATAAAATAAATTAATTATAAATTTTTTTTAAAAGATGTGGAAAGATATTGAGATGTGGCACCATCGTATCCCTCTCTCTGTTTATGCTTACGGAACAGTACCCCCCACATCCAGAAGACAAGTCACCCTAGTTACTAAGGCATTTCTCAATTTCCTGAATTTTGAGATTTCCCTCAAAAGAAGGCCTGAGGCCCAACCCCAAGTCCTCAGTCTGATCCCTGTGGTCTACCTCTATCCCAAAACTTCAACTAGTATCTGCATCAGGACCTCACTCAGGAGCTGTCGACCTCGAGCCATCCCTCATCTCATTGGTAGTCATAAGAGATCTGTTTAGTTTCTTCTAACACCTACCTGACCCATCCCATCCTAAACTACCCCTAGAGGAGTTAGGGAGGCTAGGCAGAAAGAACTAAGTGTCCCAGACATAATTTTTGTATCCCCCCCCCACATTCCAGTTCTTTGTTTCTCTCACCTATGCAGAGGCCCCAGCAGCCTCAGACTTGTGCACATGCTGTCCCCCTCCATCCTGCCCTGGAACCTCTACTTCATCCTGCCTTTGACCTCATCTTCAGCATTCTGCACTTCCACCATCCTTCTCTCTACACAAGAAAGGGGCAATCAGCAAACTCATTCTAGACCCAACATTGGGCTGGTTCTCTGCTCTGGATCCATCCCTCAGAAGACAAGGAAGAAGCTAGGCATGGCAACACACATTAGCAGTCTCAGCACTTACGAGGCTGGTGGGAGGGTGAAGGTTCAAGGCCAGCTTGCACTACACATTAAATCCCTGTCCCAAGCAAGCAAGCAAGCAAGCAAGCAAGCAAGCAAGCAAGCAAATAAAAGGGAATACAGTTTTAAACCCATCTTTGTATAAATTAAGACTATGTTTAGTCTTATCTGGGACACAAGTGGAGAGAGCCAGAGGCAGACTGACTTTCAAAATAAACAGAAGAAAACCCCTCTGGAACCACCTGCCCTTTGAAATAGCCTTCCCCAAGTTGCTACTATGATTCTGAACTGGCCCATACGGTAATGTGTAGCAGGCACATGGGCTGCTGTTGTAGACTATAAAATGCATACAACTCCCAGTTGTCTATAGGGGAATGTGATCTCATGTTGTTCTATGCCTTCTCTGCTTGCCTTATGGGCAGCATGTCTCTATCAAAAAAAGTGAGTCTCTCACCCTAGGAAAGATCTCAGCTTTAAAAAATTTAGCGCAATGCTTTTTATATCAGTGGGTTATATTTAAAGCATTCAAAGGCCTAGATTTGCATCGACTGCATTTGACTTAGTCAAATTATTCACCATCCATCTCTCATGTACAACCCTCTTCTCAGTCTATGAAAGCTCCCTTTACATAGAGTTTAGGTTTCTTCCAACCAAATTGATAATCAATTTCTTATACCTCATCCTATCAAGTATCTTGGACTAGTACACTGCGTCTGGGCCTCCTATTGGTATTTTAGATGTGTCCAAGCTCAAATCATGGCCAGCAAGCATTACCACCGGCTTTCCTGCTCTGGTATCTAAACATCTTTCCATAAGAGAAAGTGAAACCAAACAGGCCAGAACTGTGTCTTAGCTGACTGTGCGCACGGGAGAGGAAGGGAGGGCATCCTACATGGGAGGGCAGTTTCTTGAGAACAGGACTTATAAACAATTGTGAATGCCTACCATTTATTGATTACTTGATAAGTTCAATATTATATTGAACTTCAAAACAATCCCATGGATGGACGGACAGACACACACACACACACACACACACACACACACACACGGCTGAATCAACTGATTTAGAGTAGCTGTGTCTTGGCAAATGTCCCTAAGTCATGCCGAGCAAACATGTATATCTGATTCCACACAGCTATATGTAATCTTTACCTTACTTTGTACCACATGGCATTTGGGGTAAAGAGGGAGATGTGTGACACAGCAAGACCCAAAATGACACAATGAGGAAGACAGGCTAAAGAAACTTAGAAGATACCAGGATCTTTGTTCTGCAAGTTCTGACTGGGCCCCACGCTTTCTGCTGCCATGTTGTGGGGGCGGGGAGCAACATGGATGTCTGCCTGTTGTTGGTATTTGTAGCATAACATAAATTGAAATGGACCAAAGACCTTTAAGAACATAATTTTTTTTTTTGAGACAGGGTTTCTCTATGTAGCCCTGGCTGTCCTGGAACTCACTCCATAGACCAGGCTGGCCTCAAACTCAGAAATCTGCCTGCCTCTGCCTCCCAAGTGCTGGGATAAATTTTCTTAATTTCAGATCCCCAAAACAAATGCACCCCCCGACATGGCATCCTTGGGAGGCTTTAATGTAAAATCATATAGCAGAATAATTAAAGGGGCCTCTGTTCTACTGGCTCCCCATTAGATTTCTTGAGCCTGCATAGATTTATCATGATGTCAAGAAAATGAAGGTGGGATTGGGCAGAGGCATAAGAAATGATCCCAAATTGGTTGTAATAGAAATCTCAATGGTTCTTTGGGGAGCATGGAAGCTGAAGTGGCTCTTCAGAAATGTCCCAAGGAGATCCCAATGGGCCTGGTCTTGTATTCCCTCCCCATCTGCCTGTCACTGGCCACCAACCACCCTTGAATAGGAGCTTAACCTCGAATCAGGCCAAGGGGGACACAGCTGTGAGATATTGCCAGTGGGCTTTGGGTGCAGCGTTCATGACCATTGCCCAACAATCTGTAGACAACCTGCTAGCACAGAGCTCAGTGACGTTTATGTATCCTCCAGGACCAGGCATTCCACTTAGACTGGCCAAAGAGCGAGGCCAAGGACCATCCAAAATACCATGGAGTATAAGTCATATTGCCTCTGCTCTGAAGCCTTAAGGCTGTTCCTTTTGTCACAGATAACAAAAACCTCAGGCTGTTAAACCTAATAAACACACACACACACACACACACACACACACACACACACACACTCCTGAAAGAAAAGCTTCAGAAAGCACCTAGCTTTGGCAGTATTACTACTTCCTGGTGTACATGCCAAAGTAAACTGTTTGCTAAGCACACAAGACAATCGGCACAGTTGGGTGGTGCTGTTAACAGGAAATCTACAGAGGTTAGAAGATAATGGCCTTAAACCTGGACTTTGTAAAGTTCGCCAGCGATGGGGTTAGAGGAGAGGGTCAGGAGGGACTCAGGGTGAAGCCAGCTGGAATGACCTGTGGAGGGGAGTGTGGGGAGTGTGGGCCTGGGTTGGAGGCCCCAGGGAAGGAGAGATGTAAGGGGTGGTGGGGTCACCTGCAGGAGACTGCAGGCTCTCCTGCTCCATCAGCAGGGCAAGGCTCCAGCTGCCACCTGCACCAGCTCTGCAGCTCTGCAGATGGTCTTTTCAGGGTGGACTTCCAGAGGGTTTCTAGATCCGTCTGTGGACAATAGCCTAAGGCTTACAGTTTCCCCTGCTGGGTCTGTTTAGAGTGAGGTGACCTGAAAAGTGTAACCATGACCATTGCATTTATGTTATTCTAATTTTGACTTTTAAGAAATATAAGCTGGGCGGTGGTGGCGCACGCCTTTAATCCCAGCACTTGGGAGGCAGAGGCAGGCGGATTTCTGAGTTCGAGGCCAGCCTGGTCTACAAAGTGAGTTCCAGGACAGCCAGGACTACACAGAGAAAAAAAAAAAAAAAAAAAAAAAAAAAAAAAAAAAAAAGAAAAGAAAGAAAGAAAGAAAGAAAGAAAGAAAGAAAGAAATATAGCAGGTGTTTATGTTAAATGATTCCTCTTTACTATCCTTTATATTCTTTAAATGAAGGTGCCTGCGGTCTAGAGCAGAGGAAGAGGGGCTGGCTCTGAGCTCTGAGCCCTGAGCCCTGTTTCCTGACCACATTCATTCACAGAAGTTCTCCCGGGTACATCCTGTCCAACAGGAAGCAGCTGGTTCCTTGGTGAACATGCCTGATCACCTAGCACAGTGGCAACAGTGACCTGTAACTTTCCTTCCTGAAAGTTTGGTGTCTGTGCCCACAGAAGGCAGAGCCAACGCTCTGTTCAAAGCCTTTCGGTTCTGCCTGGCTTGCCTTGCTGCCCTCGCCTCACAGATGTTGTCAGTTTGAATCTGCTGTAATGAACTCTTTAAATGGCTTCCCTAATGGATAATCAATCATTTCAGAGCTTTAATACTGAATCAGGCTGCTGGACACATTTGGGGGCAAAGCTATTTGTATCTGATCCAAACAAACCTCCCTTCCTCTTTTACTTTGTAAAACAGAACATGTCACATTAAATACCTAATAATCTACGACAGGTCTCTCATGACCTAAAAAGAAAAGTTGAAGACAGATGCCATCCAAGACAATACAAATGACATGTAATTTGTGCATCTCTTGAAATTAGGCTCGTCATTTAAAGACTATAAAGGATAGTAAGGTAGAATCTCAATTTACCACTTAACAAATATCTACTACATTTCTCAGAAGTCAAAATTAGAATAACATAAATGCAACAGTCATGGTTACACTTTTCAGGTCACCTCACTCTAAACAGACCCAGCAGGGGAAATTGTAAGCCTTACGCTATTGTCCACAGACGATCTAGAAACCCTCCGGAAGCCCACCCTGAACAGACCATCTGCAGAGCTGGTGCAGGTGGCAGCTGGAGCCTTGCCCTGCTGATGGAGCAGGAGAGCCTACAGTCTCCTGCAGGTGACCCCAGCAGCCAGCCCAACCTCAAAGGCCTCTGTGCCCCGCCCCCACCGCACACACCAGCTGCCCAAACCCTGCTGATTCCCATCTCAGTATCCCTACTCTACGTTCTCCCAGTCACATGTCTGCCCACGCCACAGGCTTAGGGTCAGTGATTCCTGGAGCCCCTTATTGGCCCTCTTTGGTCTTACTCCAAAAGTTCCCTGCTGAGTACATCTACTCTCTAGACTTCTGTTATCAGTTATTGGCCATTCTTCAGTCTCTGGCTTTCCCAATACAATCATTTCTGCTGTTTCTACATGGGTGTGGGTGTAAATTAGGAAATGAAGGTCAATTCCCACCTGTCATTCTTCCTAAAAAACCATGCTTGGGCAGAGGGAAGAGGACTTATGGGACAAATGGTGAGGGGGGAACTGGGAAAGAGGAAAGCCTTTGGAATGTAAACAAAGAATATAGAAAATTTAAAAAATTAAAACAAACAAATAAATAAATAAATAAACAAGCCGCCAGACCCAGCCTTAGAACTGACTCCATCTTTCAAATGTCTATTGGGTTGGGCCAATGTGGTAGAACTGGCCAGTCACCACAGGGTGAGGCTAACACAGAGCACGGATAAAACCTTGATTTGATAAGGCAGAGCAGATCAGCCATTTCTTATCTTCCCAAAGACACTCTTAAAGATTTTCCCCAAGTTCTTAAGTGTTTTCAAAATACTCTATCTTCAACTCACCACTTGCTCAGCTTCCCTAAAGCTGTTAAATTGCCAAGTGCCCTTTTACAATGTCTGTGATGTGGATCTCACAGTTACTTGTTTATCTTCCAGTGGCAGGGACTTCACAGGTCACCGGAGTCCACACACTGGCAGAGCTCTATCTGAGTCTGGGAACATAGTCAGGTGGCTAGATGGGGAGGAGGCCAGAACAGGAGTTCTGTCTTCATGTGCCTCTCCCAGTGCCCTTCTTAGTCAGCATTTCAGCTGACGCAGGATCCATCTGTCTACAGGTTAGTTTCAGGTGGAAAGTCCCAGGTTGGACCACAGAAAAGGCTCAGGTCCTTCTAAAGAACACCTGGGAAGAATGTGTCCATTTATCATACAAAGGAACTGGGGCTCGAAGTTGAGGAAGTTGCTTAGGCTTTATACTTGGTGTACAGCAGCTGGTAAGGATTCTGATCCAGGCCTATCAGTACAGCCTACACATTCTACTCATTGAAAAGAACTTACTTTCTGTCCTTATACCTGAATTTAACATCCACTGGGAGAAAGTACAGAGAAGATTATCACCAGCTGCTTCCAAAGGGGGATTAAATCCTTTTTTTGATTTCTCCTAATGTGCAGCCGTGTTCTATGACTAGCCTAGAATTCTCTGAGTCCACTTAGCTTTTTATAGTTTGACCTTTGCACAGGAAAAAAACTCAATGATTTCCCACTATTTTGAATAAATGGAAATGGATATGTTTTTCTGAATGATTAAAGAATGAAAATCAGAGCCTACCATCATCTGAGTCCTCTTGGAAATAATTTCTCTTGGAAGATAAGGTTCCCAAACTACCTTCCAGGTGAATCACATCCTTACATCAGTGATCTGGTATGCCATTTGTTGTTTCCCATTCTTTTTTTTTTTTTTTCGAGACAGGGTTTCTCTGTGTAGTTCCAGCTGTCCTGGAACTCACTCTGTAGACCAGGCTGGCCTCGAACTCAGAAATCCGCCTGCCTCTGCCTCCCAAGTGCTGGGATTAAAGGCGTGCGCCACGACCGCCCGGCTTGTTTTCCATTCTTGCTGTGGAGAAGAGGGTAGCTATATCCTGGGTACAGAGGCAGAAACAGGACTTTTGACCCTCTGACCCTCAACATGGCCAAAACCTTGGCTGTCAGACCAAGTACACTGTCCCCAAAGTATGTTAATGGGACACTGACAGCGTCACCAGTGCCCTTCAGAGTATCACTCAGGTGTAGGTGCATGGGTCTAGCAAAGCTACCTTTACCAGCTGTCAAAGCAGGGCACAGTAGCACACACTAGCTGTCCCAACTACATGGTGGACTGAGGCAGGAAGAATTCTTAATTCCGGAAGTTCAGGGCCAACCTAGACAACATAGTAAGGCTCTGCTTCAACATACACAAATCAATGCGTAATGAAGCAAGCTTTCCTCATACCCATTCACAAAGGATTGGGGAAAGCCAAGCAGCATTAGCTCAACAAGCAGAGATGCTCTCCATTAGCTCTCTTCTTCATTTTCTGAGATCTGTACAGGTAATGGCTCCTTAAAAGACTGTTATGAAATCTGGGAGTTTAAAATAATGGTTATGTAGTTGGAGCTTAATAAAGGCGTTCCCACCTCTTCAAATGCCTAGCCTTTTAAGCACATGCCATGCACCACACTGCTTCTTAAGCAACTGAGATGGAATGGTATTTTATAATGTCTTATTGACACCAGAATCCTTACAACAAAAAGGTAGGACTCAGTCTATGGGGTCTGAATGAGAGTTAGGAGCCTATCCAGGCCAAGGTCTCACTGTGACCTTACCCATGTAAGATTTGCAGAGCCATTTGCCTTGTGGTTTTTCTTTTGGATTTGTGCATCGTTTTGTGTTTTGTGTTGTTGCTGTTGTTTTAATGGAAACCAGGAAAACAGTTTTATCAGAGCCATTTATTAACTCATGCAGGCAGAGTGCATGGAGATCTCTCTTTACAAACCAGCCTGTGGGAGTTGGCGGTGCTGCGGAAGCCAGCTTAAAGCTGGAGGATGCTTCTTCCTAGTCTCACATCTCTATCTGGGGAGCTACATGTGGCTGGGTGTTCGTGGAATTTCCTCACCTTGACCTTTGCTGTGTTTGGTGATATGTGACTGGGTCATTTGTGGGACTCCAGGACTGTCAGCTGACTTTGGGTTTCCTCCCTGGCACTCAAGGATCATAGCTGGCGATCAGGAATGACACTGTAGACTGGTGCTGCTTATTGGACAGTGGGCACTCTCAGCTAACAGGCTGATGCTGGAGAGCCTTGACAGTCCTCACCATCCACTCATCTCTCCTCCTCTGTGCTACATGCCTTTCCCTCCTTATTCTTTTCCCAGGAAGGAGCCAGACCCACCCTGATCTGCCTCTGCCTCCACGGCCTCCTGTACTGTATTCTTTCCAGCATGTCACTGTCCTGTCATTCCCTGGTTCTAATTTCAGGCCTTCCTTATGGCTCCATCTCTGGCTAGTTTATCTTCTCAGCAATACCAGCCCCCCAAGCCATGCATCTCCTAGCTCTCCAGATCCACATTTCCAGGTGATCCAGGTCAGTGGCTTTGTGTCAATCACCATCCGAAGTGATTCATTCACATAGCAATAAAATGACTATCTAGAGCTGCCCTGTGTCCACTCAGATAGTAAATGTGTCTATCCTCATTATGGCTTCTCCTCCCACTAAAAAGTTCAAATCAGTCTTTCTAAAAATTTTTAGATCTTTGATCCAACTTCCCTCAAGTGACCACTGCCTCATTTTTTATAAATTCACAAACTAGTACATATTGTCCATATTAGTTGCTGGAGCTTTGTAATTGGTTATGTTTCTCTTTTTGCTTTGAATTCCATGAATCTCAAGGATAAATTTAGAATTTGTTAAGATTGGCATTGTGGGGCTGGGGTTCTAGTTGCGTGGTAGAGCACATGTCTAGCTGCATAAGGCCCTAGGTTCAGGTTTTAGTTGTTGTTGTTGTTTTCAATGGCCATTAGGCCTGGTGTGGTGGCGCATGCCTTTAATCCAAGCACGCAGAAGGAAGAGGCAGTTGGTCTCTGTGAGTTTGATGCCACCCTGGTTGAGATATCGAGTTCCAGGACAATGGGGGCCATGTAGACCTTGTCTACAAAACAAAAGCAAAGGAAAAACAAACAAACAAACAAACAAACAAAAATGGCCATGCCGTTTAGAAATGTCTCTTTTCAGCTGGGCGTGGTGGCGCACACCTGTAATCCCAGCACTTGGGAGGCAGAGGCAGGCGGATTTCTGAGTTCGAGGCCAGCCTGGTCTACAGAGTGAGTTCCAGGACAGCCAGAGCTACACAGAGAAACCCTGTCTCGAAAAACAAAACAAAACAAAACAAAACAAAACAGAAACGAAAAGAAAAGAAAAGAAAAGAAAAGAAAAGAAAAGAAAAGAAAAGAAAAAGAAATGTCTCTTTTCTCCTCAGAGTCGGGTTCTAGTCTTCCTTCTAGTTTAATACTTTCCCTGCCACATCTCCTGTTACATGTGTCTACTAATCCAGCTTTGATGAAGGGAAGAGAATAAATGAAGTCTCTTTAAAGACTCCAAGCAATCTTTTAAAAGAGATTATCGATCATGTAAATTAACCTTTTCCAAAGATTAATTATGGCCACAAGCAGGCTCGCTGCCCTTCCGTGATGTTGTCCCTCAGACATGAGTTTTGTAAATTGATGAGGACAGCTCTTGTTGCCTATGTTGGGTTTTCCCTAAATGCCCTTAGGCAATCTATAGATAAATCAATGCACCTCACCAAGCCACATTTATGGTTAAGCAATAATTATAATGTGCCCAGATGGAGGCCTCAAATGTTTGCCTCAAGCAAGATGTGAGTTCCCTTTAATATTCTCCTGGCCAAGCTCCTGCCCTATTTCTGGCCTCCACTTCTGAGTAGTAATCTAAAGGCATTAATGAAGAAACAGCCTGGAACACCCATCCAATTTTAGAAGATTCCCCCAGCAAGCATTAAGTCTGCAGCCTCCACTCCCACCCCCACCCCCACCCCCGTGCCTTAGTGATTTGCTGAGAGCAACTTTCATCCTACCAGCTGATTGTGTTCAGCAAATGTTTGTAAATGCCCATGGCCGTGTCTCCTCCACACTACACTGAGCTTCCGCCCCCTGAAACTGTGTTTTCGGAGTCTTTTGTGTCTCCTAATGGTGCCTGGAACATTTTGCACACGATAAGGAACTCGAATAAAATGAACAATAAGCATCCCAGCCAGCTTGAGCTTTTTACAAGGCTCTCCGTGCAAACCCTGAACCACATCAATGTCTGATAAAGGCAAACATCTGTAGATGCCAGTGGCAGATGCCCAGTTATGCTGAGCCTGGCACACGGCCGGCAGTTATTCAGAACTCCACAACATTGCTCAGCTTTGCTGCCTCCGGCTTCTGCTGCTGCTGCTGCTGCTACTGCTGCTGCTGCAGGCACTGGACCTCCCTTCCCAAGGCACAATCCTGCCCCAGACAGTACTGCGAACAACTGTTTATCTACCCTTCAGGCCCCCAGATGACCACTGCCATGAGCCTCACACCTGAGGACGAGGAATGCTGGCTAAGCTTATTTTTTCCTTTGCTTTTCCATTTCAAACAAACATACTTTCTATAAGAAAGTATTAATTATACCACAGACACCATCAAATGCACCAAGCGATAACTAAATGTTCAGGGGCTGACATGTATATTGTTTCAAGTAGCTTCATGATTTATTATCTAATTTAGATAAATGGCAAATAGTGATATTATAATAGCCTCTTTTTATTCTGGTTTATGCCTCATTGTCTCTGGGTATAGAATAAGAAATGAATCATCAAACAGGCCCCATGGGAAGATCATTAAGAGCATGGGCTCTGCCTGGCAGGGGGTGGGGGGGTTGGGGGGGTGCACGCCTTTAATCCCAGCACTTGAGGGGTAGAGGCAGGCCCATACCTGAGTTTGAGGCCAGCCTGTTCTACAGAGCAAGTTTCAGGACAGCCAGGGCTACACAGAAAAACCCTGTCTGGAAAAAAAAAACAAAGCTAACTAACTAAATAATCGTAGGCTCTTAGTGTCAGACCCTTGAGGGTTCAAACCCATGACAAAAGCTGCCAATGCTAAGAGATCAGGGAACAAGAACGTGTGGAAAGTATGACTGAAGTACATGTGTACATATGTGAAAATGTCATGAGAAAACCCCCTTATTTTCTACTAATAATATAAAATGAAATCTTTTTTTTTTAAACATGTAGGGCTGGAGAAATGTCAGCAGTTAAGAACACTGGTTGCTCATCTAGAGAACCCATGTTCAATTCCCAACACCCACATGGCAACTCACAACTGTCAGTAACTCCAGTCCTAGGGAATCTGATGCCCTCTTCTGGTTTCTGCAGGCACTGCGCGCGCGCGCACACACACACACACACACACAGTGCACAGATACGCATGCAGGCAAACACCCATATACATACAAAATAAAAAGTTGGGGAGCAGAAGGAATCCAGTATTAAAGGGCTCCCTACAGTGACGAGGCTGAGGCTTAGGGAGCTACCTACTTGACACTGACTGACATGAAAAATGTGCTCTGCCTGTGTAAGGTGCCACTCCAGGGGCCGACCCTGCTGAGTAAAGAACATGTGCCCCCCAGCACCCCCCCATACTGTACCTGGTGGTGAGATGGTGGTGAAGAGAGGGCTTGGCTGCTCCTGAACCCTTTCTTCAGCCTTGTCACACATGAATGAGGGCAGGCAGAGAAGAGGCTAGGGCAGGAAACTGCCATTCCTCGGGCCATATCTGGCCTGCAACTTGCAGCTAACTTGTGCTGTCTACTCCAAGCCTGGCTGTTCTGATGTTTTCTCACATGCAGCAGTGAAAGGCCAGCACCTGTGACCTTTTCTGTAGTTCAGCTGGCATCTCTCCAGGGCCCATGAGATGGTAACTTTCATTTCAGAGAAATGGTAACAGAGAAAAGGGACTTGGGGGCCACCAATTTCATGCTAAGAATCCACATTTTCTCTGCGTTAAGCGAGTTCTTGGTGGCCTCCCAGCCAGCTGCCTGTGTGCATCTCTCTTAAGGAGGCCAGCAGAGCCAAGGGAACTGAGTGGTCCAGGCAGATGACAAGATGCCAGATAGCCTGAGTCCCAGGGCCGAGTGTGACGTCAGCGTTCTTCAAAACAACTGCTTGGAAAAGAAACTCTGCCAAGAATAGATCTCTATTAGCAGACCCCAGAAGACAAATTCTACAAGCCAAAGAGTCCCAAAGTTAATCCAGTCAGCAGAAGAGAAAGTTCCCACTGGGAAGTTAGCGAATGTCTGGATTGAAGCCAGATTCTATCCGATTCTCATTGGGCAAGTCTGACCACCATACAACTGAGGTTTCAGAGAGCAAACTCAGGTCATCCTCTGGAGCTTCCAAGATTGAGGTCCTCCCCAGTGGTCTCAGTCACTGCAGTGGGTCAGTTAGGCCCCAGCATATTTCCTTTCTGGTTTGGATAAAGTCTTTATGACAGCATTGCTCCTGACTTTAGTACTGAGCTGGGCTGCGAACAGTAGCCTGGAGGGGTGGGAGTTAGTACCTCAATGGCAGGTAGCCTTAACATGGAAGGACCTCAAGCATGTTCTTTCAGCCTTGCTTCTACAGGTTGCTTGTCAGAAACTCCTGTACCTCAACCCATGAACACCCATTTTTGCAATTGCTAAGATGCAGCCTGCAAGGATTCCAGGAGAAAAGAACAACAAATCCAGGGAAAATTCTTCTCAGCTCCATTTACGCTATAGCCTTGCCAGAGCCTGGTTGTTCCCTGCGAAAACACATGGGCCTTGTGACAGCTCCTCTCCTGACAGGCTTGCCACACACACCCATTCCTGAACACGGCCATCCTCTAGTCTCAGGCACCAGTAAGAAGTGCTGTAACATGACAAGGAGATCTGCTCCCATCTGTTACGAGAAGGCCAGATCTTCAGGGACCTGGTTTGGAAATGAGTCAGGGTAAAATCATCATGCAAACAATCAAACCTGAGCAAGTCCATCCTAATTCACTTCATTTATAACCTTTGTTTTCTATAAAGGATTAAACTAAGAAAGAATTTAATCATAGCAAATCCACTTCCAAAATAGTTACAGATCCCAAGACCAGGAAGTGTGATTAGAGGAAAAGACTGAAAACTCCCAGAATGCCGAGGCTCCTGTTAGGTTTGTAATTATCAAACTACCCCTCCAGTCCCTGACAGTAGCCTGCTTCTGGGGCCAGGGCATGTTCCTCAGGATTGCCATATACAAATGAACACAGAGGTAGAGGTCGAGACCAGGGCAGGCCCTGCTCTTCATGGGCAATCAGTTCTAACCAGCAATTAATTTGTATCCTCTGCTCTGAGCCAGGCAAAGTTCTGGAAGTCATGTATCCAGCAACAAACAAAACAGAAATGGCCTTGCTTTATATTCCGGTGAAAAAAGAGACTATAAAGATGTAGAATGTATTAAGTGGTGATGTTGGGGAAGAAAAATGAATCAGGGAAGGGATCAGAGGATGACCTGGGGGTCACTGGGTACACAGGGTAGACCAGGGACGGATACCCTGAAGAGACAACAGGATAAGCAACCTGAATAACCTAAGGGAGTTGGACTGAAGGAAGATTGTCAGTGGGGCCATGTGCAGAATGCTTGCCTCTCCAAGGCCTCTGGGAAGGTCTGAGAGAGGGGCTGTCCCCAGCAGTGAAGTGAGATGCCAGACAGCAGGGCCTCTGAGAGTGAGATGTGTGGGAATGGACCAGGCAGTTTTGAAAAGGGGGAGTAACATGGATATCCAAGGATAGAATATTACAACAAAAGCAGGGCATCAGGGTTGAAGGGGCCTGGGGCTCTGTGCACTGCATCCTGACAGCATCTGCAAATTCATTGTATAAACTCAGGAGACAGACTAGCTCATCATTACAGGAACACTGCCTCTCCAGCAAGTCAGCAGAGCACATCTCAGTCCCCAAGAGTCAGTCTAGCTCTTCTCAGCATCTTCCTGGAAGCCTCCTAACTCAGCATACCCCTTCCCAGGGGAACGATGTTATGCTTGGGAGTTACTCTCCTGAGATGCAGCATCCAATCAGGAAAAGCTCTGACCTGCTGACACCTCAGACACTCACTCCCAGCACCTACAATGCCATGTAACCCATCATTGCCAACACAACCACTGACACCCAAGTAAATGGATCCTCTCACTCTAATGGGGCTGCTTGGTAGGGCTCCTCCAGCTGCTTCCAAGGTGAAAATCCCGGCTGTGCTATGATTCTGGCCTGGAGCTTATTCCTTGATTATGCCCAATGAACATTCCCCAGAACCAATCCCAGGCTGGCATCCTTCTATTCCACTCACCAATGCAACTGCCCCAAATCAGCTCCATGTGTCTGCCTCTCTGTTGGACATTGCCACTGGTGTCCAGTACAAATGGAACCAAACAAACAAAGGCATTGATATGAAGCCACCACTGATCACTGGCTGCTGAGAGCACTCTAGCTAGACACTCAAAGAGCAAATTAGTCAGCTACAAGCTTAAGAGTCCCCCTACCCCGGGGGCTGGAGAGATGGCTCAGAGGTTAAGAGCACCGACTGCTCTTCTAAAGGTCCTGAGTTCAAATCCCAGCAAACACATGGTGGCTCACAACCATCTGTAACAAGATCTGTAACTCCCTTTTCTGGAGTGTCTGAAGACAGCTATTATACTTATAATAAATAAATAAATAAATCTTTAAAAAAAAAAAAAAGAGTCCCCTATCCCTTAGACACCTCAACCAGCCACTGTGACATCTCAAGTGGACTGGTCAGAAACAGGGGATACCCAGATAATCTGTGGAAAGTACCCAGAATCTGAACATGAGAATTCCAAATTCCAGTCTCAGTTCTGACACCCACTGACCTGGGTACCCCAGACAAGACTGAGCTTCTGTGTCCCCGACCATGTGATACCGGAAGGTTGCAAGGATCCCGGCTTCTATTTCTTCAGGACCTAGTATTGTCAACAGCACAGAGCAGGCCATCTGAATATAACTGATTCAAAACAGAAGAGGTGGGGGACACTGGACAGGGCCTAAGACAGGCCTCTCCAACCAGCTTCTCTGTTCTGCCTACCACACCTATCTGACAATCCTATTCCCTTCCTCTTCCTTAGTCCCCTTCCACACACTAACTGCCAGGGCTGGACAGTTTCTAAGGCTCAGTTATGGAGTTATGGGTCCCATTTCTTCCTCTACCTGGCATTACTATGAAGGTAAGCAAGGAAGAAGGCACAAAGATTCAGTCTAGTGCAAAAGCAAGAGCTTCACAGGGGTGGACAAGTGACTTAGTAATAAAGTGCTTGCTTCACAAGCCTGAGAACCCGAGCTCAGCTCCCCATAACCCACCTAAAGAGTGTGGCAGCGCAATCTGTAATCTCAACGCTGAGAAAGAAACAACTAGATCCTTGAAGGCAGCTAGCTTAGCCCAAACAGTGAATTTGTTTCAGGGTCAGCGAGAGACCATGCCTCCAAAATTAAAGTGCAATACACAAAGACACCCAACACCAACCTATGTACTCCAATTGCATCCAAATATGCAAATATCCCTCTGACAACTTTTTGAAAAGTAACAGATCCAGTCACAATCATCTAATAATCTTTTTGTTTTTCGAGACAGGGTTTCTCTGTGTAGTCCTGGAACTCACTCTGTAGACCAGGCTGGCCTTGAGCTCAGAAATCTGCCTGCCTCTGCCTCCCAAGTGCTGCTGGCTCATCTAATAATCTGATTATTATTTTACCTCTGAGTTACCCCTAGTCCATGACAAGTTAGAAGACTCTCACATTCAGAGTTGGCCAGAAGTTTTCTATGTAACGTGCTCAGGTTTGGGGAAGTTAGTTTGTTTCAATTTTATGAGGATTGTTTGCATTTTAGTGTTTTGAGGCAAGGTCTCCCTCTGAAGCCCAGGCTGGACTGAAATTTACTATGTAGCCCAGGATAGCCTTGCATTCAACTATGATTCTTCGCCTCAGACTCTTGAATACTAAGATTATAGGCATGAGCCATTAGGCCTATCTAGGTTCAGTTTTGAGCAAAACATTAAATGCAGGCATCTAAATACCTTTGTCATGGTTTGTGAGAGATGACCATGGCAGAATGAGGATGTAGATATACACATAGCTATCTAAAAGATGCTCCCACATGATACTATGTACCTGTGGACTCATATACCTGTAGTATATGGTACTAAAAGATCATTTCCAAGTTTTAGAAAGCTGTCAAAAATTCAAGCTTAGGCTTCTTGTCTGAATCCAGTCCTACCTCCACAGCTGTCTAGCCACAGAACGGCTTCTGTACCTTGATAAATGTTACGAAGAGCCACCATATTGAATTAGGAGCCCATTATATCTGATTTACCCTGTAACAAGGTTAGGTCCATTTCCTGGGATGTAACAGAAAGGCCTAATGGTCATCAAGCTCATCCCTAATCATCTTTGAAAACTGCAACCCAAATCAGCCATACTGACGAGGGCCTTCAACCAAAGGGTCAGCCCAGCAGAGCTGGCGGGGCTTGGCAGTAGGCACCATACTTGCTGGCACCGCATCATGGCTTTTGCTCCTTACCCGGGAATCTGTCACTTTTGATCCATATATTGATCCTTCTAGGGACTACCAGAAGCAGGATGTAGGCCTACAAGAGTCTGGCTTAAGAGTCAGATGGATTCAGGTTCAAATCCCATTTCCTCCATTATGACTGTGAACACCATACTTGATCCCTCTGGCCTTTCGGGTTCTTCAGCTACACAATGATAGTAGCTGCCCTGCCACGGCATTGGTAGGGAGGCGGTGACTTTCACACTAGTGCCCAACGAGCAGGAATCTAGGGTAGAAGGAAGGAGCACAGGCTGGTTTGACATTATCCCTGAGATGATACAGGGCTTCAGGTTCATCCTGATGTCACTGCTATGCCCCTCCCCAGTGTAGTTTCAACAGAAGTAATGTTGAGACCCAACCACTGGCCAAGTCTTTGGGTCAATGAGGACAGGAAAACCTGGCAGTCGGAGCAAGAAGTGGCTAACTGGCCTTGGATCATCCAGGGAGAAGGGCCAGTCAGGGGAAAGACCAGTATGTACCCACCTTACATGACATGCACTGCTTCGGGACGGAAGTGGGCTGAAAGGCCTTTCCAGTCATGTGAGAAGCTAGATACATGATTTTCTTGGTTCCATGGGCCAAGAAGGAACGCGGCCAATTCTACTGACTTCCGTCCCAGGCAGCAGATGTGCTGTAGGGCATGCCCAGCAAGCAGGGATACTTGTTCACATCTACAGCTGTGGGCCCTGTGCCTTCTTCATTCACAAACAGAGCAAAGTGGTAACTGCTACAAAGATGTGCTGCGGTGTACGAGGCAGAAGGGCAATGGGATTCCAATGGTGAGCCCTCCTGCCTCTCCTATCCTGACTTCTATTTTAAAGCTAGATGAGGAGCCAGGCCATAGGAGAAGCCAGCCATCTTCATCTGGGGAGCCATGGCCTCCCGCTTCAGCTGGCGAGGGCTGCTTTGAATCCTGAAGTGACCCTCCAATGCTTTTACCTGAGGGACACTTCTCTGGCTTTGGCATTTGAATCCAAGTCTAAAAACCCAGAGAAGCAGGCAGAGGTTTGGAGAGAGGAGGCCCAGGATTTGCTTTCTTTGTCCAGAGCCAACAACACACTCAATATTCACAAACGTTTGAATCAACAACCGAGAGGCTGTTTACGAATATTTAAAAAAGGAAATGTAATTAGAGGTTGGTGAACCCCCAGTGTTCCTGACCACAGATGTCAAAAGCTTCCTTGACTCGGAGGGACAAAATGAAAAGCAGCCACAGACACCCTTGCCATGGCACGCTTGGCCACAAATACCACTTGACAGGCGCTCCCCACCGAGACTCTTAAAAGGTTCTGTGGCTAATGGAATGGCATTTCACATATGGCTCTGTCTTTTTATTCCTAGGTAGTTTTCTTTCCCAACTTGGGAATGTGAGGATCCTATTTTAAGAACCATAATTACTGTCCAATTTTAATGTAACTAACATGAACAAAAACACAACTTTGAACTGAGGAAAAGAAACAAAAGCAATTTGTGAGGTAATTTTGTGTTCACAGGATGGCCTGAGAACACAGGTCTGGTACATTTATTTCTGGTCAAGAGAAGTGAAGAGCCAGTGTCTGGGTGGTTTCTGGAGGAGGAGGCAAAGGCTAGCCACAACTGCCTCAGAGATGCCAGCGCAGGCCACCTCAGGCCAGGCTCCCCACCTCCTCCAGGCTCAAAGAGGTAGTGTGGGGAGGCAAAAATAGAGTAAGGGATTCAGCCACAGCTCTAACACATGGTTCTCTCATCCCAGGGACTGCCACGCAGGGCCCTCCTTTTCGGCTATTCTAAGGAGAAAAGAAAAAAAAATTGAGAACTAAATAAGAACAGTGCTACATTCTAGCCACCTTCCCTGAGATGGTTCCCCTCTCCCAGTGCCCTTTTTGGCTCTTCTTTCCACACTAAACCTAAAAAAGGATGAGCCCCAAGGTGCTGTCCTTAAACACTCCCTTCCTCTCCCTTCCCTACCTGCTGGACATGAGACTAGACATCCATATCAACAGCTTTAGCAGACATCTAAATAATACAGCTCTGACCCTGACACACTCTTGACACACTGACACGCACAGCACTCTTGGACGATCCCTTTCTCCCACAAGGCCCTCACGTCCCGGAAGCAGATGGGGCACCTCCCTGCGGAGGGGCACGCTTGAGGCATAGCGTTACTTTCTGCAGCCATCATCCTCACAGCCTTCCCTGTCTGTAGGTGGACGGGGTTATTTGACCTCAAGAGTGTGGGCCCAGCCCTACCACAGCCTACTCCTGGACAGGGCCTCTGCTCAAAAGAGTGTTGGGCTGAAATTCAAGTGAGGGTGCTCTAGACAAGGTGTCAATCCCAGCTGAGGAAGGGATCTTGGGAAGACACAGATGGCTCTGAGAACAAGTAGATGACAATAATTGGCAAGAAATGAGTACCGGGCATGGATCTTGCCTGACCGTGAGAGTGGTTCAGCTGGCAGTGTGCTTGGCAGGGTGTGGGAAGGCCAAACTGGCTTGCGCATGCAGAGGTGTGAGCAGGACAGGCTGACATACCTGGTAAATTATGTGGGGCTTGGCTATCCCCTCCTATCCCACGGTCTACAGCAGTAGCTCTACTGATTTATACATTCTGAGGGACCCCCTCCGCTAACTTTTTGGTCAGACACCTACACCAGCAGACAAACCTCTTCTCACACACTCAACCAAAATGAAGGCAGCATTTACCTCAACTCCCTCTCAGACAAACCAAAGTGGCAAGAACGGAAGGGGAGGTGGCTCCCAGCAAGCCTTCCCACTGCTCTGGGGCGTTCCCCCCTTGCCTGTGACCATTCTGCAGTTGCTAACCATTCCCAGTCCTCAGGATAGGACCTCAGTAAAGTTTTATCCATGAAGTCTAGGCTGTGCCAATCATAGATAGCTATGCGACTCTGGCCAAGCTACTTGGGTTTCTGACTCAACCCTGACTCTTTAGTTTTCTTCTCTGAGGATAGGGACAAAACTCCTCAGCCACTACAGGTTCTAAAGCGAGAAAATACACATGCAATGTTCTTAGCACAACACCTGGCACATGGTAAGTTCCCCCAAAATATTCGTGATGTGATGGTGAGGATCCCAGCAGGCTGCCAGTGCTGACACCACCCACATGAGTTCACACAAGACCTCTAGCCTTCGAGGCTTCACTTTGGAAGTTTTTCTTGCTGACAAGCAGCCTAATTGATGCATTAGAACAGTCAAGAGCAGTCGCTCACAGTTCCCACTGTGCCTGCCTCTGGTGTGTACAGAGAATTGAACCTTTAGTGACTGACATGCCAGCCTGGGTAGAATCATTTTGTTTCTTCCACTAAGGTTCCCCACGGGTTTCTCGGGGACTGAGCCCTGCAGGGCCTGGTTCTCATGCTCTTGTCTCCAGTTAAAAGCTAGAGAGATGGCTCAGTGGTTAAAAGCACTCGCTGCTCTGTCAGGGGATGCAAAGGGCCAGTTCTCAGGTTCCACGTGGCAGCTCACAGCCATCTGTAACTCCAGCTCCGAGGGATCCAACACCTTTTCTGGCCTCAGTGGGTAGCAGACACACATGTGGTGCACAGACATACTTTAGGCAAACATTCCTACACATAAAATAAAACTTTAAAAAAAAAAAAAAACAGCTTGAAGACACAAGTCTGAGGGGGTTGACAGCGTCACATGTAAGCTTTGGGGGAAGGGTGCTGCAGAGAGCCCTGCTGGGCTCTGACGTAATCAGTTGTCACAGGACACCTGCCTCTCAAGTATGCTTGGTAATTCTTTTTTTTTTTTTTTTTTTTTTTTTTGGTGTTTTGGATTTGAGACAGGGTTTCTCTGTAAAGCCCTGGCTGTCCTGGAACTCACTCTGTAGACCAGGCTGGCCTCGAACTCAGAAATCCGCCTGCCTCTGCCTCCCAAGTGCTGGGATTACAGGCGTGCGCCACCACTGTCCGACTTCAAGTATGCTTGGTTTATTCACACAAACACTCCTTACAATCCCATGCTATCAGACAGGTTACAGTAATCTCATGCAAACAAGTATCTACTGATTGGGGACAGGTTGGTGGGACAGAAATGGCTGCAGGGTTTGATTAGGAAATCTTCCGCAGCGAAAAATGCTTGGGGGAGCTTGCAAGCTCTACCTGAATCTGCCATGAACTCCTTCAGCTGTGGCAACCTAGGGGAATGACACACACTGTCGCTGTGGAGTGTCAGCCGGCAGCTAGTGCCTGCTCACAGGCAAGCACGTGTGAACTCACCAACAGTGCTGGCAACATTTGTCAAAGCCTAAGCCACATAGCAACCAGTCTCAAAGTCCCTTGCTGTTGTGTACCAGCACATCAGCATCTACAGATGTGTGTAGAGTGGCAGGATCCTAGGGGCCATCTCCAAAGTTCCTGTTTTGTATTGTTCCACCTCCAGGTTGATTCGTTAGCGTACCAAAGCCTGCCTCTGGCCTGGCTCTCTGCTAAGCTTCTTTGTGACTGGCTCCTATCTAGTAGTCATTACATTATTTTTTTTTCCAAGTCACACAAAATGGTTTTCAAGTTACACAAAACAGTTTCACTTATGTTCCTAACAGGTACCAAGAGGACCACTCAGGAAGGTGTTCCAGACATAGGGGACAGCATAGATACAGACATGGGATCAGAAAGAGCATGACATATTTCTAGGAAAGAGGAAGGCTAAAGCCTGGTCTACGTAAGTGGGAAGAAAGGAGGGGTAGAAATGATGCTGATCTCCAAGGAGGGTATGGCGGTAGAGAAGTTGTCCTGTGGGTACTGGGAGATCTAAAAAAAAAAAAAAAAAAAAAAAAGGCTGGTCAAGGGAGGAAGGACCCCACCCCCAATCATGTGGGGATCGGGAGCTTGGATGCGGAGGGATGGCAGTGGCCAGATAAAGGCATGTGTGTGAACCAGAAGAAGTAAGGGGCCTTGAAAGGCAGTGACAGACAGCCAGGGCAGGGCAGAGAGTAGGACTGAAGAAGGACTGTATTAGCATTCCTTCTAGGCTCTGCCCAACAGTTACCTGGCAACAGCCAAGTAGGCCTGGCCTGCTATAAAAGGGGCTGTTTGGCACCTCCTTGCTCTCTGTCCCCACTCTCTCTGACTCTCTTCTCCATGACCCCTTTCTTTCTCTCTCCCCCTTCCCCTCTCCTGTCCACCTGTTCCTGGCTGGCCTCTCCTCTCCCCCACCTCCTCTTCCTTGTCTTCTTCCTTCTCCTCCTCCTTCTTCTCTCCCTCTCCCTCTCTGTTTGTCTGTCTTTCTCTATCTCTAAATAAACTCTAGTCTACACTATACTCATTGTATGGCTGGTACCTCAGAGGGAAGGGATGCCTCAGCATGGGCCTGCTGCACCCCCTCCTACCTCATCATGGTGCTCTACAAAAACATATCCTGGTCTTTTAAAAAACACAACAGAAGCCGGGCATGGTGGCGCACGCCCGTAATCCCAGCATTTGGGAGGCAGAGGCAGGTAGATTTCTGAGTTCAAGGCCAGCCTGGTCTACAGAGTGAGTTCCAGGACAGCCAGGACTACACAGAGAAACCCTGTCTCAAAAAAAAAAAAAAAAAAAAAAAAAAAAAAAAAAGATAAAACACCAGATTGTGCAGCTAATAGTGACTGGCCTCCACTCTAGACAGGACAGGTTGAAGGAGGGAAGGGCCCAAGAAGGTACAGTGCACTGCTGAGGTGCATGGCGGCCCTCAGGCCGGGCACACAGAGGGAGAGCAGCACTTCATTCTTGCCTTCTCTCAGCAACCTCCCGTCAGACTGTCTGTCTGTCTCTGCCTCTCTCTCTTTCTCTGTTACAACAGGAAATCAAATATTTGCCATCCCTGTGCTGAAGAACTAATCCTAACACAAGCTAGGCAAGTGTTACACTCCTTCAGCTATCTCAAACAAAAGACTTTTAATTCCTTACTATAGTTTCTAATTTTTCATCTGTAAAAAAAAAAAAAAAAAAAAAAAAAAAAAAAAAATGAGGGGAGATATTTTCTTTTCTTTCCTCAAACAGAAAAGACAAATTACCTGTACATGGTCTCTCCTGTATATAAATCTCTAGACTTTGTTTCCTTTGTGTTTAAAAAGAAAAGAGCCGGGCGTGGTGGTGCACGCCAGTAATCCCAGCACTTGGGAGGCAGAGGTAGGCAGATTTCTGAGTTCGAGGCCAGCCTGGTCTACAGAGTGAGTTCCAGGACAGTCAGGACTACACAGAGAAACCCTGACTCAGAAAAAAAAAAAAAAAAAAAGAAGAAGAAGAGAAAAAGACAACAGTTAAGATATGTTAGCTATTGGTTCAGGGAGCCAGGTCTAAGCTCACCTGTCCTGATGGCTTGCCTTTTAGGGGCTTGGGCTAGACTATGACGTGACAGGTCTTTACCTGCAGAACTGAGCTGGGGGGCACATCCTAACCTCTGGGATAATGACATTTTGATAAGGTTTTTTAAAAAAACGATTTCACTTTGCAAGACAAACAGCTAATAAAATAGATTCTTTTTTGGTAACCACCCATACAGCAATCAATCTGTCACTCGAAAACCTGGCTCCCAAGAAGTGTGAAATGAGGCCACGCTGGAGTTCTTTGGGAACAGAGGGCCAGAGAGACCTTCCTCTCAACTAGGCTCCATTTGCCTTCCAAACACAGAGAGCTCAGATTCAGAAAACAGGAAACACAACCAAGGAGCTGCTCACTCAGTGACTCTGGGAGGCTGCTGGGGTAGGGGAGGAGCAGCCTGTCTGCATTCCACCTGCCAACGCTTCCTCCCCTCCTCCCCGTCGCTCCCTCTTCTATCCCATCCCCATTGAGTAACAACAACAAAAACCCGCATTTCCCACTCAGGGCTGACAGAGTGAGTCACACCCCAGGGGCCTCTTCTGTGTTACAGCCATTCAAGCAGGAACTTAAAACAAAGGGTCATTTCAAAAGCACGGAAAAAGATCAATAGGACAAGCCATAGTCATAAGATATATCACTTTGTGTCCACCTGAGGCCACCTAACTCCCTCTCTCTCTCTCTGTTTCTAACTCTGCCTGGATGCCTCTAGAGTTTTCTGACTTTACTGAGGGAAGTTTTGGAAAAGGAAGGCAAAGGAAATGAAAGAGAAAAAGAAAAAGTGTCCTACAGAACACGGAGCATTGCTGAAATCCTTTCCACTCTTTTTAGGAACAAGATAGAACAAATAAATTATTTAGGCAGAAAGCAGCCCTAACTGAAGTCTCTGGTTGTTACTGGTCTAGACTTGGAAGAAAATCAGATTGCTGTAAATGCTAACCAGTAAGTAGCAGCATCTATACACAATAGGCTCTCAATAAATATCAATTAATTTGGCTTCTAAGTGATGCAATCTGAGCCAGGTGGGGTGTCTTACACCTACCTGTAAGGCAGGAAGGCTGCCTCAGATTTAAGGCCAACCTGAGCTTAAGATAGACTGTTTCAACAAACAAACCCCCAAATGACTAAAAACCTGGATTCTCAAAGATCCGAGGAACAAATAGAAAGAACTCGGTAACAACTTAAAAAGTCCATATGGGGGGGGAGGGAGCACAAAGATGAACAGAACAATGGTTGCCATCCCGATGTGAAAGCAGAACTAGAACACCTGGAAGGAGTGAGTGGCAGAAAGCTGAGACAGTTCAACAAAGGAGCCCGGGTGCTGGGGTGAAGGTGCACATCAGACCTGAAACGTAGGAACCAGGAGCAAAACACTGAGCTGGAAAATGGGAGGCGGCGCCGCAGCGCTAAACTGAGCCTGGAGGGAGGCCCAAGGTATGCTGCCTTCAGTAAAGGGAAGGACCGGGGAGGGGGAAACCAACAGGACTCCACTCAAGACGGCTCATGGTTCCTTTAGAGTTTAACTCTGAGGAGAAGGAATGAACATTTTCGAGCTAAAATCTTGAATTGTAAATTATCCATTAAGTTGAAATAAAGGAAGATAAGCTTTTTTGAAACTGGGTAAAGTGACAAGAGAGTTTACAGCAAAGATATTGAAGCAACAATGGGCTCAGGGGACAGGGTGATTCTAACATGTGAGTTAACTCAGTCAGGACCCTGAACAAGATCAGATCTGTAGAGTAGGAGGAAGATAGTGATGTAGAGGGATGGGATGGATTAGTACATAGTGAGAGTGTTTTAAAGCCAAGGTGGATGTCTGCATTTATAAAGGTGTAAAGGACAAAAGCTATCTTATGTAACAAGAATTAGAATTAGAATGAGCCAACTAAAGAAGAATAAATGATATGACAAAATGTTGTCACTCCAAAGACTTCATCTATACTTGAATAATTCCCAATTTCTGTTCCAGCTAAGATCTCAGCTCTGAGTCTTATTGCTACCCTGCACACACATAAATGCTGTGCAGTGCTGAGCCAGCCCCTGGGAGGGGGGTGACTGTCACAGCACTTGCCTGAAGTGGGAAACCCCCGGAATGCCCTCCTAGCTGCCCAACTGCTTACCTCTGATCCCACCATTGGGATCAGTCTGCTTCCCTCGCCATGAAGGTACCACAGATTTGGTGCTTTAAACCAATGGCATTTATTTTCTCATAGTCATAAGATCAAGGTCTGGTGGATTCCTGTGAGGCTTTCTTCCTAGCTTATAGACAGCTGCCTCTCTGTGAGTCTCCACAAGCCTTCACTGGTTGTGATTACTCAGCAGTATCTCTTAAAGAAGCACTAATCTTGCTGGGTGGTGGTGCAAGCCTTTAATCCCAGCACTTGGGAGACAGAGGCAGGTAGATCTCTGTGAGGCCAGCCTGGTTTACAGGGAGTTCAGGACAGCCAGGGTTCCACAATAAGAACTGCTATTTCAAAAAAAAAATAAAAGAAAAAGAAAAGAAAGAGAGAGAGACGGAAGGAGAGAGGGAGGGAGGGAGGGAGGGAGGGAGGGAGGGAGGGAGGAAGGAAGGAAGGAAGAGAGAGAGAAGGGAAAGGAAAGGAAAGAAAAAGGGTGTAGCTTGTGAAGGCAGGATGAAGGGGAGAGAGAGAGAGAGAGAGAACACTAATCTTATCTGATCAGGGCCCTACCCTTATGATCTCATTAAACTGTAATTACTTCCTTACAAGCCCTGTCTTCAGTTACAGTCACACTGTAACTTGCCTTGGAGAGCTAGGACTTCAATCTATAGACTCAGGGAGAGGGACACATCTGGTCTTAGATGTCCCCCATGTATGCGCCACTCTGCTCTGTTGTCTCCTGCTTCCGGTCCCACATTGGCCTTCCTGCCCACATCACTCCCCCACAGTCCATGTGGAATTCTTTACAAAACAGACAACAGATCACTGGATACCTATCAAGCATTTCTAATATCATAGCATCCCTCTGCATTCTCCCAACAATCCTGCAAAGTGACAGAAACCCAAGGATGTCCCAGAGAGGTTAAGTGAAAGCCCAGCGTTGCTCAGAGTCAGATCTGAACCCAAACTGAGCGCTGAAATACATGTTCTTTCCATGGGTGCCGTGCAAGCACTGGAAAGGGCTCTAGACCCAAATACCCAGGACAACGAATGATGAGCAGGTGCGTTTGTGTATAAGATAATCTCAGCTTCTCCATCCGTGCTTATGGCAAAGCTGATCTAGCTTCCTGATTTCACTAAGAGACCCAGGACCTCTGAGTTGCTACTTTCTGAGGAAATGACAAGTTAGTATTTTCTAACTCAAATTTTTCCTGTCAAAGATTTCTTATATGTGACTCCAATTATTAACAAACTTACTTGTCCTTTTAAGAGTAGAAAATTTACCAGCATAAAATAACAAATGAACCACTGCTTTGTCTTAATTTCCTGCAGCCCCCATTCACTGTATTGGGGGTACTGCCTCAACTCATCAGAAGACAAACTGAATAAGCCAAGAGGACACTCAGTTCCCCACAGCCTCAACCAAATACACACGCAGGCTGCCTGTGCTTGCCTTTCTCCTTGCCTTGGTGCTGAGGGCATCATTTCTGCAGGCATGAAGTTAAAGAGTTACCTTTGTTTCAAAAAAGTGCAAATTGATGCTTGGGAGAGGTATCCTGCCTGAATTCACTGCTGGTGATTCTAGGGAACATCCCATCCAACTCCAGTCGGTTTTGTTATCCAAGAGAGGCAGAGGCATCCTGACCGCACTTGGAGCCTCCAGGGACCGTAGACTCACTTGGAGGTACAAATCCATCAAGGGTCACCTCAGGTCCTGGTCTGTGGTCTGAGGACCTGTGGGCTCCAGGCCACCTGGTGGACAGGCAGGCAGGCGCATGTCTAGACCACTGCTGGCTCCTGGACCACTGCTGTGCTGTGCTGGGTAAACGGCCCTCTTTCCATGCCCCCCCACCCCAGTCCTGCCCTGCCCCGCTACCGCTGCCTATTTAAGCTAGAGGCCCTGCTCCCTGCCAGACACAGCCAGCTTCCAGGACCAGGGAGTAGTGAAGCCTGCTCCTCTCACCCCGGGATGAAAGGTCCTTCTGTTTCACCACTTCCAACAGATGCCATTTCCAACCGGTGTGTACTAAACGGCGTCGTTGAGGGGGGTTGGGGTAAGAACTGATTCTGCCCCTACCTGGGAGTATGTCGGGATATACTTGGCAGAGGGAGGCTGTGATTGGATTGGTCCCATTTCTATTACCGGACTTGATATGACCCTATTTTCAAAGAGGAAGAAAGGATGTAGTTTGTGAACAGGCAGGGGAGAACACATTTCAAAACGAGGTCTGGTTCAGAATATCAATTATCTCAGAGTTTTCTTTTCTTTGAAAAGGGGGGCCTATAAATGTCAAGGTTGCCAAGATCTCGTTTCCCTCAGAAACCCCTCCCTGGAGCCAACTCTTGTCATTTAGCTTTACTTGGAAAATACATGCAGGGAATGTTGGGAGCGAAGGAGCTATGCAACTGGTGGAGGGACAATTTGGTAAATCACAGGAGGCCAAAGGCTGCCTGACCGACATAGTTCTGAGTGACAGGAGTGAGCGCCTCCCACTGTGGCTGTCCCAGGGATTGTTCTGGTCACCACTGTGGGTTGCTCATCTCCTTTCAGGTCCTGACTGCCTTGCCGCCTTGGGAAGGACTGCCCAATGGGCAGTGGGGGTTGAGAGTCACACAGGCTCACGTGGGTGAGGTGGGGCCTGTCTCCTTTAAGTTGATGTACAGAGGCTTGCTAGCCTGTGTTCTTGAACCACCCACTGTCAAGGGTAAGAAGGCAGGATTCCAAGGCTAGGGATCAGGGTCTCCTCCAAGAGGCCGGGGTAGCAAGTTAACTTCTCAGTTTCCACTGAGCTGGAGTCCTGAGGGTGGGGGTGGGGCAGGATCTTCTCTCTGACAGAAAAGGCCAGGGTACCACACAGAACTAGGGCCTCTGGAGAATACAGAGTCACCTTGACTAGAACCTGGAACCATGGGCTTCTTTCTTCCCACCCTGTTCTGGAATGGGCAAGCTGTGATGTTCCTTTGATGCCAGTCATGGGGAGCCAAGATCCTGCATCATCCCTCAGTGTCCAGGGGAGGGGTGACGGAGGCTCAAAGGCTGAGAGACTTGCTCAAGACTCACCAGCTGGACAGAGAGCTAGAGAAGATCCACGTTTTCCCTGGATCTTATATCTTAACCAGGGGGAGCTGAGCTATGAGACATTCGAACCGGTGCTTCCGAAGAAAAGATGAATTCAGTCTCAGATTTCATATTCACTCAGTGACAGGAAATGTGGTGACCCTTCTCAGGTTGTATACGAGGACTTAAGACAGTGCAGAAGGTGGAGGTGGAGAAGGAGGAGGACAAAAGGAGAGCTTCTCTTGCCATGTTGGGTACCGGATTAGCTTAACAAGACTGCGATCAAGACATAGGTGGCGACAGCCAAGAATTGGCCAGTGATTCGGGGGCGTGGCTCTCGAATGGCACGTGAGGCCAGGGCAGAGCTAGAGGGCCAAGAGCCGGACCTATAAAAGAAAGAGGGCGCCTTCCCTAGGACATGGGGCCACGGCCCGGTCCCTGGGCTGGGAAAGCTGAGGTGGTATAGGTAGGCTGTGGCATTCTGTCCAAAGGCCTGCACTCACAGGACACCCTCCCAACTGTACCCTCCGAGGCCCTGGACTGGCTCAGCTCCCCTTGCGCTGGTACGGTCATCTCCCTCTCTTAACTGCTACAAATCCCTCTGGTTCTTCCCTGCAACTTTTTTTCTTCCCGAACTCCAGTCAAGGTGGCCACCAACCCCTTCCTGATCAAGTTCACCCTCAGTGCACTCTCCTGCTTCCTGCCCCTCTACACCTCAGATCTGTGGGAGGCAGAGATTACCAAAGCTTCCAGAGAGGGTACTGACTGCTTCACCTACCAGATCAAGTCTCTGAATTTGCCTCTTTGCTGTTCCCCTTTCAACCTGCACACCAAGGGCCTGCCTGGGTGCAGCAGCCCACGTGGAAGGGTCATCCATCTCACCTGAGCCCTTCCCACCTGCCAATCTTCCTCCCTTTCTGTTGCCTAAACCCCGCCCTCATCCCCTCTGGCTGCACTTGTTAGGATAGTCAGACCTCACACCCAAGCCTGGCGGCAGCGAGGGTGTGGTAGTGCTCCAGGTGAGGTCTTTGTACCCGGGCTCACCTGTGTGGCTGTCTTGTTCCAGTCACCACTGTGAATGGCTCTTTGTCCTGATTGCCTGGACCTCTTGTCTCCAGAGGCAAGGACACAAGGCCTAAGTGTGTCCTTACCCTCCTCAGGTAAGAGACTTCTGGGACTCCAGGAAGTGGACTCTAGAACATGCCTCCAGGGTACTTGTTTTGCTTTGGGTTTCTGCTTTTTCTCTTTAGTTGTGGGTTTTTAGACAGGGTCTCAGTATGTAGCCCAGACTGACCTGGAGCCTGTAGTGACCATGCTTGGCAATGGGTGATGTGTTAATATTTTTATATAAAGAGGTGTTAGGTGAAATCAGTTTAAAAAACTGCTATTGCAGCCGCGCGTTGGTGGCGCACCCCTGTAATCCCAGCACTTGGAAGGCAGAGGCAGGCGGATTTCTGAGTTCGAGGCCAGCCTGGTCTACAGAGTGTGAGTTCCAGGACAGCCAGGGCTACACAGAGAAATCCTGTCTCGAGAAAAAAAAAAAAACCTGCTGTTGCTTCCTTAAAAATGTGAAGTTGATGGCTCTGGGGTAGAATCTATGCAGGGATTGCCCTGCCGTGGAGGGCAGTGACAGTGTAGAGGGGAGTGGCCGCAGTCCCACACCTGCGGACAGAGTGTGAAGAAAAGCACTTGAGGGGGGAGGGAGGAACAAGGTATCACTGCCCACCAAACTGTTAAATAACAATATTTTTACTCTAAAACACAGAATTGGTAAAGGTATTGTGAAATAATCTCTCAAACAAGATCAGTGAACTGACACTGGTAGAAAACAGTTTGGCAATATTTATCAGAAGCTTTAAAGTTGACTCATTCTCTTGACTTCCTACCAGAGAAGGAGAATTCCAGAGAAGGAAGCCAACCACTGAGCACTCAGGATCCAGGGGTAAAAGTGGACACTGGGAACACACAGAACACACAATCCCTGGGGCCAAGACCACTGCAAGAACCAGATACTACAGTCACCAGGCCAGGAGCAAATACTACAGTCACCAGGCCAGGAGCAAATACTACAGTCACCAGGCCAGGAGTAAGGGACTTAGGTCCCAGGCTGTGGTGACTGTATGAAAAGAATGCAAGTGGACATGACAAAGCCAGGGCCCATAGGGAGGGAGAAAGCCCACCCAGGAGGTGACACCAGGGGCCCAGTCGGTAACACGGAACCTTTAGGAGAATAAAACAAAGCACATAAGGAGGACAGGGCAGACGGGTCAGGAACCATGCTGTTCCTCCCCAGGACTCCAACTGGATGTAAAGTCACCAGCACGGAGTGGGCCTGAAGATGTTTGCTGATCATTTATACTCCGCCTTTGTGAGAGAAGCAGAGAGAAGGGAAATTGGAGTCACATGATTCAGCTGAACCTCTCAGGAACTGCCATTTATTTCTCTGAATCAGTTTCCTCATCTGTACAGTGGGGTCAGCTGTACCCATTTAGGGTGACTGAGGTACTGAAGGTACCCTTAGAGAGAAGAACACATTCTCTGAAGGTGCTTGACAACTATAAACATGGCCCCAAAGGGCAGATCAGTATTTCTGCTTTCTCTGCTCATTTCCAGTCTCCATCATGTCTTTACTGTGTCCTGGTTCTTGGCTGTGCCCAGTCTCAGCATACAAAGAGAAAGGAAGGGGAGGGGAAGAAGTCTGAGGTCCTGAGCGACTGCAGGTGACTCAGAAGAGCTGAGGCCATGCTGGCCATGGTTCGAGGTTCAGGGTGCACAGGGTTGCCACCTGTCAGGCAGGTCGCAGGCTTCCTGTTACTTTTCTACCAGCCACATAGCTGGGGGCAGATGACAAAATTAAATACTGAAGGTCTGTGGGCAGTGGAGGGGCACTGACCTCGCTTCTCATCAGGCTTCAGAATCAGGAAAAAGTGCCGCCTTTCTCTGGGAGGAACGGAAGAACGCCTTGTGGGCAAAGTCCTTGTCCTGAGAAACAACCCACCAGACCCCACTTGCTCGAAAGTATAGGATGTGCTGACATAGCCCGAGTCTCCAGTCAGAAAAGGAAAGAGAGGAAGCCAGGAGGTGGGGGCTGGGAGGGAACTCAGTAAGGGCTTTCATTCGCTCAGTCCCCGTTTCTCTGCCCCTGGTCCTGGGTCACCATCTATCTTGCCCTTCTCTTGCTCTCAAGACTGCTCCATCCCAGAGCCCTTTGGTCAAATCTGTGTGACAGGGCTGGTCACCTTTCTGGTGTACAGACTGCAAAGCTGCACAAAAACAACAAGCTGCCAGGACAGGCATGTTTGCTTTAGGCGGATCAAAGGTCCACAGTGATCTTGAGAGCCTGAGGTGGGGACTGGCTGAGACCTGACAGGACCATCACTGTGCTCTGGGAGCTAGCCTCTGCTGAAGCCACGTCCTTCCACACAGATGAGGGTGAGGCAACCGTACCTGCAAAGGCATCATGGGAAACTGCTCAGGTCTGAGCTCCTAGGGCTCTAGGAGTAGGAAACGGGAGTCAGGCTGCTGGGCAGAGCTGGTCTTCCCCTGCGTAGATGGAGCACCTGCAAGAGCTGCTAAAGGGCTCAGGAAGGAGCAGTGTCGTCTACTGTGTAGTTAGGAAGATCCCAGCAGTGGGCAGAGGAAGAGGCTAGGAGCTGGGTGGTCAGGGAGGCTGCTGTAGCCTGTGGTAGGAGAGGACCCGGCCGCTGGCATGCCTGTGCAAATCCAGCTCCAGGGCTCCAGAGGCAGAGCTGTGTGCTACCAAGAGGAGGCAGGGTATGGAAGAGGGCTATTGCTCCGTGACCCCTTGAGAGAGAGAGCTGGTGTTAGGAAAACAAGAGGAATAATGAAACTGAAGGGAACTTGTCAAACACATGGAGTCAAAGGTCCTGAGGCACCTGTGCTGGCTCTCACTTAGGAACAGACATCCCATGAGGAATTACCTGAGGGGTTTGAGGGGTGGGGGAGTTTGGCATTAAGAGGTGGGTCAGCATCAAAGAGCTCTGAGAAGGGACAGTTGTGAGCAGGAAGAGGACAAGAAGCACAGTGACAGAGGGCCAGGGGCAGAAAATAAGGAAACCGAAATCAAGAAGCTGAACGCTCGGCGTTTAGTCCCTTCTTCCTCTCTTTCCTTTTTCTACCTGAGCCAGGTCTTGAACATGCTAAGCACTCAACTACTGGGCCACATCCCCAGCCCCTGAATCTAATTTTTACTGCGCTGAGATTGTGTGTATCATCACTACACCCAGCCTCCTGGGATTATTTCTTAAAGCAATTCTGACCAAAACTGCATGAACTGTGTTTTCATTAGTACTGATGTCTTTACAGAGATTTTCTTTTCAAAACTTACCAGCAAGTCAGATACACTGCCCACTTCTTCTGTATGGACAGGAGTTCTGCCTCAAGCTGGGCTGTCAATCACTCCCCCAGCCAGCTAGAGGGCAGGTTCCAGATAGCACCCAGCTTACTGTGAATAAGGTTATGTCGGATAGCCTGAGCTACATGGTGGGTGTACTATCTTTAAAGAAACCAGGGCGTGGAGAGCTGCCTCAGCAGTTAAGATTGGTTACTCTGCCAAAGGATCTGGGTTTACTTCCCAGAACCCCACACAGCAGCTCGTGACTATCTGTAACTTCAGTTCTAGAGATCCAATGCCTCTCTGGCCTCCAAGGCATCAGACATGTATACAGACATACATGTAGGCAAGACACCCATATACATAAAATGAAAAGTAAAGCCGAGGCAGACATCACGTAGGGGAACGTAGCCTGTTCTCATGCCCACACTCCAGAGCCAGCTCTCCCTGTGTCTGCCCTTCCCGCCTGTGAGCAGCCACTGCTCTCTGCGGGGACGGCCTCCATCTCTCATGTCCACACGCTGCTCTACTGGCCTCTTCCTTGCTGTTTGCCCTGACCAATACCCAGCACCCTCCTGTCCCCACACCCTCCAGAGGACACCTGTACTTTCCATGGTCACCAGCATTTCTCCTCATTAAACACCCAGAGAAATTGTATCTGACTCTGGCTCCCAAGTTCCTTGTTTAACTTCTCTGCCTTGGCCCTGTCTGCTGCCCAACAGTACTAACCCCACAGTATCTGGCCACACCCAACATCTTGGCTCTGGCTCCAAACATGAAGCATAGGCTCTTGACTTTCTCTCAACATGGATCCACCTGTGAGGACCTGGGCCTGCCTCCTGCCTGTCTTCTGCAGACCCTGCTGCCCCCTAGATGAACCTCTCATAGAGGTTTCTATTCGTTCACATAGATCTTCTTCTCTGTGTCTTTAGATTTACTGTCTATTGGTGTCAAACTGTTTCTCCCTGAGAAGAAAGTCTCCATTAAAAATTAATAGCTTGCTGGGCGTGGTGGCACATGCCTGTAATCCCAGCACTTGGGAAGCAGAGGCAGGCAGATTTCTGAGTTCGAGGCCAGCCTGGTCTACAGCGTGAGTTCCAGGACAGCCAGGACTACACAGAGAAACCCTGTCTTGAAAAACAAAACAAAACAAACAAACAAACAAACAAACAAAATGAATAGCTTAAGGATCAAAAGTCCCAGTGCCTCATGGTCCCAGAGGATCTGGACACAAGGCAGTAGTGGACGGTGAAGAGATGAGTGAACAGCGAGCCTCCTCCCAGCCTGGAGTTTGAGCAGAGACACTGCTATCATTATTGGAATGGGGATGAAGAAAGTGGGGTCCAGAGGTAGATCTGGATGTAGTCCTAGAAACCAAAGCCATTCATTAAGGCTGCATTCTGGAGTCAAGCTGGGAGACTGATTATATAGAAAACCTTGCCTTCCTCTGCTGGTCAAAATGGGATGTCCAATGCTGTGGTTATAATCAGAAGCTGTCTGGGATTGTGGATATAGCTCGAAGGTAGAATGCTGGTCTAACAGGCATGAAGACCTGAGTTCAATCCCTACCATTATATAAACAGACTGTGGTGGCTCATGCCTGAAATCCCAATATCTGAGAGGTTGAAGTAGGAAGATCAGAAGTTTGAGGTCATCTTTGGCTACATAGTGAGGTCAAAGCCAGAGTAGGATATACAAAATCCTATCTAAAAATTAAAAATGCTTTATTAGTCCAGTTACATAGTGGTAGTCTGGGGCCCTGGCTGATAGAGTAGCTGTAATCTCAAACACTCCAGGCCCATGTGGCCGGAGGAGAGAACTCTATGGAAGTTCTGACACCTGCTGTTAAGTACTCTGTCTCACAGGGGACTTGGAAATGCAACCTTGGAGAGTTGTCTAGATAAAGGGAAATGTCTGCTCAGACTGTGACCAAAGTAGAGCATGTCCATCCCTGTGTAGAAATGTATTTCATTCACACTAGCAATCTACGTGCATAGAACTGCTGCAGTCAGAGCCAAGAGCCCCTACACATTGTCAGAAGTACTCAGCAGGAGGCAAAGGATTGTGAGCTGGGGACCAGCCTGGGCTACATAATAGTATTCTAAAACATCAAAACCTGGTCTCGAACAGGACAGTAATGGTGCATGCCTTTAATCCCAGCACTCTGAGTTTGAGGGCAGCCTGGTCTACCGAGTGAGTTCCAGGATAGCCAGGGCTACAGTGAAACCCTGTCTCAAAAAACCAAAACAAAACCAAAAACCTGTCTCAAAAAACAGGGCTAGGGTCGTGGCTCGGTGTTTAACATGACTGCTGTGCTAGCGTGAGACCTGAGTTTGGAGTTAGTGTCAGTGTGGCTGCGGTGGAACACCCTGACCAGAAGCAACTTGGGGAGGGGAGGGTTTCTGAGGCCTACCTATCCTGAGTCACAGTGCATCGAGGGAGGCCCAGGCAAGAACTCACCTAGGGTTGTTGAGTGGCTTTACATGGGACATTTTGAGGCATGAACTGATGCAGAAGCAATGGAGTATTGCTTACTGACTTGCTCCTCATGGCTTGCTCAGCCTGCTTTTTTATAGAATCCAGAACCACCAATTCAGGGGTGTCACAACCCATGATGGGCTGGCCTCTTCCCCCATCAATTGTATCAATTAAGAAAATGCCCTGCAGTCTTGCCTATGGCCCTATCATTTTCTTTTTTCTTTTGTTAAAGTTTTATTTACTTATTTTATGTATACTGTAGCTGTCTTCAGACACACAAGGAGAGTGCACCAGATCCCATTACAGATGGTGGTGAGCCACCATGTGGTTGCAGGGAATTGAACTCAGGACCTCTGGAAGGAAAGTCAGTGCTCTTAACCACTGAACCATCTCTCCAGCCCCCCATGGGCGAAACTTATGGAACCATTTTCTCAATTAGGACTCCCTCTTCTCAGATGCTTCTAGCTTGTGCCAAGTTGACATAAAACTAGCCAGCACATCACATAAAACCAGGGATGGCAGCACACAGCGGTAAATCCAGTGCTGGGGGACAGAGACAGCAGGTCTGAGCACTCACCAGTCAGCCAGCCTGGCCAGAACTGGAACTCCAGGTTCTGATATCAGTCTCTGGCCTCCATACATACAGTGATGGGCAAACACACACACACACACACACACACACACACACACACATACATACACACGCGCGCGCGTGCACACACACATGCACACACACACACCACATTCACATATACATTCACACACACAAACATATACATAAAACAATACACAAACAAAAAATGAAGTACAGAGCTCAACAGCCAAAAGCAGATATGGACAGAGTCACTGCCACCGTAAGTTGCCCAGCTGACCAGTTGACATAGCTGAAACCCAGAGCCCCTCAAGACTCTTGGTGTTGAGGACGGGGAAAGTGGCAGTCTATAAAGAACACAGAAGAACCACAGAACACCACAAGCTCCTCTCCGTTTTGATGTGGGCACATGACTGGCTTGCAGTCTTAACAGACTCCAGCCGTCCCCTTGCAGGTACTGAGCAGCCTCACACATGGGCCCTGGCTGTTCTGTGCATCCTCTCTTAAGGCCAGGGAATATGGTCGGCTCTCTTGGAGTCAAGGACTTCTATATTGGCATATGCAGAAGGAGTCTCTGAATGTAACAGTGGCTGAGGTCAGAAATCTTTGAAAGGGCCTGAGACAAAAGTCCTTGACCCTCAGCAGAGACAGACACCTGATCTCAGTCTAGAAAACCCAGACTCAGCTGCCTGGGCCTGTAGAAAGATTGCTGGTATGCTGCATAACTAATTTAATTTGCTTACTGGTTAATCGCTGCATACATTCATTGGGACACACTTTGTTAAATGTTTTTGGCATAGAAAATTCTGGGCTGGATATGGAATGATCCTTCAGAAGAATGTCAGCAAATCTCCTCCTCCTCCAGAAAACATGTTGCTGTTTCTTCAGAAGCAAAGTCTTCTTTGGCTTGTTTGGCTCTCAAACCGTTGATAACAGCCTTTGTGTCAGAGATCAGGAACTCTGCTGAGAGGCCTCAGCAACCTGGTCTGAGAGATTAGAGACTACTCTTGTCACTGTGCCTGAAAAGACTCTCCTGGTACAAGGCGGGCATGCTGGCATTTCCTTGGCAGTGGACCAGCTAAGTAGCTCCTCTTACACACCGGGTTCCACAGAACTCACTGAAGACAGGAACATGGCCTGCTAGAGAGTTCCAAGAGCACCTATTGGGACTCAGACCCACGCCCCAGCAGCATCCAGGAGCTCAGAACTCTAGAGGACATAGGCTCTGGCCTAGACACGTGCTCATCTATTACCCCTGAATCAGGTCTGCTCCAATTCTGCTCAATGAGGCCTAGTTGGGGAAGGCCTGTGAGCTCAGTAGTCTCAGAGCCCATCCTCACCACGGAAAAAGCCTTTACCCCAAGTCTCATCTTCTATACTGGCCTCAGCCTTCACAGGGACACAGGACTGGTAGAAGTCCCGTGGCTTCCACTTCAGCCAACTTTCTGCAATGGGTCTGGTGTAGGAAGGTTCCTACCCATGTCAGGAATACCTTGGAAAGGAAAGGAGGTGCAGGCAAGGACCTAGGACCCGGCTACATCCCAGCTTCCCTAGCAGTGCCCTCTGTAGTCACCAATGGAAAGATCTGGAATGGTACACAGTGGAGACCGAGAGGCCAGACTGGCTGAGCACCCTGCACCCCCTCCACAGAGCTAGCTTGAGATGTGCTTTCCAAGCACACACTAGTTGGCTTCATCTGGGCTTTCCGAATTCTGCCATGGAAATGCCCAGGCTGGCCGGTGGAAAGAACACTTCAGAGCCATTCCATTCCCTTCCCATTCCTGTTCTCAGAAGCCACACGGTCAATTAACAGCTCCCATGGAAAGTTTCTTTTTAAAAAATTTATGGACCCTTGGCCTGCACTTGGCTTCTACAGAAGCCTATGACTCTGGCTTATCCAAGAAGCTCAAAACAGACAGCTCTAATTCAGCTCTGCCAGGAGGCACGCCTGCCCATCTCCCACAGTGTCCTCCCCCATCTTGTAGGAGAGCGGGTACCCTTCTGTAAGGCCAACCCACCTCATGAGATAACTTTGAAGCCTCTGGATGTATCCTGAGCCTTTTTTTTTTCTTTTCTTCTTGCTTTGTTTTGTTTTGTGCTCAAAACTATGCTCAGGGCTTCAAAGATGCTAAGCAGGCTACAGCCCAGCTCTTTAAGGCAAGGGAAGCAGTTATAGTAGTGCTGATGATAACGCAGAAGCAAGGTCGGCTCTGTTAGTGCTTGCCACTCTCAGCTAGCCCAGTGTTTCTCAACTTGTGAGTCGCAATACCTTGAGGGGGGGCCTCGGGGGGCGGAGGTATCAAATGTCCCTTTCACAGGGGTCACATGTCAGATACCCTACATATCAGGATTGCATTATGATTCATAACAGCAAAATTACAGTTATGAAGTAGCAATGAAAATAATTTTATGGTTGGGGGTTCTGCAATACTGTATTAAAGGAACAGTATTAAAGAGTCACAACATTAGGAAGGTTGAGAACTGCTGAACTAGCCCAAGGAATTTCCATCTACACAGACTACAAAGGAAACTACAGCGCAGAGCGTCCCTCAGTCACCTCGTCTGACATCCATCATGACTCCACATACCTGGTCTCAGGGCTTGTGACTGCCAGCTCTGTCTGCTCAGAGTGCTGGCTGGCTGCAAGGGCGCCCTGAGGCAGGCAGACGGGCAGGGCCCCTTGACTCAGGAGGACAGCTCTACTCTGCCCAGTGCACAACTAGGGGCAGCATAGGAGTTGTGCACATCTGAGAAAAACTTAGCTTTAGAAAAATCACATATCTGGTGCACATAGATAAAAACAAAGCGTCTTTAGTGGTGAGTGACAGAAACAGTCAGAAGCAACCAGAGTCAGGGGGATTTGCTGACTCACTAATTAGAAAGTCTGCAGGCTATGTGGCTTCGGGTAGAGAGATTAGAGCTCAAGTGTGTTATGCAGACTCTAGCCTTAAGGCCTGTTTTCCTCTGTGCTGGATTCATTCTCAAGGAAGGTTCTAGAAGCTGCAGGCTCTCAGTGTGGTCATCCATCTCAGAGAAAATGTAGACTTATTTCCTAAGAGGTCTGTTGTGAGTTCCAGAGAACACTGAGTTGTCAGGGATGTCAGGGGACTATGGTGCCTCTTGGTGTGGCTGGCTGTTATGTCACCGTGGAGTGGGGCAGGGCAGGAGGGTGTTTGGTGGAGCTGGCCACTTTAGACTGAGAAGTATGAACAGGCATTTACCTGTCTGAGGGAGTCACTGCTACAGCCTGTGTGCTTATGCTAGACCCCAAACACCAGTTCTATTTGGGTTATAGCCTTTCCAACCCCTCCCCCAACCCAGAAAAGCATCTGTCTCTCATCAGTCTTTCTGTCCTCCTAGCAATGAGCTGACTCCAAGTTTCAGCAGCTCAGAGCTCACGTTGCCATGCCAACTTCTCCACGGCAGCATCTAGGCAGAATGGGCTGGCCTGATCGCACAGCCGCTGGTGAATGCAGGCACATTCTGGTAATTGGATTGGAGTGATCCACAGGCCTTTCCTTTGGAACCTGGGGCTTGGTTCAGCTCCTGTTTAGACTCAAAGACTTGTAAGATTTTGCTCCAAGACTCTTAAGCTTATAGTGAGAAAGAGAGGGCTCAGCAGGCCTGAGGGTCAGAAGACACTGTAGAAAAAGAGGGACAGAGCTCAGGCAATGCCAAATGGAGCAGTTACTGCTCTCCAAAGTTCAAAGATCCCCTCAGAAATGGCATCACTTCCACACAGGGTCAGGACTTGCTTTGCCCAGAACTAACCTGGCTTTCACACCTTCCCACTGCAAGAGAAACCCAGATTCACAGTCCGCATCCACACAGGTTCCTCAGAGCTACTGTGAAGGTGTATTCTGTTTATCCTAGTGCCAGCCAGGCCCACCTTCCACAGTTGGCAATTCTGTGGCCTGGTCACTTGATGATCAATGAGAGCAGTCCTGCTGCCCACAGTTTGCCCAGACAGGGCCATTTCTAAGGATTCCCTTCACTGGTGTGGGAAGATGAGGCTCTATCTAGGGTGAGACCTTGGTTTAACGTCGGCTTCTGAGTAGCCATAATGCCCTTCCCTCACTCTAGTCACACAGGTTGCTAACTAGGAGTAGAGTGTCTTCAGTGTTGGCAGGCACATCTGTATGAATGGCCGCACCACAGCTGCGTGCCTTTGATACCTCAGGCCACCCAGAAATGCTTGGGACTATAGTCTTAAGATCCGCAGAGGATCTGTCCACCCTTTTCTCTTCCACGTGGACTGAGGGTTTTCTGGACTCTCAGATAATCCTAGGCCAAGTTCTTCCTCCACTTGCATCTGTCTGTGACCCACAGAGCTCTCTGTCCCCTCTATCTTCACTGCTGAAGAGAGGGGCAAGTTAGTGAAGACTTTGGGTTTGGCCCAAACAGTGGGAGTGGCACCCGTGAAGAGCCCCAAGGCCACTCTAGTTCAGTCAGGGTCCTACAAGTCCTGTGGGTGAGTTCAGGTCATCCCCTTAACAGTGCAGAAAGCACTAACTGGGGAGAGAAGGTGTGACACACTGGGTGGCCTCAGGAGTGGCCAGGCCACCAGTCAGGTCCCTCTGGTCCTCGTGGTGGTCCGAGGTAGGCACTGCTACCCTATTTAATGGTCAGTGCCTGGCTGTTATTTGGGTTAGCCTGACTCCCAGGCTGTGTGCAAGACTAAGAAACTCAGGTGAAAGGAGAAAGCCTGGTCTCTACATCTAGGTCAGAGAAGCTGGCTTCCAGGGGTCCTGCCTTGGGGCACAGTATACCTCCCAGTCATAACCCCACAGCTCATAATGAAGGGATCGGGGATCCTGCTAGAAGCCTTGAGGACTGAGGGCCTGAGTGTATGCAGCTCAGCTATATAGACCATGGTATGGAGGGAAAGAGGTGTGGCCTCTAGTAACCCTGGAAACAATATACCAGGATTTCCAAAGGGGACTAACCCAAGGGTGACTGTCGGTCTTAGCACAGACCCTCAATGATCCAGCTAATCTGAGAGGTTAAGATGCAGAAGCTCAGCATACATGGCCTTGGAGGAGTCTGCTGCCCCCTTAAGAATGTCCATGACAGGCCTTGCTTGCAAAACTACCAGATCAAGGGCATGGAATAGAGAAAAGGGACTGATGGGGAAAATGGGGTCCTGTGTCCAAAGTCAGAACCTGTGCCTGACCCCACCTAGACAGGACACACAAGAAAAAAAGGACATAAGCAGGGTGTGGCCAAGCACCTGCCTGGGACAGCCACATCTTTCCACGGCCACTCCTTTGAACACTTGAAACCCCTGGGAAGTTGCCAGCCTCTTGTGTTTAACGGCAGTGCTCCTCTTTCATGAGCAAAGTGTAGATCAGACTAATTAATGTGTGCTGTTTGTTTACCCTCCTTTCATTTCCCTGAGACAAAATAATTATCTAGAGCTTTAGAAACAGCCTCGTCCATGGCAGTCCCTTCTGTGCTTGCTGTAGCACAGCCTCCGGGTGTAGATGGGAACCAGTGCAGGGCAGAGCAGTGGCAGCACCCAGAAGGGTCCTCCTTTCAAGGCACTGCAGAAGGTGGCTGCATGGAGGACCAAGGAACTCAAGGCTGTGTCATGTTAGAGAATCACTGTAACAGTGCTACAGCCATGAGCTCCTGGGGCTGCCACTCCAGGTCCCCCCTTCACCAACCCTGCAAACGGAGACTGAAAGCATGCCCGTGCCCAGCCTATGACTGGCAGAAAGATCACTACCGGCTACAGGATTTGCCAGAAGGGTTTCTGGGCTTGCAGCAAGAGTGGAGGGAGAGGAGCAGCTGAAGATGGAGTCTTGCCTTGTCCCCTAAAGCCCTGTCCCATGCGAGAGCTGATGCCAACCTCACTACCCAGCATTAGGGTTGAACCGCATGGGGACGGAATGCGCCATTTTTCTCAGGAAGCCTGTGATGGAGACCCTGACTCTCTGGTGTGCTCTAGTCACCTTGTGGACACTGCAGAAGCGTCTGGGGGGTGCTGACAGACCTCTCTGAGCCTTTGTCCATATGTCATCTGTGCAGCCCACAGGTCAAACCCGGCCCTCACTACAGGGAGACTGACTTCACATGAGTGGGCACTTGAATCAGTCTGTTCACTCCTTCACTGGGTTGTTTCTGCATCTGTTACTGTTATTCCCAACTGGAGTGGCCAACAACTAGGGCTTAGCCTCAGACAGACAATCTTCGTGGATCTTATGCAGGAGGGAATCCTAGGTACCACTCCAGCTCTAGGTCAAATGACAGCCTGGTGTGGGGAGGGGCTGTGGTCGCTTAATGCCTTGGATAGGTCCCCTGAAGAGAAGTCTCAGCTGAGTCCTGAAGGGTACAGAGGAGATAACGGGTCAAGAAGAGAGTTGCAGGCTCTTAGGCTGCTGCCAACTGTATAGAAATAAATCCCCACTTCACAGGGCTCCTGGCAGGAGGGGAAAGTGACTGCCTCCTTTTTTGGCACTAGCATCATGCTAGACCTCAGTTCATTTATCCTATCTCTGAGGCACCTGCCACTTTTGCCTTAACCTGGGACCCAATTGTAGCCCCTTCCCTGCTGGGGATGTAGGCATATCCCAAAGAACATGAAATACAAGCTGCAGGCCACTGTTCTGTGGGACAAGCACACACCAGGAACCTGCCTAAGCCACCTGGGCATGAGGTGAAGAGTCTTCCCTAGAAAGCTAGTGTCTGAGTGGAGATGCTGAGGGAACAGCAGGGCTGTGGGAGCTCCTCAGAGTCAGGTCCTGGTACCACTGTCAGAGTGAGTAGAACACAGCAAGGTGATGGGCTGCAGAGACTGCAGGCCAGCTGAGGAGGTGTCCCTCCAGACACTGTGTGGAGAGGGTGGAAGCTGATAAAGTTGAATTGTGACACGATCCTCAGCTCATCCTGAGATGTTTCAGAGGGACAGATGAGACATGAGGATGGAGGGAGGGCAGTATAAATGATATCTAGGTTTCTAGCTCTAGTGACAGAGGTTCCAGGAAGGAGAAGAGAACGCAGAGAGAGGATGCATGAGGAGAGTCTGGCTTCAGACCTGCTGCGGTGCCGGGGCAGAAGTGTGTAATGAACTTACCTGGCTGGCCTCGTAGCCAAAATGCAGAGCATTTAAGGATTTCCCCTTAGGATGAGCAGTGTGGGTCTTGGAGGCTGAATAAACTCAAGACTCCTGTCTTTATGGACAGAAAAAATCATTACAGTCAATATAGAATGCAGGCTATTCTAGGTGTGGCCAGGCCTGCTCTCAAAACTATTGTGACTCGGTACAGCCTGGGGCAGGGACCAAGGATGAATGTATTTAGGTGTCTGTTGGCTTTGCCTGAAGCTGCATCTTGGACCACGAGCTAGAGAGTTAAAACTTTGGCCCACACAAACCCAAGAATCTTCTCCAAGTGTTTAGGGAACTATCATGGACCCTCTAACTGGATAAACTGTTCAGCAGGCCACACAGTCTGTGCCTGGGTCCCCTCTGCCTGGGGTTCTTCCAGGGCACTGTCACTCAGGAAGCCAGGGCCAGGCCATGGCCAGAGCAGGCTGTGCTGCTGGTGGATGGATGAGGCTTCCTTGCTCTTCTGCCCAGCCTGCCACACTGCCCTCTGACTTTTGCCCCCATTTGTCTTTCCTGGTCTGGTTGGCACTAGATAAAAGGTGAACTAAAAAACAGTTCACCTCTGCCACTCCTCTAACCAAGGCCACTGCCTGACCACTTTAAACACACCCCTGGCTCCCAGAGGGTTTCACTTGCTTCTAGCCAGTTAGTCCAGGCACACCCTCAGATCCTAACACACTCCTTTGCGCCCAAAGGCTATGCCCTTCTGAAAATATGAGCCATTTTTTAAGCAATTAAGTTACAGAGCCAAGACAGCCAGTTAGGGACAGTCATATACTGAGCTGTTTATTCCAAGAAAATAAAACTATATAGGCAGATGGAATGAGCTGGGGTATTCTTCTGGCCCCATACACTCCGTGTGAAATGGATTCCCTGGTTTTGAGTTCAGTAAAGGACTCCCTCACTCTTTTCTACAGGTTTTCAACAAGCTTCAGTGTCCCAGCATGGCCCCTCGACTCGAACCATGACTGTCTGTGGGACACTCAACACTAAGCATCCAGAGTCCCGTCTCACCAGAGGTGACCTGTTCTCCGTCCTTCACCTGCCCCCTGCCTGGGAGAGCGCTGCGGCTGCCACGGACACCATGTAGTAGGGCCGGCTGCGGCGCCCAGCGAGCTGCAATGGTTTTGTACACGACCCCCTTTCCTAATAGCTGTCTGTCCGCCCTCCACGCTGTGTCCTGGGCCCTCATCTTCCCGTGTTACTGGCTGGTGGACCGGCTGGTGGCCTCCTTCATACCCACCACCTATGAGAAGCGCCAGAGGGCAGATGACCCCTGCTGCCTGCAGCTGTTCTGCACTGTACTCTTCACGCCGGTCTACCTGGCTCTGCTGGTGGCCTCACTGCCTTTTGCCTTCCTTGGGTTCATCTTCTGGTCTCCACTGCAGTCTGCCCGCCGGCCCTACTCCTACTCCCGGCTAGAAGACAAGAGCCCAGCTGGTGGGGCAGCCCTGCTTAGTGAATGGAAGGGCACAGGGGCTGGCAAAAGCTTTTGCTTTGCCACGGCCAATGTCTGCCTCCTCCCTGACTCACTCGCAAGGCTCAATAATGTGTTCAACACCCAAGCACGGGCCAAAGAGATTGGGCAGAGAATCCGCAATGGGGCCGCCCGGCCTCAGATCAAAATCTACATTGATTCTCCCACCAACACCTCCATCAGCGCGGCCAGCTTCAGCAGCCTGGTGTCGCCACAGGGCAGTGATGGAGCCAGAGCTGTTCCTGGGAGCATTAAGAGGACAGCCTCTGTGGAATACAAGGGGGATGGTGGGCGTCACCCCAGCGATGATGCAGCCAACGGCCCAGCCTCTGGGGACCAGGCTGACGGAAGCCTCGAGGACAGCTGCATTGTGCGAATCGGTGGTGAGGAAGGAGGCCGGCCACAAGAAGCTGATGACCCTATTCCTGGGAGCCAAGCCAGGAACGGGGCTGGTGGGACCCCAAAGGGCCCGACGCCCAACCACAATCAGCGGGATGGGGATTCTGGGAGCCTGGGCAGCCCCTCAGCCTCCAGGGAGTCCCTGGTGAAGGGACGGGCTGGGCAAGACAGTAGTGGAAGCGGAGAGCCAGGGGCTAACAGCAAGCTGCTGTATAAGACCTCTGTGGTGAAGAAGGCAGCAGCCCGCAGGAGGCGCCACCCTGATGAAGCCTTTGACCATGAGGTCTCAGCCTTCTTCCCGGCCAATCTGGACTTCCTGTGCCTGCAGGAGGTGTTTGACAAGCGTGCAGCTGCTAAGTTGAAAGAGCAGCTGCATGGCTACTTCGAGTACATCCTGTATGATGTCGGGGTCTACGGCTGCCATGGTTGTTGCAATTTCAAATGTCTCAACAGCGGTCTCTTCTTCGCCAGCCGCTACCCTGTCATGGACGTGGCCTATCACTGTTACCCTAACGGGTGCAGCTTCGACGCCCTGGCCTCTAAGGGAGCTCTGTTTCTCAAGGTAGGTGTCCTCTGCTCTGAGGGCTGCACACTAGCTGTCCCTAAGCCACAGGACAAAGTAGGCCACAGCCCCTGCCAGCCTCATTCCCTGGGGAATCCTCACTCCCTTCATGGGATGCATTAGGAACCAAAGCTTTTTAGGGCCCCCAACCCTACCACAGACAGGGGCTCAGGCTGAGCAATCCGGGCCAATTTCTCAGATCTGAGTCACTTTTACTTATCTTAGAGTGGGAGTGACCTGTGTGTTGAGGCCCAGACAGGATTCGGAGCTTCTGGTCCGGAACGTGCTAACTGTGGTGGAAGAGAAAACAAGCCCCATCTCCATTCACACAGGGCAGAGACCAGCAGCCCGGAGTGCAGGCTTCTCTGGTCTCCAGGCCAAAGTCCACACTCAGCCACCGGGGCTTCATCGGCCGGGACAGCCACCTTCCGGGTGTCAGCAGCTGTCATGCCAGGCTCTCTGCCCACCAGCCCCTGGCTTCACTTCATAGTCATTAATTAAAGTGAACCATAATTATTTCTGCTAATTTGGATGCAGTTGGAGGAGGTTTTAAACCATGGTAATTTGGTCATTACACATGATCTTCCACAGAGCCCAAAATACTGTGTCGACTTTTTGTTCTCTATCTAAAAGCCACCATTAAGTGAGTCTGGTTTTCTGAAGCATCGTTTGCTGGCCTGCTGCAGGTGGGGCTCTCTGCCCCAGGGGCAGCAGCTCTTCTGCTGGCGAGACTTGACTGAGGAACTGCTTGGTAGGGGACCCTGGCTATGGCCAGTTCCAGGCTGCAGGAAGGCACTGGTCAGTGCCTGCTGGGAGTAAGGGAACACTGACTCCACTGGGACTTTTAGAGCTAAGGCAGGCACTCAGATGCCTCACCCTGGGCTGCTCCAGGCCTCCTGCACGACATTGTCGGAGTTCCCATCTCTCCAGTCACAGAGATGCAGGTCATCTGACACACAGTTCCAGCCTCCCTATTCTGTCACAGGGTTCATTTGTGTTGTGTCTGAAGATGTATTTCTGTCTTGGTAGCCAGAGTGGCCTTCTGGGAAGGAAGGGGATATGCCATCAAGTTCAGAGTGGAGCTGTGTCCTCTCACCCTTGGCCTCATATAGATGGCTGTGAGCCTGGAGATGTGTGGACTACTGCAGTGCAGAACAATGCACATGTCCCTCCTCACCTTCCTCCCCCCTCTGGTACCTTGAGACAGTTCTAAGGCCAACAGCTTCTTGGAACAGCTTCTGCTCTGTGGCTCTGTCATTACTCTTTTTGTCTCCCTTTACCTCATGGATTTCAAACGAGTTGGCAAGTATGTTGACCATCCCGAACCTTTTAAAGCCAGTATGGTTTTCATATCAAACTTGATTTGCAACATCTTTTAACACCTTGACAGGGCTGACACGTTTTCATATAGCCGAAGGTTGAGATAAGCCAGCTCTCTTTACTTCTCAGGGTCCCTCATTATCAGCCCTGTCCCCCGAGGGAGTGTGGTCCCACAGCCTCCATCTCTGGCTGACTCCTGGATACATCTTACTCCTGAACTGAGCTCAGCATCTGCCCCGCTGTCCGCACTCAGACTCTTCTTCGCTGACGCCTGAAGAAACCACCCTGGCTGCATGCACCCTGTGCCTGCTCATCTACCCCACATTCTTCATTTACTGCCATGCACCTGCTCCCAACATCCCACCTCAGCCTGTACTCCTCTACACTTTCACCATGAACATGGCTGGCCTCTTCCAGTGAGGCCTCCTTCTCCTTTCTACGTCTGGTTCCTCTTACTGCCTTCAATTTCTTCCATGTCCTACCGTCCACGCCCCACCTTTCCCCAACCACCCAGAAGGGCCTCCACAAGCCAGGCTCTTCTGCTCTTAGTCTTACCCAGCTCTCCCTCTGTGGGTCCCTTGACTGTGCTCAGGTATTTTGGGGCACTTGTCCAGCCAGGCGCTGCCTTTGGGAGCAGAGCTGGGCTCTGCTGGGTAACACTATGCTGCCATAGAAGAGGGTCAGGCCCCTCTGGAGAGGACACAGCCAGCAGTTCACCCTTTCCTCCATCACCGCCCTCACTGGGCCACAGTCTCCCAGTTTGTTTCATGGATCCCTTGAAGAAATGAACATCTCCATGATGGAAGGGCGGTTCCCTTTGGCCTCAGCTCAGCATAGCTAATTCTGAGCACCTTTTAAATCAGCATTCTGTGCTGACAGAACTAAAGGGCACAGTCTCTCAGTGTGACTAGTCTTGTAAGAGAAAAATGACTGTGTAGGTCCTAAGGACACTACGTTTGGAATCCCTGAGTCCCAGCAAATAATAAATTGGATGCTACAGAGATCACACACCCGTTAAGAGGGAGGCAGGATATGTGAGAGGCAACTATGGCCTTGATACTAGGTGTCCTCACCCCAGGTGGATTCTTCTCTGCTGCAGGGTCAGCAGCGATGCCTTTGTCCTTGTTCTTGGTCAGCCAGGGCACGTGATGTAAGGGAAAGTCTGACAAATGGGTAGCTGATCTTGACAAAGATGCTAGCAGCCCAGAAAGCAGCGAAGAGCAGCATCCAGAGGCCAACAGGTCTAACGGGTACCCATCTGAGTGTTCTGAGCCTTAGTGTGCCCATCCATGAAATGGTACACACTAAGTATGTGAGGAAGTGCTAAGCTTAAGTGTTCATGGCTGGAGATTATGCTGGGAGAAACCTATTGCCTGAGGAACACACGGGGGCCCTGCCACATGCTGCTTTGAGCACCGTATTCTTAAACGTGTGCTTTTATAACAAGATATACAGAACGGGTGTAAGATGGCTGCACTGCGGGGCTGGTATATGGGCAAGAGCTGAACATGTGAGTCAGAAACAACCTAAGTCCAGCAAGAGGGCCCGTTATCAAATGGCCAGACATTCCCCATAGTGCCGGAGGAAGACTGGCATGCACGCTGGGGGAGGAAGGTGGATTGGAGAAATCCAGGGGACAGAGCTGAGGAAGCCAGGCAGGGAGGAAGACCCACTTGATTTCAGCAGCAGAACACTGACTGAGAGAGGCCACTACCGTGTCCTTTGCCACTGAGAATGAAGCTTGGCTTCTGTGGTCTACCTCCCTGGAAGTGCCTGGGTCTGAGGGCTCATCAACACAGGAAATCCAACTGGAATAGATTAATGAAGTCTGGGGAGGGCAGCTGGTGCTCACATAGAAATATATATTATTGATATACATTCTGAGGACAGGTGCCCACAATAGTCCCTGAGGAGTATGCAGGTGAAAGACTCAAGTAGCCTCCAGCAGCTAACAATAAAGGGGCCTCAGGGGGTGGGAGGGAGGAGCTGTGTCGTGCCCCCCCCCCCAAGCTACAGCACTAACAAGTGCTCAGGTTACACATGAGGAGCAGCTGCATTGTCTTTGGGACATACGATTAAGAGTTCCATGTTTATGAAGCCAGAGCTAGAGATGGCCTGACTGAGTCACCTATTGCTGTGCCAGGCCCTCCCAATGTGCCTCTGCCCTAATAAAGAAGGGGTCAGTGTGGAGAAGTGGAGGCATGAAGGTGCCACCATGGAAGCAGGAGGAGCAGCCCTTGTCAGGGGCCCAGAACGAAGAGACACAGGCTAGAACTCTGGTTTGAACCTGAGGGACTGCAGAAGACCATGTCCCACAAAGTTTAAGGAGAATGAAACACACTGCCATACGAGGCTTAAGACGTAAGCAGGATGCTGCCCACGGAGCACACACTGCTTCATCATAGGGAGCAGTTAGAAAGCCCAGCACCCGCGCCAGGCAGACTCCTGTTGAAAACAGAGGGGGAGGGACACACTAATGATAGTGACAAATACTAAAAAACTGAAGATTAGATTGGGCATAATGGCACATTGAGACTCAGAGGCAAGAGGACTGCTGTAAGTTTGAGGTCATCCTGATTTATGTAACAGTCTCTAGGTCAGCCAGGGCTGACCATAGATTTACCATAGACATATCGAGATTTTGCCTTAAACAAAAACCCTGAAAGTCATGTAGGTGGATGGTTCAGTCACCTGGTGATGCCAGGGACTTGGGAGGAACTTGCCTGTGACTTATGAGTTCCCTCCTTCCCCCATAAATCCTTGCACAGGTTGCTGACAACCATGTGACACTACAGCCTGATGTTTTCTTTACGTATCTGCCTCTTATAACCAGCCAGACACTTGTAGAAGCAGAGCATGCATGCCCTGTGTCTGCCTGGGCACTAGCCAGAGCCTAGCCAGGAGGCTGGCGAAGCAGGGTGGGGACAGCTACGGCAAAAGGCTCTGGGTGTGGCCAGGGTCCCTTTGTACTTACAGCAACAATGGCTAATAGCAGTACTGACCCCCTGCCTTCCCCCAGGTGCAGGTGGGAAGCACACCTCAGGACCAAAGAATTGTTGGGTACATCGCCTGCACACACCTGCATGCCCCACCAGGTAGGCCACAGCCTGGGGCTTTCTGGGTATGGGTTTAATACCTGGGACCTGGTCAAGCTTCACAGTCTGGTCTGTCATGTCTGCAGAGGACAGTGCCGTCCGGTGTGAGCAGCTGGACCTGCTTCAGGACTGGCTGGCTGATTTCCGAAAATCTACCTCCTCGACCAGCACAGCCAACCCCGAGGAGCTGGTGGTGTTTGATGTCATCTGCGGAGATTTGAACTTTGATAACTGCTCTTCTGGTGAGGCCGCACTCTTTTCCTCTCAGATCTGAAGTTCCAGGCACAGTCACAGACTACAATTAGGTAGCTTCAAGAACTTCTAGTCCTCATGTGTTGTATGTGGAAATTTAATTAAGACTGATGTTTCTGTCCCACACTGAAGTCCTAGCATGGAGCCAACACATACTTCGACAAAGCAGCAGGGGCCTCTGGCTGAAGATAAGATGCCCCCAAAATGGACCCTCCCAATTGGAAGAGAGATTCTTCCAATAATACTGGCTTAACCTGGGCCAGGAACATGGCTCAGTGGCTAAGAGCACCTGGCTGCTCTTGCAGAGGACCCAGGTCCAACACCCATCACTCACATGGTGACTCACAACTGTCAACTTCAGTTTCAGGGAGCCAATGCCATCTTTTGGCCTCTGTAGACACAGTGCTACACAGACATACATGTAGGCAAAACAGCCATACACGTGAAATAAAATGGACAAAAAAACTGACCTGATGACCTACACAAAAATTGTCCTGTGACCTCCCATGTCTACTGTTGTACATGTGTTCTCTCCCCCCACCTCTCTCTTTTTCATACACATGAACACACACACATATTTATATTTTAAATACAAAGAGCTACTGGCTTTAAACTATTGGGCTACATTAGGTATGGTGGCTCATTGCCTAAAGTTACGCAGGAGGTAGAGGCAGGAGGACTGCTGCAAGTTTAAGAGTAGCCTGGTCTACATAGTGATTTCTAGGCCAGCTAGGGCTACATGTGTCCTTGTTTCAAGAAATAAACAGCAATCAGACCTTTTAGGATAGAAAAAGTCAATCACCTGTGAAGTTTTTTTGTTGTTGTTTGTTTTAGGATTTTGGTTTTTCGAGACAGAGCTTCTCTGTATAGCTCTGGCTGTCCTGGAACTCACTCTGTAGACCAGGCTGGCCTCGAACTCAGAAATCCGCCTGCCTCTGCCTCCCAGAGTGCTGGGATTACAGGCGTGCGCCACCACTTCCTGGCTTACCTGTGAAGTTTCAAACAACTGGTTTAAATCTGATCCTACAAAGATCTCCTTTGAGGCAGAAGTAGCTTTGAGCCTTCCTTGGGTCTGGAACCCACATGGTTCTGATGTTCTAGCAGGAGTCACAGCTCCCCAAGAAGCCTGTGAGTTCAGGCCTCACCCGGAATCCAGGATGGTGCCCTCACCTGGTGGCAGCAGGTAAAAGCTGTTATAACCTTTCAAGGCCAGGAAGGCATCAGTCAACAACAGTGGCAACTCCAGGATGGGCAAGGAGAACACAGTCCCTACCATGGAACACATAGTCACCAACACAGAATGACTTTCCTCTGTGGGACACCAAGGCTCTCACACCCCACACACGAACTCCTGCCCCAGCACAGGTGTCTGTTTTGGTCATGGCACTCTTGGCATAACACATACAGGAAGAGGCTTTCCGAGGGGCCCCTACTAGGAATCCTAACCCTTCCTTCTAGCCCGCAGGAGGTGTGTGTGGGGAGGTTGGGGTGTGTGTCAGAGAAAGACTTTACTGGTGAATGAGGTGGCAGGATACATGGTTCTCTGCCATGTGTTATCCACTCCTCCCCAAGGGACAGACATCCCGATCTGTAGAGAGAGCAGGAGCCCTGGCTGCAGCATTACCCAGCCCCCACAAACAATTTGCCATGGACTGTGGGAAGGCTTGGAGGGCAGAGGTCAGCATGTTGGGGCACACCCTGAGGACACAGAGATCCAGGGACAGATGAACCACAGTGCTGACTATGGGACTGTCAGAAGAACCACAACCCCAGCGTGCTTACTGAAGAGACAGGAACCTAGTGGCATATGGTAGGAGTAACTGGCAGGAACCAGGTGACAGCAGGTGCCTCGGGTCATCACAGCATCCCTCTCTCTATTCCTCCCACACAGATGACAAACTGGAGCAGCAGCACTCACTGTTTACTCGCTACAAGGACCCCTGCCGCTTGGGGCCTGGGGAGGAAAAGCCTTGGGCCATTGGTAAGCAGGGGGCTGGGCTCACTATGGGCTTCCCAAGAACCCTGGTGAAGGGGACATGCCCTAGGCAGCTGTACGGAGACCCCTAAAGTCCTGCTGTCTGTCTGATCCCTCCTGGAGACCACCCTTGAGGCTGGCTAGACCTGCTTGAGTCACCACTTCCTCCTTCGTTAACAGGCACCCTGCTGGACACCAACGGTCTCTATGATGAGGATGTGTGCACCCCGGACAACCTTCAGAAGTAAGTGCTCACAGTGCTGAAGGATGGCAGGGACCTTGGGTCCTAGCCAGCTCCCAGGTCCTAACGAGGAATCAAGCCAGCCCTTACTAGACTGTAGAGAGACAGGGACTGGACAGGTTCTAGGAAGGCCAATTCACTCAAACCACGAAGGGCTTCCTTCCGTGTGTCAGGAAGCCCTGACTCAGGAGAGAGACCAGCTGGATGAAGGCTGCCATTGTCCTCATAATCTGGAAATTTCAGAGGCTTAGAGAGTCTGGAAGGGGCAAATGCTAAACCAGCAGTCAGGATCTAACCTCACATTGGAAAAGGCTCTTGTTGAGCCTGGCTCATATAGGTGAAGCAGCCAAAATTCCCAGCATCAGACCGAGGGCCAAGCCCCGGAAAGCTGCTGGGTAAGGGGTATGTGGAAAAGGGAGTCCCGTGGCCTCTACCCACCCACTACACAGATCGACATGCATGGAGAGCATCCTTAAAGGGTGCGGTGGAAAGGCCAGCAGCAGAATGGATTTGTAATTCACAGCCCAGTAACGCACAGAGTCACTGCCATGCTCCTTGCAGCTAATTTGAGCCAATTAATCAGATTACAGACTAAATATGAAACATCATCCTATGCTGAGAAAATTATCTTTTCATGAGATGATGATTAAAAAGTGACTATTAGTAACTCTCAGATCACTGATGCTAGAATTAATCATCAAAGCAAAAGACAGTAATGGATTATATCTTTGAGCTATTAACAATGCTCTGAATGTCATTAGTGTATTTATCTTAAGGCTGATAAAAACCTGTAGAAAACCATGCTTACCAGCCTGGTCTCTCAGGCCCTTAAATCTTTCTAGTGTTAACTACCCCGAGGCCTGGGCAGTGTCTCCCATGCCAGTTCCCGGGCTGACCTGCTCTTGGTAGTGGGCCTAAGGGCTCCTCAGTTCCCCCAAAGTTGCTTGGGCTCTCAGGGGAAAGGCTAGAGGAATTGTGTTAGGCATGTAGACACCCCATGAGTGTCCTGGCTCTGAGTGCATTCCCCCAAACTAGGGACCATAGCAACAACTCATTTTACAAAGGAAATGAAATAGCATGCGGGGTGGTGGTGGCACACACCTTTAATCCTAGCACTTGGGAGGCAGAGGCAGGTGGATCTCTGAGTTCGAGGCCAGCCTGGTGTACAGAGAGTTCCAGGACAGCCAGGGCTACACAGAGAAACCCTGTCTCGAAAAACCAAAAAAAAAAAAAAAAAAAAAAAAAGGAAATAGCATTCAGAAATTTGGTGACAAGATGATGGCAACTGCATCTCAAGAACACACTCATAAAATAGCTGGGACCTCCAATGGGCTCAAGAACACACTCATAAAATAGCCGGGACCTCCAATGGGCTCAAGAACACACTCATAAAATAGCCGGGACCTCCAATGGGCTCAAGAACACACTCATAAAATAGCCGGGACCTCCAACGGGCTCAAGAACACACTCATAAAATAGCCGGGACCTCCAATGGGCTCAAGAACACACTCATAAAATAGCCGGGACCTCCAATGGGCTCAAGAACACACTCATAAAATAGCCGGGACCTCCAATGGGCTCAAGAACACACTCATAAAATAGCCGGGACCTCCAATGGGCTCAAGAACACACTCATAAAATAGCCGGGACCTCCAATGGGCTCAAGAACACACTCATAAAATAGCCGGGACCTCCAATGGGCTCAAGAACACACTCATAAAATAGCCGGGACCTCCAATGGGCTCAAGAACACACTCATAAAATAGCTGGGACCTCCAATGGGCTCTTTCCTGGTTCTGGTGCCCCTGCCAAGCTTACAGTCTTGGGGCTTCCAGAACAGAAGGCCCCTGAGGTCAAACAAGCTGCTTTTGGCTCAGGTTGGGAGAGGGATGTTCCCAACATGACCACAACAAGCCAGGAATGTCGTGACTAGAGGATAGGAGGAGACTGGGAAACTGGCTAGCCTGAAGGCAGCCTGTGATGGGTGGTGCGAGGCCTCTGCCACCAGCCACTCTTCCCTCTGGCTGGGCCCTAGTGGACCCAAAAGACAGGCAGGTCTAAACCCCAGAGGTTTGGTCTCCCCTTCTCCCTCTTACCTTACGCAGAGTATGGCTGCTCAGGCCAGGACTGGCACAGGACTTCAGCTTGTTTCCTCTCTGCCTGACAGGGTCTTGGAGAGCGAGGAGGGCCGCAGGGAGTATCTGGCCTTCCCCACCAGCAAGAGCCCAGGGGCTGGGCAGAAGGGGCGGAAGGACCTGCTGAAGGGCAACGGCCGGCGCATCGACTACATGCTGCACGCTGAGGAGGGGCTGTGCCCCGACTGGAAGGCTGTGAGTCTGCGGGGGCGGGGGGGGGGGGAGGGCTGCACCGTGTGTAGTGCTCTGAACCCAACCCCAGTTCTTGCTCCTTTAAAATGAAACCCATCATTCCCACAGCCTGAGATCCTCTGAACAACCCTAGCCACTAGGCCCTACATCTAGACCTTCCCACCCCAGGCTGTCACTCCCTGCCCCATAACTCCCCTTCCCAGAACACCCTCTCTCCGGATCTAATCAGAACATTCCACCTGTTTCCCCCCGACCTAGGAGGTGGAAGAATTCAGTTTTATCACCCAGCTGTCCGGCCTGACCGACCACCTCCCCGTGGCCATGCGGCTGATGGTGTCTGCAGGGGAAGAGGAGGCATAGACCAGCCAGGCCACTGACCCCGAGCAGTGGGGCCTCTGCCAGCCCTTCAAGCCATGTGAGGGCTGAGTGCCCTCCATGAGCACCTCGCGCTGGGGAAGGAGGGCAGAGGACGGGAAGAGCGAGCCCGCCAATCCCCTGCGAGCCTGGAAGCCAGGCTGCTCTGTGCCTCTGGGCCATCTCTGCCAACAGAGGCCTCGGGCCAGCCTGGGAGCCCCTGGCTGTCTGACCAGTGCCATTCTTTCCAGTCACGATTTTCTACAGAAATACACAGCACAACATAGTTTGTAACCCAAGGGTTAGTATGAGGACCGGGTTTATGTACTCTTTGTATCTCTTCTCAAGCTTTGTCCAGGGTTCATTACCTTTGTCTGCTGCCAATGTTGTCTCGCATGCCTGCACCCTCGCATGCCCGCTGCCCGCATGCCATGTGCCACACTGTAGCACCCAGACCCCTTGCTCGGGCCTCACCTAAGGCCAAACTCAAAACACAAAAACACAATCAGAACCAGCCAAAGAAGCACTTCCTGGGCACAGCTGCCAGCTCTCCCCATCCCAGCTTGGTAGGGAGTGACTGATGGCTGTCCTTACCTGCCAGCCCAGGGCTCTTCCCAGGGTCTTGCATTCAAGGGCGATTATATTTTAAGAAGAAAACAGAAAACGTTAAACACAAAATCACCCTTCACTTAGGGTCTGTAAGTCACTGGGTAGAACTGTGCTCTTCCCTAGCCCACAGCAGGGTCCAGCTGGCTCTGGCCACCCCAGCAGCTCCTATAGGAAACTGACACCAGCTGTGGGGCCCTAACAGGAAACCCAGGAGGGCATCACTTTTGTACACGTAGGGGACCCAGAATATAAGGGGGGAGGGTTCTGATTTTGAAAACGACAAGTTCGTAGCGTCTTCTCTCCTACCCAACATGTCCTCTTTTATGGGGCCCCTTGGACTGACCTCTTCCTGAGGACTTCCCTTGTCCGTGTACGGCTGAGCTCAGGAACCATTTGCCTGCCCCCAAGTCAGGCTGCGCCTCTGACTCCCAGGCTCGCCCTCCCACAGACTACCCTGGATAAAGTGGCAGGAAACCAAGATGTAGAGATGGCTTCTTCACCACTGCAAGCTCAGGTGGTGAGCCAACAGCCACTGCCTGTCTAGGGCAGGGCTGACTCCAGACAGCCAGAAGGCACTCTTGCCAATGTGTGACGAGGGCCAGCCCCAAGCTCAGCACAGTGGGGCTGTGAGAAGCTCACTGCTCTGCACCTGGTCCTCTCAGATGCCCGAGGACACTGACTCTGCCACTGCCTTCAGAGAACAGAGGCTGATCCCTGACCACAAAGGGAAGATGTCTGTCTCAGGCCGCTGAGCTACTATTTTGAGGGACTATTTAGATATCCCTGATGGTCTCTTCAAAGTGCTCTGATCTTGTATCTGGCCTGGCTCAAGGCCAACTCGGCCTGGTGACAACAGAGGAAGCATCAGGCCCCTACTGTTGGGACCTCTAAAATGCTGGTGCCCTGAAGCTGTGCCTTGTCACCCACTAAGTAGCAAGAGGGATCCAGAGGGGCACTCATTTAACAAATGCCAGGTCCTGTGCTGAGCAGTGATCCTTCAGAGTATGGGCAGTTTAGTATTAGGGCATGTAGAGCTGGTGACACTGGTCTCCACCTCTTGGCCTAGAGAACCCTGCCCATGCTCCAGTGTCCAGAGCTAGGGCAGCCTTGCTGGGTTCTCTTGCTGTGCCCCTCTTCTGCCAGGGCTGGCCTCCCAGGAATCTAGGAAACCCTTATAGAATGAAAGGTCCCTACTCCTGGGAACAACCAGGATTCTATTCATTCAAGGTACCATTGGGCAGGCCCAATCCTTAAACCAATGGCACTGTGCACAAGGAGAGTAGATGAGGCCAAGGCCACAGCCAGGGCCCCTAAACCTGGGTTAGGGTGAAACGTTTGGAGTCAGAGCCGCATCCTTCTCTCCTTGCAACGTCCAGGGAGGCCTTAGGCGAGTTGTACTGCCCTGTGCCTCTGTTATTACAAGGTCACCTCTACACAGTCAGGTTCTGGAATCCAGGAGGGTAAGCCTGCCTTCGGGTCCCCTACACATCTCAGCACTGAGGCCATGACCATCTGCCACACATTTCACTGTGGTTTGCCTGTGGACTCAGGGCTTGTGTACTGCCAGGCCTTTCTATTTAAACTTTTTAAAAAAAGAAGAGACATTGCCAGGATTCCAGATTCTGTGACACCTAAGGCCGACACAGGGCAATCACAGGGATCACTTGAATCCTAACTGGCTCTGCCTGCCCAGGACCTCTCAAGGGAAGCATTGATAAGTGTGTTAACTTAGGAAGGACCATTCAATTCATCTTTATTTGTCCAAACCACCTGGAGTTTTAAGTATGAATATTAACCTTGATGCTTTTTAACTATTGTATTAACTTGCTCAGATTTAGAAATACTGTTTTAAAAGAAAATGAGGAAACTTTTTTAATTTCTGTATTTTTTTCTGTATTGTATCCTTATGGGACATTAGGGGTTTTATATGGTAAGACACCCAAGGTTTTGGTAAAACATTATCAAATATATATCCAGACGGTTCTTCCCTAGAAGAAAAAACAATCTTTATGCCTGATTTAAAAAAAAAAAAAAGTTGAAAAGAGGTGGATTTTTCCTTTATGGTGCTGAAAGGAAGGATGGAGACTGAAGAGAAAAATAAACCTGTGAGGCTCAAGACTGGCGTCTTGTTCTGTCCTTATTTTCAGGACAAACTGGGGAGAGCCTGCTGAGTTCCAGAGCTGATCCCAGCCTAGGGACTTTGGGAAATGACTGAGCACACAGCCCAACACTGCCATCTTGGTTCTACTACTCAGTCCCTCCCGATCACTTCAGAACTGAGCAGTCGTTAGCAAGCACATGGGTGGGCAGAGGTGGGACAAGGCTGTGGCCAACTGGGGAATGTCTGCACTTTCTGCTCAGCAAGGTTAGGCCCATCACAGCAGGGCCCTCCAGACAGACAGACAGGAGAAGGCTACCCTCCTAGTTTTCTTTCCAGTGCCTTCCCACTGGGGACTGCTTGATGATGGCCTCTTCTCTGGCCCATGAGCAGCAGCCTGGCATCTGGGTCTCTTGTCGGTGGGCACTGAGGCCAGATACCCAAATGTTTGTGAATGTGGCTTGGTAAAGCTACTTGGGGCATACTATTCCTCGCAAACCCCGGAGACCTTCCTGGAACTCCATTCTCTAAGCAGAGACCTGGAACTTCCTTGAAGCAGACAGGCCAGGCAGGGTCCAGCAAGTGAGCAGTACTGCATTGTCCTAATGAAAGTGGCTCCTCAGGTCTCCTCCAGGCTGAACAGGAAGCATTACGGTACCAGGGCTTTCTAGATTCTCAGGATCACAAACTGTTCTCCCTGGTTAACTGAGAACTCTTCAGTCACTCACCAGCTTATGCTGCCTGCCACACCTGATGTGTGCAGATGCCAAGAAGGTGCATGCAAGGAGATAAGTTCCTTGGCCTTCCTTCCCCAGTGAGCCACAAGCCATTCAGAGTCTGCAGCCTGTTGGCCATTTTATTTCTCAATTAGAGATCAGTTCAAGGTGTCTGCAAGCCTAAACTCCATGGTGATGTCTCCTGTGAGGGGGTGGAACTCCACAGCATAGCTGACTGACCGCAGGCCATCCTGAGACACTCTGGGATCCAACGTGGTGCTGAGGAAGTACACAGCCTGCTTGCAGTGGGGGTTCCAGCAGCAGTCCCCCTGCATGATGGGTAGCAAAAGGATGAGAAGGGTCCCAGGCCCCCAGGCCCTCTTTCCAGCATGTGTAACTCACAGTGGGAAAAACCTGGGCCACCTGGGAGCTCTCTGCCCTGAGCACACGGGGTACAAGTGGCTCTAGGGCAGACACACCCTCCAGGCTTCGTGCCCGTGGTACTACCTTGTCTTCTGCAGGGTTCATGAGGCCGGTGCTGACCATGCTGTCTGGAGTCAGCCGATATTCCATCCACAGGACAGCCCCATGGCTCTTCCCTGGTCTGGGAGGGAGTATAGAGCCAAACAGTCACACGGACGAGTCCAACCAGTGCACCCTTCTCTGGAATCTCAACCCGGTCAGGAGTTTATTATTCCTTACACATGTAGGTAAAGGCAGACAGAACAGTGGAACCAGAGCGGCCTCAGCTCGCAAGCCCACATTCCTCACAGCCTGACTCAGAAACCTGAGTACAGCTGCACTCAGGGCTGACAGTGAAGATTCCCTGGAAAGTGACATCTGCTCTGCCCTTGCTGCTTGTCCCTGGTGCAGAAAGCTCTCGGAGCTCTGGACATGGCTCCCTTAAGTAGGAGGCAGCACTCTACTGTGAAGGGAGCTGGAGCTGGGTGGGGTCTCCCTCACCCTGCAACAAGTAGCCTCACCAATCCTGACCTGCTTTAACTCCCAGGAGGATTCGGGAAAATGGACCAGTGGGTAACCATAGTAACCAAACTCATTTGCAGCGTGACACAGGGTCTACAGGTGGGAAGGTGAGCAAGACTCACCCAGTTCTCCTTTACCAGCACATGAGAGGGGCTGTGGAACATCTCCCCCCCAACATGCAAAAGAGGGCCAGGATGAAGCACACATCCTGACCCAAGAGTTAAGAGTCTCCAGGCTAGCCGGGCAGTGGTGGCGCACTGTAATCCCAGCACTTGGGAGGCAGAGGCAGGCGGATTTCTGAGTTCCAGGCCAGCCTGGTTTAGTAAGAGTAAGTTCCAGGACAGCCAGGACTACACAGAGAAACCCTGTCTCGAAAAACTAAAAAAAAAAAAAAAAAAGTCTCCAGGCTGTTTGTCCTTCACAACGTGACTGCTGAGCCCCCACTGTCTCCACCCACAACTCCCCACAGTTTCCACTCACCGCCTCAGCTCCATTGTGCCCTTGGATTGCATAGGCTGCTGGGGGATGGGCTGCTGGAAATCAAAAGTCAGGATCTCTCGAGGCTCAGAGAGGCTTCTGCAGGGGTATTCCCATAATGGGTGTGGCTCCGCCTCCCTGCTCTCTCGGAAATCCAGGGAGTGCTGGAGGAGAAGAGAGTATGAGGTCATTTCTGTGGCCCAGTCCTCCTGGGCACCTCTAGTCAGAGGGAGCAGCAGTTTGTCACTTAACACTGGGTTCCTGGTTGTAACAGTTTCTCCCCTCCGTGTTCATCCACCAGGAAGCCACTTGGCTCTCCAAACCTCAGCTTTTTTTTCAAACAGGAATGACAATGCCTACTCTTGACCAAATATCTCTGTTTCTGGGAGGAAAAAAAAAAAAAAACAGGCCCGCCCTTACCTCTCTCTGGCACTGCCCACTACATGACACCACCCAAGTGGGCTCAGAAGCTCAGGGAGATGAATGTGTGAACAAAGCCAGTGGCAGGGAAAAGCACAAGAACCTTTGTGAGAAGAGGCAGTGTGGGCAGAGGCCAGCCACGCACGCTGCCTAGATGAAGGGAGACCAGGCAGAGGCTCAACTAGAGTCGGGCCCACTGTAGAGAGGGCAAGATAGGAACGGAGGGAGAGGGAGGAGGCCAGAACGGAGAGGCTCTGACAAGGCTGCAGACTCCCTGCGGCCCGATGGGGAAGCACTGCGAGGAGAGGCAAAGCGGCAGGGGGATGCCAGAGAAGGGCTGCAGCCTGGGAAAGCAAGAAGTCAACCCCTGATGCCTGGCAGAGATGTCTACCTCTATCAACAATCCCTACTTTCCTTTTCTTTGGAGACAGGGTCTCTTTACATAGCTCTCATTATCTTGCAACTCACTATGTTCACCAGGCTGGCCTTGAACTCTCGGAGATCCTCCTGCCTCTGCCTCCCACTGGTTTAAAGGCAGGGGCCACCATGCCTTGCAGCTATCTTCTTCAAACTTTATTTTTAATAGTTCAAATCGTGGGGGGGTGGTGGTGTACACACTCCTCTGTGTGTTTTTTCCACAGAGGCCAGAGGTGTCAACTTCCCTGGAGCTGGAGTTACAGGCACCCGGCACCGGCACTGGGAGCCGAGCCTGGGTCCTCTGACAGAGCACTACTTGCACTTAACACTGAGCACTCCCCGCTCAGAAGAAATGGACCCACTAGCAAGGCACTAGATTGGCAAAACCAGTTATGCAGGGCCAAGAAAAGGGACTGAGGGAGACCAGAGACATGACACCTTAGGATGGCAGAAGGAGAGGGGGCCAACCCAAGCCTGAGGAGTGGTGAGATGTGGCAGAGGGATCCAGAGCAGGGTCCCAACACAAAGATGTCTGGGAGCACGGAGAGCCAGTGGTCTGCTGAAGAGAAGGCTCCATACAAATGGGAAACACCCATGGACTTTAAAGACGTAGAGAAAGCAACACGTGTCTGCATAGAAAATGTGACTAACCAAAAGGAGAAAGGTGTTCATTCAACTATAAGCGGAGTTCCGCTCTCTGCGTGGATATGATTTTTCAAGCATAAAAGTGGGCCCATGTTTCTGCCCTGCCTCCTTCTGTGAATTCATCCTGTGACTCGATCCCTACAAAGGGACATCACTGTTGCTATCATGGAATGGTTCCAGGGAACATAGGCCCTGTAGGTCCCCAACTCTAGTTGACCACTCAGGAACTGTCAACATCTGCTCCAGGAAACCACCTTGCAGGGACCTCTCAGACTGCTCTAGCCCTCTTCTCTGGAGCACAGTGGCCAGGATGAAAATGGCTACCACAGAAAGTGACCAGCCAGTCACCCCGTGGAAAGGACGCCCCAGAAGGAAACAAGCTTCTGGGCTTCTGGGCAGCAGAACTGGCACCATCAATCCAGATAGAGCACGGGACTGGTATCATGCAATGGTTTTCAGTTGATACTCATAGTAGGTCAAACAAAATGGCAACACTGGCCTCACATCCAAAGCAGATGCTCTCTCTCTCTCTCTACCATTCACACTGGGTCCCTGCTAGAGTTTGTGTCTGTGTGAAAAGACTGGACAGGATGTATGACCTGCCTATTGTCTATGTTTTCAGTGACACTAGAGACTGAACCTCAGAGCACACTATCACCAAGCTATAGTCTGAGTCCCCTGCACCCTCCATTATATGGATTTTGGTTATTTTTTTTATAAGTATGTGTGTTTTGTCTACATGTACATCTGTTTAACATTTGCACACCCGATACCCATGGAGGCCAGAAGAGGATATCATACTCCCCGGAGCTAGAGTGACGGATGGTTATGAGCCACCATGTGTGTGCCGGGAGTCTAATGCCGGTCCTCTGGGAGAACAACCGAGCTCTTAACCGCTGAGCTATCTCTCTAGCCCTTCAAGGGTTTTTTGTTTTATTTTTTAATTTTTTTTTTTTTTTTTTTTTTTTTTTTTTTTTTAGTTTTTTCGAGACAGGGTTTCTCTGTATAGCCCTGGCTGTCCTGGAACTCACTCTGTAGACCAGGCTGGCCTCGAACTCAGAGATCCACCTGCCTCTGCCTCCCAAGTGCTGGGATTAAAGGCGTGCGCCACCACTGCCCGGCTTATTTTTTAATTTTTAATTTTAGATTTTAAGGCAGTCTTGCGAAGTATCGTAGGCTGAACTATTGTCTCATCTCAGCTCCAAGTGGAACAGCAAGCAGTAGGTTAGACAGCCTGCTTACCTTGATCATATCATCCATGATGTGTACATCAAAACCTTCGCAGTCACCACAAGGACTCCGGATCCGCCACAAGTCCTGTAAAGAACAGTCCTGTGTTACATACCTGGGCCACAAAAAATGGCTACACGAATATGGGTCAGGAGGGATGTAGGGCAAGATGGCAAAGATCTTTAATCTCAGTGCTGGGGAGGCAAAGGTAGGAGGATCTCTGTGCATTTGAGGCTACACAGTGAGTTACAGGCCAGCACTGACTCACAACAAACCAACAAGCAGACCCAGAGGCATAGCTCGTTGTTCCTCTACACCAGACACAGACACACACACACACACCCCCCAAGAAAAAATCCACAAAGACACTGAGAACCAGAGTGGCCTGTGTAACAGACTGATCTAAGAATATGTAAACTGACATGACACTAAGTCTTCTCCTAAGGAAACAATTGTCCAGAACTCCTAGGCTGAGGATTCTGTAAGCAGTTCTCTGGGGCCTTGGGGGTGTCTGTGAACACAGCACAAAAGGAGACAAGGCCCCCAAACACACTCTGGCCAGCCCACCCTCTGTCCCTGCACCTTGGGCCAGAGAATAAGCAGGCTTTTCTATAGCCACTCTTTAGTCATGAGAGCCAAAATCCATACGGAAATTCCATTGGGTAAATAAGAGAAAAATGCCCAGAAATTAAGTGATGGAGCCATGAGGCTACAGATAAAGCCATTCTCTTAACAAGAATATCAAACGTGATTCACTCTCCATTTCAGGTACAAAGCACTTCAAAATCCTTTTAATAAAAAATGCCTTTCCCAAAATGACTTGGTGACTACTGTGCTTCTGCTTTGATGAGAGAATTAAAATGAAGCTTTCCAATTCCTTCTTGCATAAAAAAGAGAAGTCCCCATCTCAGAACACTCTAACAACAGCGGCCTCCCTTCTCTGTAAGAGCACAGTGAGCTGCGCAGCGTGCCTCCTGAAACACTTAATTTATGTCTGTAATTATTCTGATAAGCCACAATTGTAAAATGACAACACACAGTCATTTCCATTTCATATGTCAAATTACTGCCTTTTAAAAGTGCAGCCTTCCTTTATTCTGTCCTGCAGCCACTGATGCAAAAGGAAAGTGTCATCAGCAAGGCCCGAGCGGGTCCTTCTGCACTCAAGGACGCTCGGGCACACAGCTGCCCCACCCTCCTGTTGCTCTGGTGTTTCCATAAAGTCCCGGGTCACCTACCCTGAACTCCACAATCACGGCGTGCAGTGAGGCAGCCTGGGGCAGCACGACAGCCCCAGGTGCTAGGTGCCTGTCCACAGAGGTACGGACATACCAGAAGTACAGGTTGTGCCACGGCAGCAGGCTGGTTGTGAAAAAGGGTTCACCCAGGAGAAGGGAGACCTGGCAACAGGACAGGAGAAACCAAGCATCAAGAGTGAAGCTAAGAAGTGAGGGGCACTCACAATTTCATGGGAGCATGTAATACTCTGTCCGTCAGACTGTCTGTTCATTCATTCATTCATTCATTCATTCATTCACTCAGTTAACCAATGAGCAAGCTCCTGAAAACACAAAGGTCTGCACAATGGAGGAAGGACACACCAAGGGAGGAGCAGTCTTCACTGCAAAGAAGCCGAGGTTAGGTACATGCAGGGGCCTCAGAGAGGGCTTCCTGAAGGAATTCTGCCAGTCCACAAACAACTGTTTCACCCCAGTGTATCCATACCAGTTGAACAACATGTTGGTGTCAAAGAACTCAAGCACTGGCAGTAAGGTCCCTGGCAGATTACATTTCAATCACCATTTGTGGGATAACAGACTTATGACTAAGTCAGAAGTCACACAGGTGGGCAGAGACCAAGCAAGGGTGTGAGTGAGAGCAAGGCCTTCTAGACATAAGAACTCAGGAGAGAAAGAGAGGGCAGGCCAGTGAGGGGAGGCCAGACCAGCCAGGATCCACATAGCTAAGGAGGCTCAACTTGCCCCGAAGGCAAGAGGCCTTCCTAAAATCTTTAACCAGGGATTCAAAAGATAGAGAACATGTATTTTAAAAGACTGAGGACCACGAGGCATATAGACAGAACTCTGCAAGTACAGCCGGTGATTGGCGACACTCCAAGGGCATATTATAGCACTCAGGCTGTGTGGGTCAAGGAAGCTAAGGCTGAGGGACTCTCCAAGGCCTCAGTGGATGGGAAGCAGAGGACAAGCAACAGACACAGCAGAAGGCGGACAGGGTTGACCCTGAAATTACAATGTATATGATCCTCAAAAATATGTTAAATGTAAGAAGACAGTTACAAAGGGTCATGTGTTGGATGATTTCAAATATATTATTCATCCAGAAGAGGCAAACCCACACAGACAAAAAGTAAACTAGTAGCGGCCTAAGGCTGACAGCAATAGAAAAAGAGTATTTCTGAGGGTAATAGAAATGCCCTAAAGTTGACCTGGTGAGAGGCACATACTTTATCAATGCATCACTCGCCCATATACTTTAAATGAGAGTATGCTCTGTGGATAAATCTCAAGCTGTCGTTTTATAAAAAGCATGAGGGGAAAGAGGCAAGAGACTTACACACATATTCAACTAAGAAACATAGCTGATGAGAACACAAAAAGATGCTCATGATCACTGGCTATCAAGAAGAAACAAAGTCAAACTACAGTGAGACCCAGTGTGTTCCCAGGAACCAGGAGAGAAGCAACGCAAGGAACCCTCACATACCGCCGACTACAGCGCAGCAGTGGCTTCTTTTTTATAATTTATTTTTCCTATGTGCACTGGTGTTTTGCATGCATGTATGTTTGTGTGAATGTGAGTAATGGAACTGGAGTTAGACAGCTGTGAACTACCATGAGGGTACTAGGGATTGAACCCAGGTCCTCTGGAAGAGCGAGCGGCCAGTGCCCGTAACAGCTGAGCCATCTCTCCAGCCGTTAGTGGCTTCTTAAGAACACAGCTAGCCATGGTGACACAGGCTTTTAATCCCCCCACTCAGAAGGCAGTAGGAAGGTCTCAGTGGGATGAGGTCAACCTAGTTTAAAGAACAACCCTATCTCAAAACAGACTAAAGCCTGCGGGGAGCTGGTGTTGGGTAACCCCAGGGTTCCTGTGAGCAGTGCTGGGGTGAGAAGATCTGGGCAGGAAGACTCCTCTGAGAGGACTTCATGTGAAGGGGAAAAGGAAAGGCAGAACCCTGTGTTCCTTTGCTCAACAGACATCCTGCTCTCATGAGAGAGGCACAGGAGCCCAGTTCTACGCTCACTGGGATTTATACAAACTCTCACCCATCCTCATAGTGGTGAGGGTGAGGTCTTGCCTGGCTAAGCTACATGAGAGACATCACATAGCATTTAGCCAAGGCAACAAGGCAGGACTTAGGCCACCTTTGTGCTACTCTGTCCCAACTCAAACAGCTCCAGTGCAACATGAAGTCCCATTCCTTACCTTCTTACCCTCCAGGTCTGCAGATGTTAGCAACTCAGGCCGTTTATTGATGACACTAATTTTATCTTCCAAGTGGTTAACCTTGAAGATCTTTGAAAGACAGAATATAAGTGTGATAATACTCATACATTGTTTTGGACCAGGGAAAAACAACTATTTGGCAGAAGGTGTATACACCTCTTCGGTGGAGTGCTTGCCTGCGTGCATGAGGCCTGGATCAATCTACAGCATCACAGAAAGCTAAAAACTAACACCTCTCAAAGTTACCATCTCTGCTGAGTTCTGACCAATGGCTCTAAGGTACCGTTTTATCAGCAGTGGAAACATCTTAGGGACTTCCTACATACAGACCACGGAAAGAGGTCATGAGCTAGTGACATCTCATCAGGCAGGACCTATATTGGTCTTGTAGTTCTGGTAGAGTAGGTTACTCCTAGGAACAAATCACTCAATTCTATTCACACAGAAATGTCAGTTTCTTAGTCTTATATGAAATGAGAAAAGACTAAACTTCTTCAACTGCAAGAACTAAAAGCAGAGTATAAACATTTGTAGCCTGGCATGGTGGTGCATGACTTTAATCCCAGCACTTGGGAGGCAGAGACAAGCATACCTCTACGAGCTTAAAGCCAGCCTGCTTTACACAGTGAGTTACAGCCCAGCCAAAGAAGTTAAGACCCAAGTTAATGAGTCCCTACTTCAAAAGCAAACAAACAAAAATCCTACTAATTGGATGTCTGCCTCAAAGCCAAAGGCCTGCTCTGCAGTAGGAGTTATAGCCATGAAGCAGGGCTCTCTCCCAGTTCCTAGCTGTGATGCAAAGCCAACGATCCCAGACTTGGGAGGGCAGGCCCAACAGCCCAACATGAATCTGGTAACAACTGTCACTTACCCTTTTCATCAGTCTATAGGAAGCTACTGAACTCTCAACTGTAAACACCTGAAGAGAACATAGGAGATGGAGTTAAAGAGGGTAGACACTCAAGACGAAAACACTGTCAAGAGAAGACTGAAACGATGGCCTGGCCTTACCCCTCCCTGGGAGGCAACTACACTGGATATTCACTCTAAAAAGTGGCTAACTCAGAATCCTATGCTGCAGCTACATAGCCATTACTTATTCCTGACTATATATGGAAACAATGTCCTCAGCACACAAACCAAGCCCATCACACCCACAAAAGCTGCTTTGGTCACAGAATCCCATGCTTGGACCACACCATGCCCTAACTTAAGAGCCAACTTGTTAAAAAGTGACTGAAAAGAGAAGAACGACCCTTACAAAGTCAACAGAAAGGCATGACCCAGTGGTACCTGCTCTGCTCCGAGGTGATGGGCCAACATGGAGAGGAGACTGCCATCACTGACACAAAGGCAGATGCTACCTGGCACCAGCACCTGCAGGGAAAGGGCAGGATCAGCACAGGCTCCTGAGTCCAGGAGCCCCCTCCTGACAATCTAACAGACATGCTTCCCTTCCCCAAGTCCACTCACGGTCTTCTTTTCTTTTCTTTTTCTTTTTTCTTTTATGTGTATGGGTATTTTGCCTTCATGTGGGTCTGTAACCACTGAGCCCAGACAGGGACATCAGAGACCTCAGAACTGGAGTCACAAGTACTGTGAGTACAAGGAATCAATTCCGGGTCCTTGGGAAGAGAAGCAAGTGCCCTCAACCTTTGAGCCCTCTCTCCAGGCCCAGCAGATTTCTGAGTACATCAGCTCTGTCTTCTCACTGCCATGCTAAATTTTCTTGGCCCCTACCTCATCACACCTGTCTCTTCAGTCCACACGGTAACCCGCTCGGGCCCTTACTCATTTTCCCACCAGGGCCCACTGCTAGGAAAGACCCTGCAGGACTGTCAGAGGGCCCAGCTACAGGCTTGCCCCACTAGCAGGATGGTACCTTCTAGTCTATGGTGACAAGCATCCTCCCCATGTAGCCCATGTACCCTTCAAGTGGCTCCCCAAAGGGAGGGCTGCCTTTATGGGTCACAGATCCAATAGAGAAGGATTTATGGCAGCTTGGAGTCTTTTCCCCCGACAAAATGCATGCATGTACAGACATATTTCTTTATACAACTCCAAGGGGTCCAGGAGACTCCTCCTAAACTCCACCTGGGGACCCTAGGCTGAAGCCCAGGTCAGAGAGCTCCATGGTAAGATCTGCACATCAGGGAATTTCAAAAGTACAACAGAGGAAAACAGGAGAGATTGAGCTGAAGGTGGGGCTGGGGATCCCAGACGTAAAGGCATCCAGCAGAACAAGTTTGGACTGGGGAAAAGGTCTGGGGGAGCGCTTATGGGAAGAGAGGATACCCAGCAGACCTCTCACAGAGCAGAGAACAAGGAAAGTCCAGGACAAGCTCTCAGGCTCTCTAGTGTCTGCTCCAGATGAAGTCAGGTAAAGACAGTCCATCAACCAGAACACAAAACAAAATGTCAGAACATACCCTAAGCAGAACAGCAAGACCCAAAAGAGAGGGACACTTACAGTCCTCAGGGCTTGGGCATACTGATCAGTTCTGTCCTGATCATTGATTTCTCCAAACCGAGGCCGGTTCCAGAGCAAGTGAGCCTGACAGTCACACACAGGTCGCACTTGGTAGGTGTTGTCATTCTCATCAGGGCTGAGCAGGGAGACAAAAGCTAAACATAAGTGCAAATATTCCACACTGGAGGGGCTAGAGAGATGGCTCAGCAGTTAATAGCACCAACTGCTCTTCCAGAGGTACTGAGTTCAAATCCTAGAAACCACATGGTGACTCACAACCATCTGTAATTGGATTTGATGCCCTTTTCCAGTGTGTCCAAAGACAGCTACGATACATACTTATATACATAAAATAAATAAATAAATCTTAAAAAAAATTCTAAACTGGAAACCAGAGATCACTGAGGGCACAGCAAGGGAATAACACCAGAACTCAGCCTGGACCCAAGGAGACACATGCACAGGCATCTCCAAGACTTAGGGTGAGTCTGGACACCAGCTCAGTACAGGTGACAGAGCCCCACGATTCTTTATTTTTCCTATATTTGTTTTGAATAGAACTTATCAATTCATAAGTTTCTACATATACACAAACACACCAATATATCCTGTCATACACTTTTGCTTTGTAAAATTATTTTTTTATTTTGTGTGTGGGGCTGGGGAGTACCATAACACAAACGTAGAAGTCAGAGGACAGCTTTGTGGGACAGGTTCTCTCCTACACTATAGATTCTGGGGACGGAACTTGGGTCATCAGATTTGGCTACAAGCACCTTTACCCACAGGACCATCTTACTGGCCCTTGCTTATTTTGTTCTGATATAAATCTGCCCACTCAAATCTCTGCAAGGTCTGTCCATAGGGTTTACATCGATGCAGTCTCTGAGGGCCAGTCCTCTACCCCAACAACAAAGAGGCATACCTGGTTCTCTGAAGGCTGTACCACACACAGTAGTCATCATGGTGGGCTACCAGGCATCGGGGTGAGCCCTGCACAATGGGTTCTTCCTGCGGCAGGAAGTACACACACTGCATCCAGTGGTCCCGCCACTGAAATGAGAAGTAGAGAGCCAGTTTTCACCAAGATGTGATAACAATGCTTCCAATCCAGCGGCCCAAAGCCACTATCAGCTGCACAGAGACATGGCTTAGACTATAAGTGCCTACTATGGCCCTAAAGGATAAGAAAAAAATCTAATCAGAGAAGCCAGTGTCCCAAAAGTTTTCTGGAACCCTCCTGACTTTAGAATACATCATCGAGGGCAGTGGTAACTTTAGAAGGGACAAGTGCAGTCTCTGCTCTCTCCTCATTGAGGCACTTAGTCAGGGACACTAGTACTGTAATGAAACCCATGGCCAAGAGCAAGCTGGGAAGGAAAGGGTTTATTTGGCTTATGTTTCCACATTCTGATAATCATTGAAGGAAATCAAGAGGAACTCAAACAGGGCAGTAACCTGGAGGCAGGAGCTCAGACAGAAGTCATGGAGGGATGCTGCTTACTGGCTTGTTTATCATGGCTTGCTCGGGTCTGCTTTGTTATAGAGCACAGGACTGCCAGCCCAGAGAGAACACAAGGGCTGGGCCCTACAACATCAATCACTAATTAAGAAGTTGCCCAGCCGGGCAGTGGTGGCACACGCCTGTAATCCCAGCACTCTGGGAGGCAGAGGCAGGGGAATTTCTGAGTTCGAGGCCAGCCTGTTCTACAGAGTGAGTTCCAGGACAGCCAGGGCTACACAGAGAAATCCTGTCTCGAAAAAACAAACAAACAAAAAGAGAAATTGTCCTACAGCTGGATCTTTTGGAGGCATTTTATCGACTTAGGTTTCCTCTTTTAAGATGACGCCAACCTATGTCAAGTTGACAACAAACTAGCTAGCACAAGAGCCAAGCTCTTCCTCACCTGTTAGACTGTGAGTCATCTTTCATTTTAAGTTAAAATTCTCTGGCTCACAACCAAAACTGACCTAGTGGCCAAGGGGAAACCTTATTTTAAGAACCTCTTGGAAGATATCCAAGGCTTTAACACACACAAAACTTCCTTTTGTCTTCTAAGTGGCTTCAAAACACAGAAAGGTCAAATACAATACACAGTATCTAACAGAACCTTAGACTAGGGAAACAAAGCTAACACCTGGGGACAATTAAGGAAATTTTTATTTTGAGCCATATTAGATGTTAGGGAACAGTATACTGTCAATTTCTTCAGTGTTATAATAGTATTTTGCTTATGAGGAAAGTTTAGTTCTTGTAAGCATCAAAGAGTCAAGTTGTCATATATTTATAATTTACTATTAGACGACTGAGCAGAAACAGTGTGCAGTGAGGGAGGAAAGGAAGCAATGTAGAGCAGATGTGGAGAATATTAACAATTATTTGTTAAACTCGAGTAAAGGCGTGGTCAGGGTCCATTCTCACTCACTCTGTGAGTCTACAATTGTTCAAAAGAAAAGTTGGCAATCCAGGACAGCCAGGGCAATACAGAGAAACCCTGTCTCAAAAAACCAAAAAAAAAAAAAAAAAAAAAAAAAAAAGTTGGCAAAATGGGAGCCAGGGAGATGGCTTAAGTGGTAAGGTGACTGCTGCCAGGTCTGAGGGCCTGAGTTTGAATCCCCAGCACCTACGTAATGCTAAACAGCTGGGTGTCTACAACCTGGGGGATGGGAGGGGCGGCCAGCTTAGTGAAGTCTATAAGTCTCAGGTTCAGTAAGAGATCACATTTAAAAATGAAGATGGGCCGGGCGGTGGTGGCGCACGCCTTTAATCCCAGTACTCAGGAGACAGAGGCAAGTGGATCTCTGTGAGTTTAAGGACAGCCTGGTCTACACAGTGAGTTCCTGGATAGCCAGGGCTACAGAGCGATTTTCTGTAAAACACACAAAACAATCAACAAAACAAAAACCAGAGCATCAAATATGTTAGGTAACTATTGTATCACTGAGTTCACTTGAGCCCAAGTTAACCTTTAATAAATAGTGATAATCCTTACTAAAAACCCTACACATAAGGAAAACAAGAAGAAAAGATAAAGCTATAGTCACATAAGTATGTATGGAACAGTAAACCATGCCAGGAAGCTTGGTGGGTAGAGCAGGTTGAGACCCTGGAAACTCACACCTGAGATGGGAGGGGTGTCGCTGCTCCCTGCCAGATTCCTGGCCTGGAACATGTACCAAACTTCCCACATAAGGAGACTCAAATGACGGAGACTGATATAGAATAAAACAACAAACAATAATAAACCATTATTTACATAATATATATAATTATATAATATATATAACTATTTATATAAATGCATTGCTATTGTTGCTGTTATTATTATTATTGGCTTAATAATAATAATAATAATAACAACAACAACAACAACAACAACAACATCTATCATTATTGGCTGAGGAGGCAGGGTCTCACTATGTAGCTCTGGCTGGCATGAAACTTGTTCAATACACCTGCCTCTATCTCCTGAGTACTGGGATTAAAGGCCTATACCACCACACCTAACTCGTACATTCTTATAACCTATATGTGTTGTTTTTTAGAAAATAAGGTGATAGCACTTGAAGAATTAGAAAGGATAAACTATCCTAAAAAGTTGGTACCTGAGTTAGATGTATAGTACAGACCTGTAACCCCAGCACCGAGGAAGCTGAGGAAGGAGGACCATGAATTTGGGCTAGCCTGGGTTACCTTGTGAGTTCAGGCCAGCTTGTTATATAGCAAGATCTTGTCTTAGAAGAGGAATTGAAATATAAAAAAGATATGGCTCAACTTGAATGGAGTGACCACCTGCTTATTGTTATTTCTAGAAACTAAGGAACTAGGTCTTGTCAGACCCCTGGGGTATGCATGCAAATGAACACAAGGCTTGCTGCACTGGCCTGGGACACAGCTCAGCCACTTGCTCTGGATTTAGCAAAAAGGCAGGCATCTAAGATGTCCATTCAAGCATAAAGGCTAGCAGAGGATAAACAGCTCAGGTTCTCTCAGGTCTGCTCTGTCTTCCTGTACTGTATGAACTTAACCTCCCAAGCGTTCCAGGCTGCCTCCCCCACACCTCCCACCCACAGGTCCTACACAAGGAGGCTGCTGAGTTCTGCATCTGTGCCCAGAGAGCTGCCTGCTCACTGAAAGACACAGGGTGATGTGAGTCCTTAAAGGTGACCTTTCTGTTATTCTTTTCCTACAAAATTAAGGATTAGCTTACAAGGGACTCACTCTGCACATAAGCAAAAGCACCCAGGGCCCTGACATCTATCCCTTCCTGCCAGGTTGGTCTCAGTCATCAAACTGCCTGAATTTTATTTACTAATAGGTAAAAGATAGTATTTCATTTCATTTGCAGTTATGTTGTTTTATATCATAGCAGTTTAAAGGTGAAAATTTATATGTTGTATTCCCATTTTGTAGTTCATACTCTTCTGCTCATTTACCCTGAGCTAGAGAAGATGGATTTTGAGTCAGAGGGAGTGAAGCTGGAGCTCTCCACTCCAAGTTGACTGAGCGCCCTGGACCATAGCAGAGGGTGAGGAGGTCCGTGACTATGCCAGGACAAGGAGAATGGCAGGACTAACCTGCTAAGACTTCTGCTGCTCAGAGGCCACTGGTGCCAACCAGTGCTCCCCAGAGGAGAGGTCAACCCTACTACACACTGGAAGGCTGTGCTAATTTTATTTTTTATCACTTTTCTTTGTAGTGTTTGAGATGTGCACATATGTGGCATGTTATGAAAGTGCTCTATGACTGAGTACATTCCCAGTCCCCTGTCCGTGCATGTGTGTCTTCCCTAAAGGAAAGTTCTTCCTTGCCTTTGCCTGACAGTGATCTAGGGGTAAAAAGAAACAAAACTTCCCTGACTTACATGAATTGCGCTCAGCTCCTGCCTCTTACCTGAAGCTCCTGCGGATCCGTCTGTGCCCAAAAGGGTGCCATGGTGCACTTGATCTTGCCCTCAGGGTCCATTTCAATGTCCCACCAGGAGAGAACCACCTGAGCCTGGCCAGACGCCAAAGGTACAAACTGCCTGCCATGGCAGGCTGCCGAGCTACTGACTTGCTTGCTGAAGTCCACGCTGCGGAAGAACGTTTGGGAACTGAAGCATAACTTAACTCACACACACCCCTGTTAAGCTTCCACAGAGACCTGCCCAACAATGGGAAGGATGTGGAAAGGACTCAGCATGCTTTCTGTTTCATTAAAGAAGACATCCGATCAAATGTCTCAAAGAACAGCCACCCAGGGAGGTCCCACAGTACCTGAACATCGGCAGCACGTCACTGAGGACAGTGAAGTCAGCAGACGACACCTGGTTCAGCTGAATGTCATAGACTGAAGGCGCACCCGGACACCTCTCCAATTCTGAGGGAGGAATGATGACCTGCTCGCCAAGACTAGTCTGAACACGGACAGGAAACAGCTTGTTCCACGACCACATCCTTCTGGACTCCACCAGCTGGGCGTAGACAGTTGCCCTGTGAGGCACTGCTTCACAGTCTTCCTAGGTTTACATCACACCAAAGAACAACACAGCAGTAAGTCAGTGCCTCCTCACCAGCGCCTTACACATGTCAAAAGTTTTCATATTTGGCTGATTTAGTAACTCTAATACCTCCCGTCAGGAGAGTAACTGCTTTCTGCCCTATTTCTTTCTTTTTTTTTTTTTTTTGGTTTTGGTTTTTCGAGACAGGGTTTCTCTGTATAGCCCCGGCTGTCCTGGAACTCACTCTGTAGACCAGGCTGACCTCGAACTCAGAAATCCCCTGCCTCTGCCTCCCAAGTGCTGGGATTACAGGCGTGTGCCACCACCGCCTGGCCCTGCCCTATTTCTTGAAAGGAAAGAAAGTACATCATGCCTAAAATGATTGTTATTCTTAAAGACAACATCTTGTTATATAGTTAGACTAACCTCTTACTTAGTCTTTCTGCCTCAGCTTTGAGTACTAAAACGACATACGATGAGTTCCTCGTTACCTAGAATTACCTAGTGAGAATTTGGGTCTCTTTAAAAAATACAAAAATAGGAATGTGCTTTCATTTTATTCCCAGGTGTGGGGACTATGATCTGCCTCATGTTCTAACGGAGGCATGATTTTACCAGCTGCAGAAAGTTTCTGTTTTTGTGATATTTTGAATTCTGGGGAATTTACATAGTGTATACCTTTCAAAAGGTGGGGTGAGTTGCTGGTCACAGTTTGTTAAACAGTCATTTGTAAGGAAGAAACAACAAAAAGAAATTAGATATCCTGATGGTAAAGATCAAACATGCCCCAAGGAACTGGAGGGCCCTAATCAGCAGGAAGTGGTCTAACAATAACATTGCCCTTTCCAACCCTGCCTTTACTCGGAGACTCGGTCCTTTTCGCTGTATCTTTTCTCTCATCTAATGTTAAGGAGTTGGAATGGCAGGAAAGGGGAGAAGAGTAGAAGAAAGAAGAACCCATGAAGTAGCAGAATCCAGCTACAATTAAATAAAAAACCCAACACATTGACATGCTAATGAACTACCATATGGACCTAGTAGAGTCTTCCAAACAAGCAGCCATCCTGGCTTAGGCTCAAAGTGACTCTTCAGTGCAGCCCTTACCCAGAACATCAGACTTCCTGGATGAGAACACCATGCCCACCCTGGCCTGCTGGGTTCCACCAGCATTACTCCCACTTGTTGGGGGGGGGGGGGAGAGACATGAAAGTCTTCTTGCCTCCAAACACCAGGGAACCAGGAATGTTAAACACACTGGGGCCTCTCCTTAACAGAGAGGAAATAAAATACCTGTTTTCCCACCAAGAGGTCTGGGAGTGGACACTGTTAATGACTTGATGACCTTTTTTCCTCTGCGGAGGCAGACCTCACCTAGATCCCCCACAATGTGTCCGGAGGCAGACCTCACCTAGATCCCCCACAATGTGTCCGGAGGCAGACCTCACCTAGATCCCCCACAATGTGTCCAGACTCCTCTTTAGGCCTTTATCTTTAACAGGGCTCATCCTTAGGGGAGACGTCACATGCATTTCAGCCTGCTGACCTCCACACTACCATTCAGAGACCACACTAGATTCTAGGCCTTTTAGCCCTAGACCTCGCCCTCATGTGCACATGAGTTTCTATGCAGCCACACCTTACGTTTTATTGTGCACCTAGAATTGGACCGATTACCTGGAAACCTGGAATGAGAATGATTGTTGTGGGGGACTTTCCCCAAATTGTCCTGCGTTGTAAAGACCTTGACATAATGCACCTGGCATTAGACTCCCCGAAGTCTGATCTAGGATGACAAAGTCAACAGGACACCTGCAGAGTACTCCCACCCCACCTACCTGGCTGTGGTTTTACCTCCCTGCCTAGTGGTCGTACATCTTTCTGCATCCATCACCAGGCCCTGAAAACACAGCTGGGAGTTACCAGCAAACGTTTCTCCAGTTCAGCACTCCTGCCACCTGAGCCTGCCTCGGGTGAAGGGAGGCATGGGGCATATGGAGATGCAGAAGGGCTGTCCTGAGCATGGTGTAGCAGTGGCTGTGTCTGACGGCTGCAATCCCAACCCTCCCACGGAAGGCTCTGAACTACTTACTACCTGTACAAGATGCTTGTGTGCATGCTCATAAGAGGGCAGTGCTCCCTCCCCAATCAGTTCGGTGTCAAACAGCTCCGTGACCAGAATGTTAGCACGACATGGCAAATCACCGTCTGAAAACAAGAGAATAGAGTCAGAAACACGCAACAGACTAGGAAGGATATTCAAGACAAATACATCAAAAAGACACATCAAAAGCAGGAGCTAGAGAAATGACTCTTGCAGACGACCCAAGGTCGGTCCCTAGCACACAGCTCAGAAGCCCTGTTAGCTCCAGCTCCAGCTCTGATGCCCTCTTTGGGACTCTGCACACATATGCACTTACATGTTCAGCCATCTGCGCGCGCGCACACACACACACACACACACAAACACACTTAAAATAAATCTTAAAAATAAAAAAGTTCATGCCACCAAGAGCAGATACACATGCTGAAGGGTCTGTTGATATATCTGTAACTCACTGTCCAGTGGTTAAAAGCCACTGACACAGTAACAACAGTCAGGAATGGGTCTCCTCTGCACTGCTCTTTCTGGCTTTATCACCAATATCCTGCTTACATTTCTCTTTCAACTCTCTGGTATTGTTAAGAAATGGGGGAAAGGATGGAAGGAAAAAGGCACATGGCTTTAAACTCAGCACCCAGGAAGCAAAGGCAGGCAATCTCTGTGAGTCCTTGGCCAATCTTGTCTACAAAGTGAATTCCAGGACAGCCAGAGCTAATCAGAGAAACCCTGTCTCAAAAAAACAACAAACAAGCCAGGCATGGTGGCGCACGCCTCTAATCCCAGCACTTGGGAGGCAGAGGCAGGTGGATTTCTGAGTTTGAGGCCAGCCTGGTCTACAGAGTGAGTTCCAGGACAGCCAGGACTACACAGAGAAACCCTGTCTTGAAAAAACTAAAACAACATCAACAACAAACAAACAAACAAACAACAACAACAACAACAACAACAAAACAAGAACAGGAGAAAAAGAATACCTTGGAGAACAAAAAGAGTCTATAAATACCTAAAATATAAACTAAGTAGAAAAATAGGGAGAAAAATACAATTTCAGAGAAAAAAAACTCAGGTGGAGAAATTTTCCATACTGACTAGCAAAATTGAAAAGCAAAAACTGAATGAATGCTAGTACTTCAAGTCTACAGAAAGGACAAAAAAGCTCAAAGCAAGAAGAGGCTGACATGTAACTCTGCAGTTATTGTAAGCTCAGCCATGAAAACTGAGATCCAAGACTTAGAGCACCCAGATTCTTTCTGCCAAATCCTTTTAGGTTGGTGTCTTGCTACCAAGTAGTCTCCAAAGGCTAGCTATTTAGGAAAAGTAGGGTTTTGAGGAGTTCTTTTGTCAACTGTTTTCTAAACCTCTAAAATATGTTACTGCTACCATTATAATTTTTAATGAGCCAAAAGATTTTGAAAAGAGCTATTTCTCATGGAGAATGAGCTGCAGACATTCCTAATGGGCCCTGAATTATACTGACAAGGCACACAGGAGGCACTGAGAGAAGCAGTGACATGGGCTACAGAGAATGGGAACGGGGAAGGACTGAACCTGGAGGCTGGCTTCCAGCCATCAAGTTAGCCACCTCAACTGTGAAGTGAGGGGGCAGTAACAAAAGCTATAAAAATACGTTCCTCTCAGCCGGGCGGTGATGGCTCACGCCTGTAATCCCAGCACTCTGGGAGGCAGAGGCAGGCGGATTTCTGAGTTCGAGGCCAGCCTGGTCTACAGAGTGAGTTCCAGGACAGCCAGGGCTATACAGTGAAACCCTATCTCAAAAAAAAAAAAAGTTCCTCTGACGCACACATGGCTCCTTTTTACTTACACATCTAGTAAGAAAAGTAGAAATTAGGAGCACATGCATCTCTTGGCTTAGAAATACTGTCCCTTCTCTCACTGCTACATTCCAGCTGGGACACACTGTCCCCACTTGACCCTGTCGGCTACCTCTCATTAGCTTGCCTCTGCCTTAGGGAGCAGCACCTGCCAGGCTGCATGGAAAGGCGCACCACTTGTTAGGTCTAGGACTGCCTATTCACCACCATGCCTCAGCGCCAAGAACAATGCCTAACAGTGCACGAGAGTCAGCAAACACCAGCTTAATTCTTTTATTATTCCCTGTCAGTCATCACCAAACCTTGCCATTTCTAGCTCCTAAATAAAATTTAAGGTGATTATGAGACTTGAGATGATTTACAATCCACATGTTTCATTAAAATAAAAACAAAGCTTTATGACCCAGTGAGGTTTAATAAGTACTTCTTAGAGCCTGGCATTTATCAAATGAGTGTAAATGTATGAGGGATGATGTAGAGGAGCCTGGTAAAAAGGGCAGGTACACCAGGTGTGTCCTAATTTATCACAGGAATGCAATGGATAGTCAAACAAATGTTGCCACACACACTCAGGGCAATCCATTTCTGAGGTACTGGTTCGAAACTTAGATGCTAATTTTAACAGCAGAGTCAGAACAGATTCTTGGGGAAAATCACATTTGGAATTAGAAGTAATAAAGTAGCAATGGCATATGCCTAATCTTAACATTCACCAGGCCATACATAGTGAGGCTAGCCAGGGTTACAGAGCAGAACCTTTCTCAGTAAACAACAACAAAAGTGTGAAAGGAGAACCAAAATTAGGAGACATAACTGGGTACTATAAAAAAGAAACAAAACAAAACAAAACAAACGGACACAGAAGTAGCACCACTGTGGCAGCTAAGGAGGAAAACAGAGGAAGACTTCTAACTTGCCAATGAGGACCCTCTTGTGGCAGAATACAGCAGTGCACAACTACAGTCCCAGCACCTGGGAGGCAGAAGCCCGAGGCCTGTGTTTAAGGCCAGCCTGGGCTACAGAGCTAGTCCGGCTTCAGTGACATGCTGGCCATCTTAGAAGACAACAGGTGAGGAAGGACAGTGCTGAGCAGTCACTGAAGGACAATCTTTACAGGGGGCTGGGGAGGCGGCTCAGGGGTCCCAGAGGGCCTGGGTTCAGTTCCCAGCAACCACATGGTAGATCACAAGCATCTGTAATGGGATCTGATGCCCTCTTCTGGTGTGTCTGAAGACAGCTACCCCATACTCACAAAATAAATAAATCTTTAAAAGCAGTGAGATCACAGGAAGAATGGTGTTGAAGGTTGCTCCAGGAACAGAAGAGACGTCAGCAGCTCTGACATGTAGTGAGAATTTTAGTTTCTTTAACAACACAGAAATGTTATGTGACTTTTTGTTTTAATCCCAGGGTGGGATGTGGGGCTGCTTCAGTTGGTCAGCAGCAGCTGATTACGATTTGTCTCATGCTCAAGCCGGTTGCAGTTTGTTAGGAATTCTGGGGACTCGAGGTATAGAAGGCCAGAGCCCTGACGGCTGCTGCCCCTGCTCCAGCTGTTGCTGCAGTTCGTCCAGTGGTCTTGTGCAGAGACTACAAGAAATTGGACATCCTGATGGCGAAGACCAAACCTGCCCCAAGGAACTCGATGCCCCAGTCAGTAGTCTAAGCAGATCGATGCCCCCTTTCCCCTCTAACCATCTTTCTCTCCTACCTAGTGTTGGGGACTTTTAAAGGATTGGGGTGGAAAAGGAAGGTAGGGAAAAGAACCCAATAAAGTAGCCAAAAGTCTGGCTTCAGTGACATGCTTCTGTCATTGCCTTAACCAAGACAGGAAGTGAGGGGAGTTAGGTAAGCCATGAAGGTAAGCAAATGCCACGAGCCTGAGAGGGATTAGCCAAGAGTACACCAAGGGAGTAAAATGGCAAGGGATGAGGAGGCGGCAGCCCATGTGAGGGCGCTGGGACGACGATTACACTTTACATGTTACCGATGGGGGCGGTCAGTAAGAATGATAGTTTACGATTTTAATGGCCTGTGTGAGACATTAGAGCCTGAACGACCATGCACAGTGGAGATGAGGAGAGGAGTGTTAAGTGGAAAACATACTCAGGAAGTAAAATGAATAGGGCACATCAAGATTAGTGCCCGGTTTTAGGCTTGGGCGATTAGCTATATCAGAGTGATTCTAAGCACCTATGTGTGAGCAATAAAACAACAAGTTTTACTCTGGATATACTGACTTCTTTTTCTAGATGTCATTATTTAATCCATTCTTTTCCAATGGTATTTTTAGATCATTTTTTAACATATATCTCTATGTGTGTGTGTATCAGGTAATACTTTCTGCCAAAATTATAAACATTTCTGTTTTGTTTTTTGGTTTTTTGAGACAGGGTTTCTCGGTGTAGTCCTGGCTGTCCTGGAACTCACTCTGTAGACCAGGCTGGCCTCGAACTCAGAAATCCACCTGCCTCTGCCTCCCAAGTGCTGGGATTACAAGCGTGCGCCACCACACCTGGCTCAGTTTTAATACAGATTTAATGAGTGCTGATAGAGATAGGAGTGATATTTCAGAGGATGGTGGTGGCGCACACCTTTAATCCCAGCACTTGGGAGGCAGAGGCAGGCAGATTTCTGAGTTCAAGGCCAACCTGGTCTACAAAGGGAGTTTCAGGACAGCCAGGGCTACACAGAAAAACCCTGTCTCGAAAAAAACAAACAAACAAAAAAAAAACCAACAACCAAAAAAAAAAAAAAAAAAAAAGGAGTGATGTTTCAGAAAAGAACAGCACACACACTCAAGTGAGGGGCTTGCTTCTCAGCGGTGGTTTGATTGTAACTTTGTTCAGCCAGGTGTAGTGTGCACATCTTAAACCCTGCACCGAACATTCAGAAGTGGGTCTCTGAGTTTGAGGCCAACAATCATCTACAATTTTGAGTTCCAGACCAGTCAAGGCTACCTAGTGAGAGCTCTCAAAACCAAGCATTCAAACACACGAATCTATGGGGGCTATACCTATTCAAACATCACAATACCAGGCTCTACACTATATTCTTGTTTTTTGTTTTGTTTTGTTTTTTGTTTTTTCCGAAACAGGGTTTCTCTGTGTAACCCTGGCTGTCCTGGAACTCACTTTGTAGACCAGGCTGGCCTCGAACTCAGAAATCCGTCTGCCTCTGCCTCCCAAGTGCTGGGATTAAAGGCGTGCGCCACCACCGCCTGACTCTACACTATATTCTTAAAGGAAATACATTCATTGAACTATCCTCATCATATTAATTTACACTGAGATAATGGGCCCAGTGCGGCAGCACATGTAATCCCAGCACTCAAGACCTTCAAAAGAATTTTCATAGTTAGGAATTTATTTGAGGCAGCCCGAACTGAACACATACAACACATACACACACACACCCCATACAGAGATTTTTTAATTAGGTGAATGTATTGATTTTATTGTTTGTTTTGCCTGCATGTATGTCTGCATACCATGTTGTATGCTTTGTGACCACTAATGTCAGAAGGCACAGGACCAGAGTTATGGATGATTGTGAGCTACCATGTGGGCACTAAGAATTGAGCCTAAGTCCTCTAAAAGAGCAAACAGTGCTCTTAAACTCTGAACCATCTCTCCAGCCCTGTATTTGGACTGTTTTTAGAAAAGATCTTGCTATGTAGTCCAAGCTGACTTGAAACCCAGGCTCTTCCTCCTGCTCAGCTTCCAAAATGGGTGAGATTACCCATACCTAGTTTAAATTACTTTTATTTTAGGGTCTTGCCAAAAGCAAACCCAGGACCTTATGCACCCAAGCCACTCTACCAGTGGCTACATCCTCACTCCCAAAGTAATTTTTTTTTAATGAGGAAAAACAAAAACAAAAACAGGCGTAGTAATACACATCCCTGCCCATAGTTCCAGTACTTGGGAGGACCAAGGCCAACCTCAGCTACAGAGCAAGCTCAAGGCCAACCTGGACTGTATTAGATCCTGATGGCATTGAAACAGTAACTTAAAATACTGACTTTAGAGCTGGGCGTGGTGGCGCACACCTGTAATCCCAGCACTCGGGAGGCAGAGGCAGGCGGATTTCTGAGTTTGAGGCCAGCCTGGTCTACAGAGTGAGTTCCAGGACAGCCAGAGCTACACAGAGAAACCCTGTCTCGAGGAAAAAAAAAAAAAATACTGACTTTAGTGCGGGTGGTGGTGGCGCACACCTTTAATCCCATCACTTGGGAGGCAGAGGCAAGTGGATTTCTGAGTTCAAGACCAGCCTGGTCTACAGAGTGAGTTCCAGGACAGCCAGGGCTACACAGAAAAACCCTGTCTCGAAAACAAAACAAAACAAAACAAAACAAAAAAACCTGACTTTAAAGAGATCCTTTAATCCTAAACACTGCATCTTAAGATAGACCCCTGGTGATGGCCATGAACCCACAGCCTGTCCTGGGACATGCCCCCCACCCAACCACCCCACCCCCCACCCTGCCCCCTCCACCTCCCCCCCCCCCAGCTTAGCTGTGCTCTCCAAGTATCAAGGGGCACGTGGAATTTCTAAGCTTCTAACTCCTGACTACAAAGACTTTTATTGCTACCTCAGTTTCACAAAGCTGGGCTACTCAAGAATTCAAACATGCTTAAGATAAAGCCCCTTTCCTGTGTGGCCGACCACTGCGGCACTCATTAGCTCTGCTTCCCACACTGCTTCCCACACAGGAGCTATGGCGCTCACCTGGTCCAACCGTCACCTCAGTGGAATGCTTGTTAATAACTTTAATCTTGTCACTGAAGCCATTTTTCTCCACAATCTTCACAGCAGCCTCAGCCATAGGCTTGAAAACCTATAAATCAAAAACGGGGGGGGGGGGGGGGGCAGGAGAGGAAGACAGGGAGGGAAAATGAGCAATGTGCTATTTAAAAACAAAAACCTTACCACTCAAGGGCTCATAGATAGCACGTAGCATCTGACTCAGGTCTCAGGATTTCACACTAAAAGTGTTTTATTCTCCAAATATGTTATGAAAGTGAACATAAAAGGATGAAATCCAGGTATCATGTCTGCTACCCCAGAATTCAAGACGGTAAGGCAGGAAAATTATCAGAGACAAGCCCGCTACAAGTGAAACTGTCTCACTATCTTCCACCTGAACAAAAAGATAAAAGTTCAAATCCAAGGTACTATTTGAGAACTTCCCATTTCATGCCAACTAAGTGGAAATGAAGAAATCTTGCACTACCTGGTAAAGGCAGTAGGTGTCGCTGCCGTGGTAAAGATAATAACAGAGGTGTCCCACAAACCCAGGAACACCTCCTTTGTGTTAGTGTGGCCCTCCACTGCGTGTTCAGAACTGACCCAGTCCAAAAGCACGGTCTGTACTCCCTATGGTACTTGGGACCCTCCACAATGTAGACCCCTTCCTCTCCCATACTGTTTTGTAACCCACGCGGTCCTCTCCAGCATTCACAGGCAAGTCTTAATTTTCCCACCTCATCTGTCCAATTGAATCCTACTGGAAGCTGAAAATGGTGAACCATGCCTGTAACCTCAGCAGTTGGAGGCATACAGAGGAGGAGGCCAGCCTGGGCCACACCAGAGCCTAGTGTGAAAAGCAAGCACACATACACAACCCACAGGGAAGCACCGAGTTTTCCCTCCAGAAGCCCGAGCCCCTGAGACCTTCCTTCTCTAGGCCCTCTCATCCGGTCTTTTCAACCTGCCTAGTCTGGATGTCACAGATGTCATAAATGGTTATGGTTACAGATGTCTAACTATAAAAACACAAAACTTGCCAGGCGGTGGTGGCGCACGCCTTTGATCCTAGTACTTGGGAGGCAGAGGCAGGCGGATTTCTGAGTTTGAGGCCAGCCTGGTCTACAGAGTGAGTTCCAGGACAGCCAGGGCTACACAGAGAAACACTGTCTCAGAAAAAACAAACAAACAAACAAAACTCCCATGAATACAAAGTGGAAACAAATAAATAACGGGATATTTTCTTTTTTTTTCCTAAATATTTTTCTGTATTTTCTACTATGAAAATGATTCTGGTTTTAATACTACCAAGAAAAGCCATATTCTTTTGTAAAGACTGTATGTACTCCGCTGGGGGGGGTGGGTGGAGGGGACAATCATTTCTAAAGTGTAGTTTTTTTCACATGTGGTCTCTGGCCTCAAACCCTCAGTCCTCATCAGTCACTCTGAGCCTCTAAAATGATCACAAGCCAAGCGCCCTTCCCTAAACCTGTCTGCCCATCCCATGTCATGGCTAGGTCCAGGACTGAATGGGAGAAAGCCAGCAGAGCACAAGCCTGCATGCATCACTCGTTACTTTCAGCTCTTGACGGGAATATAATTCAACTGGCTGCTTCAAGTTCCCGACTTCTCCCCAGTGATAACCTGGAACTGTGAACAAGGAACCCTTTTACCCCTAAAGTGCTTCTGTCAAACCAAAAATGAAACTAAGGCAGCAGTGCAAGTGTGAGGACAGGGGCTCAGAACTCGCCATCCATGTAAATCCTGCACGGGTGGAGCCTGACCCCAGGAACACGATGCTTGGCTGAGCTGAGTGGGATCGGCTGGCTCGGAGTCAAGTGGCCCTACATCAATATGTAAGGTGGAGACGGACTGAGGAACACAACAAGGGCAGCTTCTAGCCTCCACATACATGCACACGAACAGGCAAACCCAAACATACAATCCTCTCAGTCTAAACATGAACAGACATGAACACTGAAGAAGACTTCCCCACACCTACTATTCCCTCCCTCAGAACAGGACAGTGGTGCAGTATGGGAACTGGCTTGCTTTAAAATGATGACCCCATCTGGCTTGAGGGGAACTAAATCCCCTTTGTCAATTTTTTCCACCAATTATAGATACAAGGAGAGATTTGCCAGACATGTCTATGAAAACCTGCTGCTTTTAAAAAGAGAATAAGTCAGGATCGTGTTTTCCTGTCTGACATCCCCAGCGGCTCTTCGGCAGCTCTGCTACAGCCAGCAGAGGTATAACCTTCAAAGGCGGGCAGGCAGCCTGCAACCCGAACAGTAAGAAAGACTGGCTCAGAGTACTTACTGCTTCACAGGAAACCAGACCCACATCAGTCCCAGTACCCACATCAGTCAGCTAGAAGCATGCATAACTGGCCCTGATGCCCTCTTTCAGTCTGAGGCCACCAACATGGGTACATGTACACACACACACACACACACACACACATGCACACATAAATAAAAATAAACTCTTAAAAAAATTAGGGGGCAGCCGGGCGTGGTGGCGCACGCCTGTAATCCCAGCACTTGGGAGGCAGAGACAAGAGGATTTCTGAGTTCGAGGCCAGCCTGGTCTACAGAGTGAGTTCCAGGACAGCCAGGACTACACAGAGAAACCCTGTCTCAAAAAACCAAAAAAAAATAAAAAAATAAAAAAATTAGGGGGCAATAAATCAGTGCTCAAAAGCACATACTGCTCTTCCAAGGACTCATGATTACACGCTAAATTAGGGGATGCCCTTTTCTGGCCTCCATGGGAACCTGTATTCATATGTGCACACACGCAATTAATCGAAACTAAAATATTGAAAACTTATTTTAAAGGTCATTAATAAAGTGGGCAGTGGGAGTGTACACTTTTAACCCTAGCACTCAGGGGGCAGAGGCAGGCAATATCTTAAATGTGAGGCCAGCCTGGTCTATAGAGTGAGTTCCAGGATAGCCAAGGATAACAAACAGCCAAGAAGATGGAGAAACCCTATCTCCAAAATCAAAAAGGTCAATGATTTCCTACTGCCAACTCTACAAATGTTAGTCTTACCCAGCCAAACCTTTTTTTTTTCTTTAAAATTTGTTTTTGTTCTTTGTTTGGTTTGGTTTATTTATTTTATCTCTGCTGCATGTAAGCATGCATATCAGAAGAAGACATCAGATGCTGTTTGCTTTACATGTTCATGAACTACCATGTAGGTGCTGGGAATTGAACTCAGAACCTCTGGAAGAGCAGACAGTGCTCTTATCTCTCCAGCCCCTCAGCCAAACCTTTATAACTACCTATACTATCTAACATATTAGCAACATATAGCTAATTAAAATGGGATAAAATAAAAGATTCATTCCTTGAGTACTTGGTACCTGTGGTTTGACTAAGAATGGCTTCTATAAGTTCATATATTGGAATGCTTAGTTACCAGAGAGTGACATCATTTAAAAGGAATAGAGGGTGTGGCCTTCTTGGAAGTATGTCACACCTTTTTTTTTTTTCTTAAAAAAATTAGCTTAAGCCGGGCGTGGTGGTGCATGCCTGTAATCCCAGCACTTGGGAGGCAGAGGCAGGCGGATTTCTGAGTTTGAGGCCAGACTGGTCTACAGAGTGAGTTCCAGGACAGCCAGGGCTACACAGAGAAACCCTGTCTCGAAAAAACCAAAAAAAAAAAAAAAAAAAAAAAAAAATTAGCTTTACTCATTTAACGTATACTTTGTTCATTTCTTTGGGACAGGATTTATTTAATCTTAGCTGTCCTGGAACTCCATATGTAGACCAAGCTTGCTTCAAACTTACAGAGAACATTAAACCTGTGCCTCCCAAGAGCTAGCTGGGACTGAATGTGTGTACCACCATGACTAGCCTACTCATTTTGTTTTATGCCTATGTATATGTACATGATGCGCATAGTTGGTGCCTGTGGAGGTTAAAGAGGGCACTGGATCCCCTGAGCTGAAATTAGGGATGGTTGTGAGCTACCAGCTAAGTGCTGAAAATGGAACCCAAGTCCTCTGAAGGAACAAATGCTCTTAAACTTCTGAGCCATCTATCCAGTCGCAAATAGATTGTTCCTATCCCAGGCCAGGTATAGTGGCACATGCTTTTATATTGTGTGTGTACCAGGACACCAGAAGTCAAAGATGTTAGATTCCCCTGGAACTGGAGCTGTGAGCTGCAGACATGTGTGCTAACTCTCTACAAGAACAGTACAAGCTCTTAACCATGAGCTATCTCTTCAGTCTATGCTCATCTTTCAAAGATATTGATAAAATCAGGGTGTAGTGGCACACACCTTTAATCCTAAAACTGAGGTTGGGGCCAGACTGGTCTATATAGTGAGTTCTAGAACAGCCAAGGACTATGTAGAGAACCTGTCTCAAAAAACAAATTAGATAAATTAATAAATATTATGTTTATTATTGTGTGCGTGTGTAATGGTATGTGTGCGTGAGTGCACATGTGCCACAGAGTGCATGTGGAGGTCAGAGGACAACCTTGGGATCTATTCTCTTTTTTCATTGTGAGATCCAGGGGGGTCAAACCTGGGTCATCAGGTTTTCCAGACTAGTCATACTTCTAACCACTGATCCATCTATCACACCATCCCAAATACTTTGAGATTAGGGCCACACTATAGGGATGACAGGGTGGACAACTAGAAGGAGTCTAAGTAGAACACACTCTACTATTGACCTTGGGATTTTATGTGACCAAAACTTTTTAGATTATTTAAGCTACTGTTGTTATTCATTTACTACATTTCCTGCTATAGTGTATACTATTTACATTTTCATAAGAATAAGATGATTAATATTTTATTAAAGAAAGAAATCAAACTGATGTCATTTTAAGAGTGTTTGTGGTAGTTCAGATTGGGCAAGATCTGTCAGAGGCCCAGGATGACCTGAACCCTGACTTCCCACTAAGCCATCTTTCCAGCCACATAACTATTTTGTAAAACTCCCCAGGGACTCTCACACAGGCCAAGTCTGAAAAACACTGTTTCAGTGAAGAAAAAGAAAAAAAAAAAAAAAAAAACCCTCCTGGAGAAAGGAACCCCGGATGACCCATCTCTATGTGTGGGGAAGTTGGTCATGTGCTTGGCATGTGTTAGTCAACAGACTAGGAAACCCCGAGGACCTAAAGGCCTTCTTATGTAAGAGAGATGACACATACCCGAAGAACACAGCTTACCTCGATAGCATAGCAGAAGTCAGCCCCTGCAGTAACTGCCATCATTGACAAGAGGCCTGTGCCAGTGCCAATGTCAAGAACCAAGGCCTTCTGTCCTTTGTCTTTCACTCTGCTCACAGCTGCCCGGATACCCTGGTAGTATTTTATATTCTACGGAAAAGGAAAAATGTCTGTCACATTATCATAAGTAAGTGAAAATGCGCTATACAGAGGTGGACCCTATGTCCTGTGTAGCCTCTAGATGTCAGCACTTGCCAGCTGAGCTAGATAAGACTCCAAGATCACGGTCAGCCTCCTGCCCCATAATAAGTGATTCTCTGCCCTATCTTCTATTTCTGTTTAGGGATGCTGGAGAGACTACAAACCACTGTCCTTTTTAACGGTGTAGGAAATGGGGAAATTAAGAGGGTAAATGGCAGATAGGAGCAGGGAGGAAGTGTGTCCTTCCTGTAGGAATGCAGCTCTGATCAGGTTTCTGCAGGCAGCTGGTTCCAGGCCCTCCTCTCCCAGCAAACAGCCCTCTGGTACCTCAGAGCAACACCAAAACCTAAGCACTAATTCTCTGAGAAGGGAAAGCAGGGGCCCACAGACAACACCCCCTCCTCCCCGGCAACCAACTTCTGAAAATCCTAAACACCTGCTTCTGTCAGTCCCAGACCACAGTTACGTTTGTGTATGTGCTCACTGAACACTGCACTAACCCTGAGTACTCTGGAGTGCTCTGAGCCCCCGAGCCATCTCTGCAGCCCCAATAAATAATTTTAAAAATTGTTTTCACATACACTTGTTTATCTTTATTTGTGTGGGGTGGAGGATGTATGTGTACACATTATGCCATATGTGTACATCACAAGACCATTTGTAGGAGTCAGTCTCTCTTCCTACTGCATAGGTTCTAGGGACTGAAATGAGGTTGTCAGTTTTGAGGACAAGCAGCCTTACCTGATAAGCCATCCTACCAACCCACTTATAAAAAGGGGTTTTGGTTTTGGGTAGGGTTTTTGTTGTTGCTATTGGTTGTGTGTTTCTTTTGGATTTTTTTTTTTTTTTTCCTGAGACAGTGTTTCTCTGTGTAGCCCTGGCTGTCCTGGAACTCACTCTGTAGATCAGGCTGGCCTCAAACTCAGAAATCCGCCTGCCTCTGTCTCCCAGAGTGCTGGGATTACAGGCGTGCGCCACCAATGCCCAGCTGGTTGTGTGTTTCTAAGGTTAAACACTACATGTTGATTTCTCTTCTTTTCCCAGTGCTGGGTATCACTCAGGACCTCTCATATGCTAGGCAAATATTCTACTGAGCTATATACCAGCCTCTAAATAACAAATGTTGATAAAATGTAAAGAAACTAGAAATGTCATACATTAGTAATGGAAACATAAGATGACACATCCACCCTAAAAAAATTCCAACAATTCCTAAAATGTCAAGCATAACTTACTGGGGGCTAGAACCATGGCTTGCCGGGTAAGAGCACTTGTCACTTCACGTGGCAGCTCACAGACTGACTGCTGGGCTGTCATGTAGAAGAGCGTGACAAGGAACTCAATGCAAGTTGAACAACGATTTACAGTCAGAAGACCAGTATAAGTTGATGATAGAAGACTTCAGGCTCACACAAAGGGAGAGCTGTATTTCTGGTTTGGCTGACTGTATGGAATGTCATTTGGCCAACTTCCCTCTAAAGTAAGAAGGACCCTTCTTATATGGGTCACACTAAACTCAGAAAATCTCATCAACGCAATACTACAATATAAGATGAGGATGCTACATTTTTGTCCAGCCAAAAGCCAAAACTGCCTTTTCCCAATTAGCTCAGCAAACACACTCAGATATCTGATAAAGATTAATAGATCCTTTAGTATAGTCTATACATTAAAGGTGCTCAAGAATGTCCTTTTAAGACTAAAGACATGGCCTAGCAGTTAGGAGTGCTTGCTGATCCAACACTGGGCAATTACAACATACCACCAGCTCCAGAGATGTAACACCCTCTTCTGGCCTCCAAAATCCCTCCACACATATATATCTGCATAGACAATATACGCACTAATAAATTAAAATTGCTAGGGTTGCTGGGGCATGAATTTAATTCAGCACTCAGGAGGTGGAGGCAGAGGGATATGAACTCAAGGCCAGCCTACTCTTCCAGTGAGTTCCAGGCTAGCCAATGCAGCACAATGAGACTGTCTAAAAACAAGTAAAAACTAAGAATCTTAACAGAGAACTGTAGGAGGCTTTCCTTCACGCAGTCGCTGGAACACTATCTGAGGAAGGGTTAGCTGCAGGTGTCTTCTCAGTGAGTCATCTTGCTTCTCCACTGTGGATGCACTGACCGTCTGCACCAAGCTCCCAGAGCCATGACTACCCCATGCCTGCTACATTCTAACCTGACTGTGAACCATTTCCCTAAAGTAGATCCTATCAGAGTATTTTATCACAACAGGAAAAGTAACTAAGATAATATAATATCAACTTAGTTGGCATACAGAACGATGGGTTTCAGAGTACGGTGTGATAGTGTAGACTTGTAATCCCAGTGTTGAGAAGCCAAGATCAGAGAACGCCTGTGAGTGTGCGGCCAGTAGGCTATATGGTGAGTTCATGGCCAGCTTGGGGTACGTTAAGATATTACCTTCTCGGCGGTGGTGGCACACGCCTTTAATCCCAGCACTTGGGAGGCAGAGGCAGGCGGATTTCTGAATTCGAGGCCAGCCTGGTCTACAGAGTGAGTTCCAGGACAGCCAGGGCTACACAGAAAAACCCTGTCTCGAAAAACCAAAAAAAAAAAAAAAAAAAAAAAAAAAAGATATTACCTTCTAAAACAGGGGCGGCAAGTTCATTAAAACGTTTTCATACATACAGATGTGTACCTTGCTCACATCTGTCAGCACCCCGCAAACAACTCACTCTAAAATTAGAACTAGATGGCTCCACAATTCAAAAAGGAAAAGAAAAACAAAACAGCACCTGAGAAAAGGGAAACATGGACTGTGACTCTGCAGTGGTGGCTAAGTGTACTTCACAAGCGTCCTTGGCACCTTCCACAGTGTGATTCGATGGACTCAGATCTTACAACACTGAGCAAGCAAGGCTGACAGCGGAGGCACATATTTTTTTCCAGGTCACAGATCAATGGCAGATGCATCATCACCAAACTAATATACAAAGAAAACATATTCCTCCAAAATGACCCAGTATTCATTTAGCCTTAAAAATGAAAGAAATTTTGGCAATTTCTTTCTTTTCTTTTTGTTTCTTTCTCCCCCCCCCCGCCCCCCCCCCAGACAGGGTTTCTCTGTGTACCCCTGGCTGTCCTGGAACTCACTCTGTAGACCAGGCTGGCCTTGAACTCAGAAATCCACCTGCCTCTGCCTCCCAAGTGCTGGGATTACCGCCCGTTTTTTTGTTTTGTTTTGGGGGGGAACAATTTCTTTTTGACACATTTTGAAAATAGTGAGAGTCCTGTCGAGTGAGACAAGTAATCAGCAGGAAGACACGGAGAGACACATAGTATTCGCTGGGGCTGGTGTAAAGGATCTATACAAACCAACCTGGAGAGCACAGTGATGACTCCTGGAAGCTGAGGGGACACTAGTCAAAGGGAAGAAAGCGTCTGTCACACAGGACGAGCGATTCCTCTCAACACTGTGACTGCAGCCAAAAGTTAACATAGCACATATTCTATTGAGGGTAGATTTTAAATGTTCTCAGCCCATCACCAAAGGGAAAATGTAAGTATGTAAATAGATTACAAGTAGTTTGATTTAATCACTTCATAATGTGTGCATATGCACACACACACACACACACACACACACACACACAGTTAAAACATTACATTGTACCAATAAATATACAAGACATTTAATTGTTAATTGTTCTATATACAAGGATAGGCGTGCTTTTGCCTGCTTTCATGTGTGCCCGTGCAGAAGATAGAAACTGGGTGTCTTTCTCTATCAAATTCCACAGTATTTGAGACCAAGTCTCTCAGTGAGCCTCAAGCAACTGGCTCAGGTAGGCTAGCTGGCTAACAGGTGCTTACAGCCTGCCTGCTCTGCCACCCGAGGTTAGAGACATTTGACATGCCAGCTTTTACACAGCTACTGGATATCCAAAGTCAGGTCCATGTTTATGAACCAAGTGTTTTATTCACGGAACCATCCACACAACCCTTGTCAGCTGTACGTTAATAAAGCTGAGAGGAAGAACAGGCAGAAGCAGACACAACATCCTGAAAGACTTTCTATTATACCATACTTCTCTCAGTATCCTGAATGTCCTGATTCCTGCAGGAGCTTCTGACTTTATAATCCAGGATTATTATCATCAGTCACGATGGCTAGCACCATCATGCCTGGAGGCAGGGAAAGGTGGCATCTCTAAGCTGGAGGTCAGCATGGCCAACCAGGGCTAGACAGGGAGACCGGGTTTTAGTTACAATATGGCTTACTTTACACTTACTCTGTCTTTGTCGTGTAGCATGTCAGCATAGGATGACCTTAAAAGATAAGAAAGAGACAGTGAGTCAGAAACCTTTGCTAATAAAGACATGCATGAGCACATCCCACCTATAAATGCTGTCCTCAATTGGATGGAACAAGTGTGTCATCCATTATTAAATATTTTAATAGCCTGGTACGGTGGCTCAAGCCTGTAATCTCAAGCATTTCAAGACATTTGAAACTGGTTCAAGCTTGGTTCAAACTGAGGAAAGGGAATAAGTTTAAGGCCAGTTTAGATTATATACCAAAAAAGTCTCAAAAACCCTTTTTAAAAAACTAGGTGTTGCCGGGTGGTGGTGGCGCACACCTTTAATCCCAGCACTTGGGAGGCAGAGGCAGGCAGATTTCTGAGTTTGAGGCCAGCCTGGTCTACAGAGTGAGTTCCAGGACAGCCAGAACTATACAGAGAAACCCTGTCTCGGGAAAAACAAAACAAAACAAAAAAACAAAAAAAACAAAAAAAACAAAAAAAAACTAGGTGTTTTAAATATCACTCACCTTAACTCCCAGGACATGGAAGACAGAAGCAGGTAGATCTCTGTGAGTTTGAGACTAAACATTCACCACAGCATATGTGTGACGGTCCAAACACAATTTTGTGAAGTTGGTGCTCTCCTTCTACCATGTGCGTTGTAAAAACTGAGCTCAAGTCTTAAGCCCTGGCAGCAAGCACCTGCACCCCCTGAGCATCCTGTCAGCCCCCAAATTTTATTTAGTATGGTTGGTTATTGTCATTGCACAAAGTCATCTCAGAGCAGATGTTCTTCTCAGACCCCAGAGATGAAATTTGTGTCTCTTTACCTATGTGGATGCACATCTGGCTGTCAAAGGACATAAACCGGAGTCAGTTCTTTCCTTCCACATTTACATGGGCCCTTGGAATCGAACTCATGTGTCAGTATTGGTAAACTGTAGAGGGAAAACACCTTTACCCTGCTGGTCTACTTCCACTAGCCCACCACAGATAGCCTGTAATAGTCACCTGTAACCATGGACATCCTGAACTCAACAATCCTAATGCATGACGTAACATGGAATACATGTATACATCCATGCCCGTGAGAGGAGCTGGAAAGGATGTGTGCGTGTGAGGGTCACCATGCTCAACTCACATCACTTCAAGGGGAAATGAGTGGGTAAACGCAGTGTGTAAGGGATGCAAGGCAGATCCATACTTTCTATTTCCTTTGGAATCACCTAACAGTTCCTCCTGTGCTACCTTCTTCCCCTCAAGCTTAGGAGGGGGCTGGGCTTGCCACTCAGTGACAGAGTACTTAGCTGCCTAGCATGCTTTAAATGAAGGGGAGGGTACAATCCTTAGAAACCTCATTTCCGTCTCTGTGTTCCACTGTACTGATTAGTTTTTTGTCTGTATTATTTTTGAGACAGGGGCTCAACTATCTAGCCACAGCTGGCCTGGAACTTGATACGTAGTTGAGGCTGTCCTTCAGCACAGGGAAAGCCCCCTGCTTCTGCCTCCCAAGTGCTGAGATTAAAGACATATGCTACCACCAGCTTGGAATGCTTAGTTTTAACTGCCAACCTGATACAACCTAGAAGCACCTGAAAAGGAAGTCATTCTGAACGAGGAATTATCTAGAGTAGGTTGGCCTGTGGGTAGCCTGACGGCAGGTCTGACCACAATTAGAATCACCTGAGTAGCTGCACCTGATTGCTTTTGGATGGGGTGACAAAATGCACCCTGACTATGGGTGGCACCTTCTGGTAGCAGCCAGATGAAAAGGGGTGTTTCAGAAGGAAGTAACTACTGTTCTTTGAGGTTGGGTGTTTTGCAGAACAGCTGTCACTCACTGGGGGGCTATGACCAGTATTTAGTCCACAAGGTGGGGTGCCTCAGCAGTCCCAGGCTGACACCTGAAGCCCAGTAAGTTCTTGGAGAGTGGCGGGTTCGTGTTCCCACTTGAAGTCTTGGAAACACTGGTCCTGCTGTTAGAGAAGGAAGGAGCAGGAGCAGAGCAAACCGACTCACCGGCTAGAGGAAGAGCCAAAGGCACTAGTTTCTTTCTTTCTTCTTCTTTTTTTTTTTTTTTTTTTTTTGGCTTTGGCTTTTTGAGACAGGGTTTCTCTGTATAGCCCTGGCTTTCCTGGAACTCACTCTGTAGAACAGGTTGGCCTTGAACTCAGAAATCCGCCTGTCTCTGCCTCTCAAGTGCTGGGATTACAGGCATGCGCCACCACTGCCCGGCTGGCACTAGTTTCTAAAACATCCTCCAACCTCATCTGAGGCAATCGGGAAAATTCTTTAGGTGAGGCTACTCAGGTAACTCTAACTGTGACGCGTCAACACTAACTAGTAAACACACAGCCACCCCACTGGCAGCTAATAGTCTACAGCTGGTTTTCCTAAGTTTCTAGTTTAGTCCTCCAGTGCTGCTGCTTGCAAAAATAAGCAACACATTTCACCTTATTCCTGACACAAAGTGGTATAATTATACACTTGCTTTTTTTCACATGATATACTGTGAAGATCACTCCACCAGTGAAGAATGAAATGAAAATAAAGAACATATCTGTTTTCCCAGCTGCACTGCATTCCCCTACATATATACACCATAGGTCTGCCTAACAATATTGATAGACATATATTTTCAATGTTTCAATATTTCTGAATGGGGATAAAACCAACCAAGCTAAGAATAAAGAAAAATACATTTTTTGGTGCTAATTAGGATTGCAACCTAAGGTAAATTTACACTGTTGAAAATGTGCTCTCTGCCAGGCGGTGGTGGCGTGCCCCTGTAATCCCAGCACTTGGGAGGCAGAGGCCGGCAGATTTCTGAGTTCGAGGCCAGCCTGGTCTACAGAGTGAGTTCCAGGACAGCCAGGGCTATACAGAGAAACCCTGTCTCGAAAAACCAAAAAAAAAAAAAAATGCTCTCTATCCATTTCGTATGTTGTATGACCATTCGTGTGTATGGGGGTGCACAAGTACATGTCTATAAAATCATGTAAAAAGTGGAGGGAAATCTCCAGTCATCCTCTTAAGTACTATCATTTCCTTTGAGTCAGGGCCTCTCGCTGATCTGGACTAGACTGGCTGACCAGCAAGTCCCAGGGATCCTCCTGACTCTGAGATTTGTTTTGTTTTCCTTCAGTTTTTGGAGACAAGATTTCTCATGAAGCCCTGGCTGTCCTGGAATTCACTCTGTAGCAAGCCTAAAACTCTAAGCTCTGCCGGCCTCTGATTCTCAAGTGCTGAGCTTAAAGACATGACCTACCTCCCCTTGGCTTACCCTGTGGCCCAGGTGGCCTCCAACTCTCGGTTCTCCTCTCTTCACCCCCTTTAGCTATTCCTACCAGCTTCTGACTCCACAACTGACTTGTTCTGTTTTTAATGTTGATTCCAGGGGCTAGAGAGATGACTCAGCATTAAAGAGTACTTGCTGCTCTTGCAAAGGACCTGGGTTTGATGCCCAGCACCCATATGGTTATTTACAACCATCTCTAATTCTGGTTCCAGGAAATCTGATGACCTCTCTGGCCTTGGTGGACACTAGACACAGGCATACATGCAGGTAAAACACTCACACCCATATCAATAAATTTAAAGGGGTGGGGGCCGCGCAGGGCATGGTGCCACAAGCCTTTAATTCCAGTACTTGGTAGGGAGAACAAAGTAGTGGATCAGAGGTCAAGGCCAGTCTGATCAACATAATGAATTCCATGACAGGCAGTGCTAAAGAGACTCCATCTCAAAACAACCAAACGACAAAACAAAAAACAAAACATAACCCAGGACATTCAAGAAAGTGAACTAAGATCATACAACCCTTTTACCAACCGAGCTGTGTCCCCATCCGCCCTACCTACTTTAAAAAAAAAAAAAAAAGATTTATTTTAGAGAGATGGCTCAGCAGTTATAAGAATTGGCTGTACTTCCAGAGAGGACAGGGTTTGATTCTGAGCACCCACATGGTGGCTCACAACTGTTTAACTCTAGTGGCAGGAGGTTCTGCCACCATCTTCTGTCTCAAAAAAAGCCAATAATAAATAGATTAATTCTCAAAAAATATTTTATCTTTAATCATACGTGCATGAGTAGGCCTGTGAGTGCAAGCGCACAGCATTCCGAAGGGGCAACAGGTCTTTGGGAGCGAGCTTCTGAAGGTGGAGCTACCCACTGTCTTATGTGCAGGACCGGCTCTGGCTCACCCTCCTCACTCTGGCTCACCCTCCTCACGCCTGCACACTGCTGTTGCTAAACCACATCAGTAGTCGGGAGGATTTTTTTTTTGTTTTTTTGTTTTTCCAAGACAGGGTTTCTCTGTGTAGCCCTGGCTGTCCTGGAACTCACTCTGTAGACCAGGCTGGCCTCAAACTCAGAGATCCACCTGCCTCTGCCTCTGCCTCCCAAGTGCTGAGATTAAAGGCGTACGCTATCACTGCCCAGCAAAGATACGTAAGTATGCTGTAGCTGTCTTCAGACACTCCAGAAGAGGGCGGTCAGATCTCTCATGGTGGTTGTGAGCCACCATGTGGTTGCTGGGATTTGAACTTAGGACCCGTGGAAGAGCAGTCGGTGCTCTTAAGCACTATGCCATCTCTCCAGCCCCTAGTCGGGACTTCTCAGCAGGCCACCCTAAGTTACTCCTGAACATCTCTTCCCTTCCAGCCTCACTTTCCTTCCGGTTCTGCTTCGCCTCCTCAGCTGATCCTGGATTCTGACATTCCGTAACCTCTTTCACAGAGATGCTGCAACGTCTCTCAAGTTCATCTTTACCAAACTCTGCAAATTCTCCACACTCGTGCTTCTTTCTATCTCTAGCATCAGAGGAATGTCCACACCATAACACCTTCCCTCTCGGGAGGGCATCCCATCGACCCGGCCATCTAACCAGGAGGACACCTTGTGCTTCCTGACCTTCCCCTCTTGCCGCATGTAGTGGGCGACCCACATTGCTCTACTTCTCTCACTTCACCACTCCCATGTGAGGACTGCAGGGACCACTCCCTGTTCCTCTCTCCAACTCACATTCCCACAGCGCTCGGAAAACAATCTCCAGGATCTTCTAAATTAAACTAAACTAAATTAGCACCGGCGAGCCCGATGCACCTGCGGCCAGCTGAGAGGCAACCCTTGGTACCTGGCAATTTCCTGGTGGTAGTCATAGTGTTCATCCTCCTCCAGCCATTCCAGGGATCCCGTGGTTGGATTGGCACGACCACAGAAGACCTTCATGGTGTCAGCTGGCTCTTCAGCGTTATTTGCGCAGAAATGTGGGCTTGTCAATTTACTTCTTAGGAATAGATCTTGATACCAGAAACCTAATCAATTATAATGCCTAGATGGAAGCAAAGGACGAGAAAACAAAGAGAAAAAAAAATCAAGAAACAGACAAAAATGTCAACGGTACTTACGATTTTTTTTTTTTTTTGGTTTGTTTTTTTTTTTTTTTTTTTTTTTTTTTTTTGGTTTTTTTTCGAGACAGGGTTTCTCTGTGTAGCCCTGGCTGTCCTGGAACTCACGCTGTAGACCAGGTTGGCCTCGAACTCAGAGATCCACCTGCCTCTGCCTCCCAAGTGCTGGGATTAAAGGCGTGTGCCACCACCATCCGGCACAATTTTTTAATAATGATAACATAGACCTTCCATTTCAGCTCTGGGGAGGCGAAGACAGGCAGATCTCTGTTTAAGTTCAAAGTCAACATGGTCTATACAGCAAGTTCTAGACCAGCAAGAACTACATAGTGACAGCCCATCTCAAAAGAAAATTAGTGAGCATTTTGATATTTCTAGCAAGAGTATACAGGATATACCATCAAAAACTATAATAAGCCGGGCGATAGTGGCGCACGCCTTTAATCCCAGCACTTGGGAGGCAGAGGCAGGCGGATTTCTGAGTTCGAGGCCAGCCTGGTCTACAGAGTGAGTTCCAGGACAGCCAGAGCTATAGAGAAACCCTGTCTCGGGGGGGAAAAAAAAAAAAAAAAACTATAATAAAAGCCAGTTGTGGTAGCTCATGTCTACAATCTCAGCACTTAGGAAACCGAGGCAGAAGGATCTGAAGTTTGATGTCAGCCTGGGCTATGCTGTGAGATCTTGTCATAAAACAAGAACACAATACAACAACGTATTGGTGAACGTCCTTGATTCTAGCACTGGAAAAACAGAGGCAGGAAGATCTCTATGCGTTCCATGCCTGTCAGAGATACACAATGAGATACGGTCTGAAGAAAAAGAAAGGGGGGGGGGAACTCTACAGTAAATATATAATGCTGGTTGGAAGTTTTAACACTTTTCTGAAATTCCAGCATAATTAAAAGGGCCCCACAAGTTCATCGGGGTTCAGTCCTCAAGTGAAGGCAGGGCAAGCCAAGCAATGAGCTAACATTAGACAGTAAAAGCGCAGAAGCGGTTACTCCTCGACTTATTAAGGACGCTTACTTATCCGTGATGTCGCTAGAGTTTAAGAATACACTTAAAATTGCACTGAGGGCCAACCTGGAGTTTGAACCAAAAGCATGTCCACCTAGGGAACACGCACTTATGGCACTGCTCCGGGCAAGTGTTGTGAACTGAATGTTTCCAACTACTCAGAATACCGACTGAGAAAGCCATTCCGAATCAGAACCGCCTGAACGGTTCCGGGACCGAACCGTTCCCGGTTGGGTTGGAGGAGCTGCATACACCTGAGGTCCGGGTTTGAGGTGCTGGGGCGAGGCTTCTAGCCCAAGTCCTGCGCCTCAGACCCTGCTCCGCGCTTGGCGACAGTGAGAAAGGACAAACACCCACGCGGACTGTTGTAGCAGACCTGTTCAAGGTGCTTGAACAACTCCACGTGGACTCCGGAGAAGTCCAGAAGATAAGTATACCGGAAACCCGAATATTCCCACGCCAGAGCCCGAGAAATGAAGCCCGAGGACTGACTACACCCAGGACCAGCCACGTCTCTACCTCCCCGGCATGCACAACAGCTCACCCACTGTGGGAAGCACTCCACACGCCGCCAATCCCGCGGCCATTTTGCCTCACCCACTGGGGGCGGGGCGTCGGGGCGTCGAGTGACGTCCCAGGAGGCACCGCCCTCTGAGGAACTGGATACACATCCCGTCGCTCCCCGCGCCTTCCCACAGTACCCCGCGATTGCAGCTATGGAGGCCGGCAGGACCGCGGTGTTGCGCGTGAAGCGGAAGCGCAACGCGGAGCCCGCAGAGGCTCTCGTGCTGGCCTGTAAACGCCTCCGGAGCGGCGAGGTCGAGTCGTCTGCTCAGGAGGCGCCAGAGAGTCAGGAGACAGCGTCTGAGAGAAATGTCTTCCAGTTGGTTGCTACCGTGCGGTCCCAGGTATGAGAAAGGGGGATGGACTCTGTGGAAGCGGTCTTTGAACGCTGCCCATAGACAAACAATTGCTGAGGCAGTCGTCCTTTTCCTGTCGCCCCTCAGGAGGAGCCAATCCAGCAGCTTGTGCGGGCTGCCCTGCGCCCATCCCGGAGCAGCCAGCTGCGTATCCGCCGCGATCTTCGTGCTTCGGTTCGCGAGGTCCGTAAAGAGGGCCGATACAGGGTAGTTTCCAGCCACCGATCCTCAGGAACCGCTAACAGTTTGGAGCCTCAGTGTGTGTCAGAAGCTGTTAGGGACGCAGGCTTCCAGTTGTTGGATCTGGTCCACGAGGAGGAAAACCAAGAGGCTGCTGTCACAGACTGTCGAAAAGTGAGTATGTCTGCCCTGTTCCTAAAGGCAGTAAGTAACTAAGAGCATACACACTGCAAGCTTAAGAATGGATGATCCATTCTAAAGGTTGACCTCATTTTACCTGTTTGATTTTTGTTTTTGTTCTGTTGAGATGGTTTCGTTGTGTAGCTCTGGTTGACATAGTACGGCTATGTAGCCCAAGCAGGCCTCTGACACACAAGTTTTGCTTCAGTTGCTGGGATTACAGGCATATGGCACTCAGACCCCTTATGATTGGTTTTCTTTATTTCTCTTTTTTTTGTGTCGTAATACACACCTTCCTTCCCAGCATTTGGGAGGCAGTGCCAGGTGGATTTTTTTTTTTTTTTTTTGGCAGTTCCAGGCCAAAAAGGACTACATAGTGATTGACCAGGCCTTTAATACTCACTAGGCATGAATGGCTAGATCTCTTCTTTCAAGAGCTACACAGTGAAAACGTGTATCAAAATAAATAAACAACTGATGTAGGTCTTTTGAAAGTAGATTTGGCTATTTAAAATATATATAGTATTTAGAGATGATGTTAAACTTTCATTGCTACAAAAAATGAGGTAAATATGGAAGAATTTTTAGCTCACAATTTTGGAGGGTTTTGGTGCAGTGTGTGGTCAGCCTACTCAATTACTTTGGATCTGTATTGGAGCAGAATACAGGAGTATGTAATAGAGAAGTCACCCTATGATGGCCAGCAAGCAGATATAACAACGCTAAAAAAATTAAAGTTTTCTGTTTTCCTAATAATCATACTCCCAAGACTTCACCTAGATAGGCATTTCAACAAAAGTAAACAGCTATAGCAGAAACAAAAGATAGTGATGCTTTCCTGTTACTGTGCTATATACTTTGCTAAGTATTTGGGCTTTGCAGTGCCTAAGGAGTGTGGCTGGTCTTTGCTACTTTGTGAGTTCTCCACTACCCCCTTTGCCCCCCATATCACTTGATAAGAGGGGGAAAAATATAGGACAGATAATAAGGATCTCTGAATCTAATTTCTTATTTATTTTTATTTTTGTTTTGTTTTTTAAGACAGGGTTTCTCTGTGTAGGCCTGGCTGTCCTGGAACTCACTCTGTAGACCAGGCTGGCCTCGAACTCAGAAATCTGCCTGCCACTGCCTCCCAAGTGCTGGGATTACAGGCGTGCGCCACCACTGCCCAGCTTGAATCTAATTTCTTGTTTCTTCTTGTAGCTGTTTTTTGCCATTTGTGGGGTCTTTCCCCCACCCTCAACCCCACTTCACCTCCTATTACTAGATAGGAAAGAAGATAGAGGGGAGAGATATCTCTGAATCTAATTTCTTTCTGTTTCTTCTTTGAGCAGGGACTACTAACAATTTGCCACCAACCTCCCTGAAGATGGGGCCCTAGCATTTATGTGTACCCTCTGAAAAGTTCCATGAATTCCAAATGTCACACAATCGCAGAAACTGTCTGCAGCTGGCAAAAACCACCTCTGCTAGGGCATGAGGCAAATCATAGTCAGCTGCTTTAGACAGCTCGATGCAGCCCCACATCCCACCTGGGATTAAAACAAAAACATATAGTATTTCTGTGTTTTTAAAGAAACCAAAATTCCAGAATTGTTACTACAAAAAAGCAAACTTGGGTCAAGTGTTCTTCCATTGAGCTATATTCCTAACGGTATTTTCCTTTAGTCTTCACAAGTGCTATGAATTAGATAACTTTTCTCACCATTTTTTTACTTTTTCAGAAAGTTTTTATTAGTGGGCATTGGTTATTCAAAATAATAGTTATTAGATTTTGTACCTCTTTATTAGGAGTGATATCTATACTGTCACTCCTGATGAACCCTGACTATTTCTACTTTTATTACTGTTCTTTAAGTGTATATGTTCCCATTATTTTACTTGAGATTGCATATATAAGTATGGGTGAGGAGTCTCTAGCTGTATAATTTACCTGAGCTTTTCTATGCCTGTATTTATTTGTTTTGTTTTTGTGAGACTATGTAGACCAGGCTAGTCTTGAACTCCACAGAGATCTGCCTGCTTCTGCCTAAAGTACTGAGATTAAAGGCTTACACCAATACACCTCTAGCTGATTTGTGTGCTTAAAGTTGTGTTGGTAACTAAACATTACACAAACTGATGAAGGTGGAGTTTCCTTATGAGGTGGTTCATGTAAAACAAGTGTAGTACTTTGGAAAGAACTTAAGAGTAATGATTCTGAGCCTTCCTAATGCTGCGACCCTTTATACAGTTCCTCTTGTGGTGATGCCCAGCCATTAAGTTATTTTGCTACTTCATAACTGTAATTTTGCTACTGTAATGAATTGTAATGTAAGTATCTGATATGCAGGATATCTGATATTGCAACACCCCACCCCCAAAAGGGATTACAACCCATGGGGTTGAAAACAGCTAATTTAGAGGCAAAACAGTTGGGAAAGAAAGAAGGCATGGTAAAGCTACAGTCTCTGCATTCCATAGATTACAGGTAACCAAGCTTTACATTATGGTGTGGAAACATATCTAGAATTGCGGTACCATGCATGAGTTTGTTTTTCCTAGGAAAGATAATTTGAACCTATAGTCAGTGGACCACAGCAAGTTCCTTCCCTTCCCTTCCCTTAATTGACTGACATGCAGCCCTCAGGTGGTGTTAAGTGTTGGTGCTTTTCAGAGTTATCTACATTGTAAATGGAATGACTTGGTGAAGTTGAGTAAAGGCTTATTTTCTCCAAGGTTACCACCATTTTTGAAATACAGAAATGAAATACTGTGATACTGCTAATAACTAGTTCAAGAGCTAGGTGTGCATGGGGCTCTAGACGTGGCTCAGCAGTTGACTTGCTCCTTCATCTTGAAGATTCCCAGCACCCACCTATGGAACCATAAAACTGCTTGTTACTCTACTCCAAATGGAGTAGAATCAACACCTTTGATACCACCGAAGATTGGCAACATGGGAAATACTTGTGGTTAACAATGGAAAATGCTCTGTATAGCTGAGAATATGGGTAAGCATATATGCAAATATTAAAAATAATTTTTCTGAGGGCTGGCAAGATTGTTCAGCAGGTAAAAAACCTGAGTTCAGTCCCCTAGGAATGCCATGTGCACTGTGCTGTGCAAGCCATGTAGTACTATTATTCAAGTCTTCTTTCTGCTTAGAAAAGGTAGGAACTCGAAGCAGAGACCATGGGAAATGCTTTCTTTGTTGTGGTTTTTTGACATGGGGCCTCAATATGTGGCTCTGGCTGTCCTGGAATTCACTATTTAGACCAGGCTGGCCTTAAACTCCCAAGAGCTCTGACTGCCTCTGCCACTTGAGTGCTGGAATTAAAGGTATGTGCCACTGTGCCCTGCTGAAAAATGTTTCCAAGCTTATGTTTAGTTTCTTTTTGGTTTTTTTGTTTGTTTGTTTTTGTTTTTGTTTGTTTTGTTTTGTTTTTATTTCTTCGAGACAGGGTTTCTCTGTGTAGCCCCGGCTGTCCTGGAACTCACTCTGTAGACCAGGCTGGCCTCGAACTCAGAAATCTGCCTGCCTCTGCCTCCCAAGTGCTGGGATTACAGGCATGCGCCACCACGCCTAGCTTATGTTTGGTTTCTTTTGTAGCCTTAGATAGACCACGTGCTCAGGAAAAGGTACAGACCTATCTACTCAATTCCTTATTGATTCTCTTCACTGGTGACTCTAGGCTATGTTGACAGTTACAACTAACTAAGACACACAAACAATTGTAACTTTTTGAAATTAATTTTCTACAAAGTATAGTGGTTCAATGCCTATAATTTCAGCACTGAGGAAGCTAAGGTAAGATGTCTATAAGTTCGAGGCCAAGTGAAGGCTAAATACATAGTCCAAGCTAGTAACAAGACTTGTAAGAACAATGTCTGTTCATGAAAAGCACAGTATCCTAAAAATGAACTAGGAGTTTGAGGATTCGTGATGGAGCTTTTTCTTTTTATGTAGTTTGTATAGGCCCTCAATTCAAATCTCAGAACTGGAGAGAGAAGAGAGAAAAAAAAAAAAAAAAAAAAAACACTACATTTACCTACAACCCAAAAGTAAGTAGACTGAAGTTGGTTAGTTTACTCTGAATATAAAATTGATTGGCACTTTTGTTAGTCTTAAAAACTTAATGCACGCCTGGCATGGTGGCGCACGCCTGTAATCCCAGCACTCTGGGAGGCAGAGGCAGGCGGATTTCTGAGTTCGAGGCCAGTCTGGACTACAGAGTGAGTTCCAGGACAGCCAGGGCTATACAGAGAAACCCTGTCTCAAAAAAAACAAAAAACAAACAAACAAAAACTTAATGGCTATTTAATTTTACTGGACTGGAGAGTTTGCTTACAGGTTAAAAGCACCATGTTCTTTTTGCAGACTGAGATCAGTTCCCAGCACCCACATGGCAGCTTATAACCATCTGCAACTCAGGTCCCAGGGAACCTAGCACTTTCTCTAGAGCAGCACATACACATGTGTATCCATGCATATAAGCAAAACACTCCTATACATTAAACAAAAGAAACAGCCTGTACAAAAACTTGTTTTACTAATTCCTTTGTGACCTTGGAGCAACAGAAAATTGCCCTTGATTTGCATGTGACAGCACCAATCTCGCCCTGTGTGCCTTAGTCATGGAACATTCCTACTTTTGTATGGTTGCTGGTTGCACCTATGTAGCTTTCTTTTGCTGAACTTTGAGAGGGGCCATCTGGAGCATTTCCACACTGTGCTACCAGGGTGCCTGTAGAAGCTGGGAAACACCTTAACCTGGGCCAGTTCTTTTCTGGAACCTTTGTTTTCAAGCTCTTCTTTCTAGCAGAGAGATTATAGGTGAGTCTATTACTACTACTACTACTACTACTACTACTACTACTACTACATGTAGGCTATTGGTCAGTCAAGTTGAATCAGATGACACATTTTAACAGGTTAACAGGTTAACAGGTTTTGCCAAGAGACCTGTATATGCATATGGGTCCCAAAGGAAGAACATAATAGCAAAGAGTACTCAACGACCCGTAGAAGCAGATAGAAGGAAACAAGTGTGTGAGGATAGCAATCTTGAACACTACCTGCAATCCCTGTGTTTAGGAGGTAGAGGCAGAAGGAAATCTGGGAGTTCAAAACCTGACTGATCAATATAGAAAGTTCCTGGCCAGCCAGGGCTATATAAAATGAAACCCTGTCTCAGAACAAAACGCCATCTTGAATAGGGCATAAAAAATACAGGCCTTCGTTTAACCATTCCTTAGAATCCTTAGAAAGAGTCTTAATCTCTGTCATCTGGTTTCTCTGTAGGCATCTGATCCAGATGTGATCCTCTGCAATTCTGTAGAGTTGATCCGTGAGAGGCTGACTGTGTCCGAGGATGGATCCCAAGAACACCAGGAGGAACCGAAGCCCAATGATGACTATGTATATGACATTTACTATATGGAGATGGCCCCTCCGGGGTGGATTGAGAACATCCTGTCTGTGCAGCCCTACAGCCAGGAATGGGAGCTGGTAAGGTCTGAGAGGAGAGGGCATGATAGGGTACTTCTGACTTCCGCACCCCCACTGATTGTGTTTTTTAAATTTTAAAATAAATTTTATTTAGTGAGTGTGTATGATGCATGTGTGGAAGCCAGGACAATTTGTTTGTACCACATTGACTCCTGGGATGTAATTAAGTCATCAGGTTTGGTGGCAAGCATCTTTAACCGCTAAGTCATCTTACTATCTTTTTTTTTTTTTTTTTTTGCGGGAGGGGATGGGATTTGAGCTCGTACGGTCCATTGAGTGTCTTCCTTGATGCGGCAGTGTCTCTCACTGAAATTAGAGCTTGCCAATCCCAACTAATCTAATTATAGCTTCTTCCCCCCCCCCTTCCTGTCTCCACCTCCCATTGCTGGGATCTCAGACAGGCTACCCACCCAGCTTTTACATGGGTTCTGGATATCCAAACTCTGGATATCACAGTGTAGTCCAGGCTGGCCTTGCGCTTAGCAGGCCGCCCAGCTTTTCACTTGTGGTTGTCTGAATTGTCTCAGCTTCCCCAGTATTGGGATTACAGGCATGTACCATCACACCTGGCTGTGGACTCCTCTCTTAATAAACATTGTTGAGTTCTTGTTTTTGCTTGGAAGGAAAATTCTAAATCCTTTGCAGAAATTCTGGTTCAATACAGCAAATATGTTGGACTACTTAACACTAAAAGCTTTGTTCACAACCTTGAGACAATAAAACCAGACATGAATAAGAACAAAAAATTTTACGGATGTTTACCTACATGAATATCTGCACATCACTTGCATGCTGGTGCCAAGAAGCCAGAAGAGTGTAACATCTTCAGGCAGTGGAGTTTACAGATAATTGTAAGCCAACGTGTAGGTGTTAGGAATTGAACCCAGGACCTTTAAAAATATTAAGTGCTCTAACCACTGAGTCACTTCTCCAGCGCCCAAGAGCTGAAACATTCTAAATTTTAAGAAGAGCGAGACATGCTGGCATACACTTAAGAAGCGGAGGCAGGTGGGTCTCTGAGACCATCCTGATCCCACATAGCAAGCTCCCTGCTAGCCAGGGCTACATAGTAAGTCCCTATCTCAGAAAAATGAAAAAAGAAAATGTTCCCTAGTGTCCTGACTCTGTTTTCTAAAAATGTCAAGCCCCCCCCCCCCAGTGGATGTGTATGTATGTGTGAGTCTATGTATCTGTCTGAGTGGGTGTGCATGTGTCTATGGGTACCCTCGGAGTCCATTATACTAGTGTAGATAGGCACCACCTTTCCTCTATCACCTGAAGTTTTTGGTCTTAATCGTTGGCATTACCCACAGTTGTAAAATCCCTCTCCTACTCCTACCTGGACTAGACCACCCATGACTGCTACTTTACAGTCATTCCCTCTAGTGGCATAGCTAGACTCGTGATTGGATCTGGGCCGAAGATTACCTAGCTCTAGTAAAGCAGAGTCAGGCAAGCTCTTCCTTGTCTGCCTTTTTTACATGGTACCTTTACTTCAATCTCCAAAGATGGTATCACCAGTAGCTTCCCATAAGGAGCATAACTTAGAATTTGGACTTAAACTCGTGTGTATGTTGAGATGTTCAGGTGAATGATGATGAGCAGCCAGAAGATATTTATGAAGATGAGGATGATGAAAACAGTGAAAATAATTGGCGCAATGAGTACCCGGATGAAGAAAGCAGTGATGGAGATGAAGATTCCAGAGGTGGGTAGCAACCCAGAGGGAACGGGATTGGTGGGAGTCAAGCTTGAGGAAAGGTATAATTAACTGACGGGTATGCTTGCATATGACTGCCTTCCCCTCTTTATAGGGGAACTGCTGGGGAAAGTACTGACTGGGTTGGAGAGATGGTACAATGGCTAAGAGCACTGGCTGTTCTCACAGAAGATATGGGTTCTGTGTCTGGTACTGACATGGCAGCTCACACCCATCCTTAACTCCATCCAATTCCAGGGAACCTGACTCCCTCTTCTGACCTCTGTGCACACCAGGTATACATACGCACATACATGCATTCAGGAAAAACACTCATACGTTTACAAAAATAAGAAAATTGGATATAGTTTAATCCCAGCACTTGGGAAGCAAAGGGAGAAGGGGTATCTAAGCTCGAGGACAGCCTGGTCTAAAAGGAGAGTTCCAGAACACCAGGGATACACAAGAAACCCTGTCTCAAAAAGCAAACAAAAGGCATTAACACATCAAGACTGGTAACATGAGTTGCTATAATCCTCTCTGTAAAAGGAAAACCAAGTTGTCATCTTACCACTACACATAACACACGCAAATTTATTTTTTAAAAAGGGATAAAGTATTTACATGGCTCAAGTAGGACACACCTGTCATCCCAGCACTCACATGCTGAGGTGGCAGAGCGATGAGCTATAGACAAATCTTGAAATAAAGGAGGAGGAAGAGGAGGAGATGATTTAAAACCATCTTTCATGGGAACTGATGCTCTCCTCAGGTGTGTCTGAAGAGAGCAACAGTATACAGTGCACTTACCTAAAACAAGCCTTTTTTTGTTTTTAAAGATCTTTTATTATTATATGTAAGTACACTATAGCTGTCTTTAAACGCACGAGGGTGTCAGATCTCATTGCGGATGGTTGTGAGCCACCATGTGGTTGTTAGGATTTGAACTCAGGACTTTTAGAAGAGCAGTCAGTGCTCTTACCCACTGAGCCATCTCACTAGCCCCTAAAGTAAGTCTTTAAAAAAAAAGAAGAAGAGAGGCCTTTCACCCTGCTCATTTAGCTGCTAAGTCTGATGACCCAAGTTTGATTCTCCCAACACCCACAACGTAACAGAAGAACTGACTCCTGGAAGTTGTCTAAATTCTTTATCATAATTTTCTTTATGAGCAAGTAGTTTATAATGGAAAATACAATCTTTTATCTCCTTGTAGGCTCTGATGAATACAACAGCCTCAGCGAGGAAGAAAGTAGCTGCAGGCGACTGTGGAGCAAATACCCTTCGGATGTACAAAAGGAGTTTGGCTATGACAGCCCCCATGATGTGGATTCAGATTGATGACCTGCTGGTATTTGTAAGATTCTTCCACAGGCCTTTAAGGCTCTGACTACAGAATCATCATCTTAGGATTCCTAACTGAACATGTGGAAAGAAAAACTTTACCCCAGCACAGTGGTGACCTTCTACTTATAAGTGATAAGTGAAGCCAAGCATGCTGGGTCGTGCCCGTAATTCCTGCATTGGAAAGTTTGAGAGCCTAGAAAAGCACGAGAAGGCAAGGCCAGCTTCTAGATTACACAGTCAATTCTAGGCCAGCCGCTACACTACACAGTAAGTTCTAGGCTAGCCTGGGCTTTTTTTTTTTTTTTTTTTTTTTTTAAGAAAGTGATCTTACAACTAGAAAATAAAATGATGTAAAACCTCCATCCCTGGTGGTTTTTCTGTCATTTTATTTCTAAGCTCAGGCCTAAAGGAGCTGGGAGGAGGAGGGAGTGCCTGCCTCCCAGTGAAGCCTGCTCCCTTTGATGGAGATGATCTCTGCCTTGAGCAATGGGAGGCGCTGTGTTCCCCCAAAACCCTTTAGACTCTGATAATGGTTATAGAGACTGCTATCACCAAGAAACAGTATGTATGAATGTGATACTCTTTAATTAAAAACTTAATTTTTTACACAGAAGCAAGCAATTCTTTTTTGGTTTTATTTTTTTCCCTTTGGATTTGTTTTTTTTCGAGACAGGGTTTCTCTGTATAACCCTAGCTGTCCTGGAATTCACTCTGTAGACCAGGCTGTCCTTGAAGTCAGAAATCCACCTGCCTCTGCCTTTCAGAGTGCTGGGATTACAGGCGTGCGCCACCACCACCCGACTAAGCAATTCTTTTTTTTTTTTTTTTAAATCTAATTGTTTTAGGTATTTCCTCATAGCAAAAGGAAAAGTTAGTGAGATACATGTTTCAGAATTAATTTTATATATTATGGGCTATGTCAACTGTTATAGCACTCATTCAAGGCATTACAGTTGTCCCTCATTCTATGGTTTCAGGACTACCAAAACTACCATGTGTCCAAGTCCCTTACATAAAGATGACACGGTATGTCCACAAAATCTATGCCTATCTTCAGATTATAAAAATCTAATGTGGGGCCGGGCAGTGGTGGCGCACGCCTTTAATCCCATCACTTGGGAGACAGAGGCAGGTGGATTTCTGAGTTCCAGGCCAGCCTGGTCTACAAAGTGAGTTCCAGGACAGCCAGGACTACACAGAGAAACCCTGTCTCGAAAAACCAATAAAATAAATAAAAATAAAAAATACAAATCTACGCCTTTAATCCCAGCACTTGGGAGGCAGAGGCAGGCGGATCTCTGAGTTCGAGGCCAGCCTGGTCTACAGAGTGAGTTCCAGGACAGCCAGGGCTATACAGGGAAACCCTGTCTCGAAAAACCAAAAAAAAAAAAAAAAAAAAAAAAAAAAAAAAAAAAAATACAAATCTAATGTAGAAGCCGGGTGGTGGTGGCGCACGCCTGTAATCCCAGCACTCTGGGAGGCAGAGGCAGGCAGATTTTTGAGTTCGAGGCCAGCCTAGTCTACAGAGTGAGTTCTAGGACAGCCAGAACCACATAGAGAAACCCTGTCTCGAAAAAAACTAAAAAACAAAACAAAACAAAAAATCTAATGTAAACACTAAATTATCACAACTCTTTGGGAAAATGATGTAAGTCTGTCCATGTTTAAAATAAACACATTTCCCCACAATACATTTCTTTACATCTACAATTAGTAGATTAGTAAATGCAGGGTCCACAATTATGGAAGGCCCTACTATATCATCAGTAGGACACTGTCACCAGAACTCAGCATCCATTTCTCCCTACTTGTTTTCTAAAATCTCAGCTGCCTTAGCCCTAGATACAGTATTGTCCAATAACTTCCCAGAGGATGTTGTGTATGCACTGTACAACTCTGGCTTTTGAGCACTTGAAACATGATTAAGACCACTGAGAAACCTCAAGGATTTTTGATTGGGGAGGGAGACTGCCCCAAATTAAAAGGGATCCACCTACCTCTGCCTCTCTAGTGCTGGAATTGAAGGCATGAGCCACAACAGCCAGCATTATTTTATGTATGTGAGTACACTGTAACTGTCTTCAGACACACCAGAAGAGGGCATCGGATCCCATTGCAGATGGTTGTGAGCCAACATGTGGTTGCTGGGAATTCAATTCAGGACTTCTGGAGGAGCAGTCAGTGCTCCTAACCGCTGAGCCATCTCTCCAGCCCTGATTTTCATTTTAACTACATGTGACTAGTTACTGTAGTAGACACTAGGTGTCGGGAAGTAACACTCAACATTCAGTTCAGCAAATGTCCTCCTTTCTTGTGATAGATCCATGGGAAGTTAACACAGATGTCTTCCCAATATTTACAAGTTCATACACCTCTACAACCTCTACGTATTCTTTCACTTATCTATGTATCTACTAGTTGTTAAACTTGTCAAAGTAAACTAGATTCAGGTGGTTTATTAGAACTAACCGAACCAGTCAACAAAACTATCTCAGTTACTCTGTTATGAGTATCAACAAACAATTCAGTGTTTTGAGCAATGGGCAGCAATGTGGTATCTAACACTAGTCATCTTGACCTGTAGGCATACAGGCAGGACTGAAATTCTATTTGCCACTACAGTGTGCTCAAAGTTATGCTAATGTGACATTAAAGGCCCGACAACTTCATGGGCTGTACCTACTACCAGAGGGTAACAAACTGTACCACTATAAAAGGGATTAGCACACGAGGAGGTAGATTCAAAGAGACAAAAGACCTGGTGGGAAGAATTCCACTATCAAGCTTGAATGCTGTAGAAGTCTGGCTTCTTTCCCACAGAAAGGGTTCCTGGGGGAAGCTATGTTCAGCTCAGAAACTAAAAATGCTTGAGTCAAGGGATGAGAACATGGCTCACTAATCAAGTATTATAGCACCTTTAGTGTTAGGGCCCTGCTTCTTCCAGAAACCAGTGGAGGGCAGCAAACTGCGGGGATTAGATGGTTAAGGGCCAAAGACCACTGAAACTGGGGTCATAACTTGCTTAAAAGCTTTGCTCTAGCAGAGCCTTGGAATGGATACCAGCTTAGCTCAGATATGAATCATGTTTGTATGGTTTAGGCAAGTCAGTCTGCACAAAACTCCTTATCAGATAGGATTCCCAACCGTTGACAGTAAGAATGTCACCCTCTCACAGATACATGCCCAGAACCAATGGTAACTGTGATCATACCCCTAAGTCTTTATTGAGCAAGCATATATCCAAGGTTACTCCTGTGCATCTAGGGCCAGTTTGGTACTGGGAGACTGCCACATAGTTATTATCTGTATTGTTCACAAATTCTAAAACTTAAAGATGAAGTGTCCACGACGGTTGCCAAGACAACACAGCAGGTTCTTCTGTGTCCACAATGGCAGTGTCCAAGGGCATCAAGATAGATGTACAATCTAGTGTAGACATACTGCTCACAAAGATCCAAGCCTGTTGTTTTGGCTTTAACTGGCAGCCTAGTCCGATCACCAGAATTAGCCGTTTCTACCCTTTACCAGGAGCCAGGTTGAGGTTGAAGGTGTTTTCTCCCACAGTCTTCATCAGTCTTCACAGGGAGAAAACCATAAAGCACAAGTACCAAGACTTCAATCTTACCAGCCCTTGGACAAGAGAAGGCAAGCAGGTATACTGTCCCATGACCCGAGATGGTTCAGAGTGTAAACAAGACTTGGTGCTTTCAGAAAGTTAACAACCACTTCCAGCAGAGTGGGCCTCCATGAGTCCATACATATAACAAACGATTTGATGACTTGAATCCAGGAGTCCAATGACAACTGAGAAGCCTGGTTATCTACCTGAATTTTGCATAACACCTTATGCAGAACATTCCAGGCCTCTTGCAGTTCATACCAGAAATCCAAAGATTGACTTTATATCAAGTAGAACAAAGATCTACGGTCTTAATAAAACAAAGGATTGTCCTTCAAAATAGCAGTATTGCCAGAACTTGGACTCATGAAGTAGCTCATCTGTCCTTGGTGGATCTGAGCCAGATGATAACAGGTATATGATGAGACAAGATCTTGTCTGATCTTTCCAGATTGGCTATCTTGAAATTATGTAGCCTAAGTTAGCCTCAAATTCAAATTCCTTACAAGTGTTCAGATTGTAGATGTGTGCCACCAGGCCAGCTAAGATACTTTTTTCAAACACAATTCACTTATTGCATCCTGTAGACAAATGATCACTAATGGTTTGTTAAAACCAGTGTCCTGGATTAAGTATCAATAAATAATGAAATATAGGAGTTGAAATTTGGTGACAGTGTGGCTCGTCCAGGTAGTGGAGATGCCCCCTCAGCTGGAGTCGTGAGGTTCTCTCTCAGCCCTTGTTCCAAGGGCTCCACAGCACCATGGATTCAGCTAGGAAGGGCAGTCAAGTAGCCCAGGCGAATTCCTTTATGAGCCAGAAGCTCACCTCCTTGCCTAAGGATCCTGACCATACTGCTAATACCATCTAGACAAAGTCAGACCCACAGCACCTCCTCAAGGAGATGGATACACACGTTGAGATCCCAGATACCCCAACATTCGGACCCACAAATTAGAGGACTTTCATGTCTAGATCCTCAGGTCTTCTTCCCACCAAGCTTACTGTTTGCTCGAACATGAAGTTCCAGGGAGGGAGTGTTGTTCCTCTTGTGGAATTCAGGAAAGCAGGCACACATTGATCCCATGTCAGTTAAATAAAGACTTGCTGTTCATGATACCCAACAAACAAAACAGGGAATACAACGCTCTCCTCAAGGAAGAATTTTGAGCCACAGGAAGAAATGGCAGCATTTCAGACCTCTAAAAGTCAAGTAGCTGGACTTGGTCAGAGGAAAACTTCCCATGAAGGAGTCCCACCGTAGACTCCTGGTTTAAACTACAAAGAGCTGTCAATCAAGAGCTAGAGCTGTCAATCTAATATTCCTTTAGGGCTGCATCTATTCATCAGAAGTAAAACTAAATCAATGCCCCGCCCCAACTTCCCCTCCCACTGAAGTCCCCATCTTCAGGCTGGCCTAACTGGTATCTTCCCATAGCTTACCAATGAGAGAGCATTGGCCCTGAGCCCCCTTACAGAATGTGGGCCAAGAGGCTCCTTTAATTCAGAAGGTTTAGGGAACTGGTCTTTGGTGGCTGTGGTCACAGCCTTCTGGGCTTCAGGGAATGACATCTCTGGCTTCTAGTCAGTTTTCCTCTCAACATTTTTCTCTTCAGCTACATCTAGCTCAGTCAGGACGCAAAAGCAAAGCTTCTGGGTTACTCTGGTGACAGTAGCTAAATGAAAATAAGAAGCACAGAATTTAGCAAACATACTCTGCCACAGTTAAAATCTCAGTACCAGAAGGCTGAAACTCCTTCCCACCTGTCCCTTAGGCACACAAAGCCTGTCCTGTCCTTTACAACCAACATGCCTCTCCATTCCACACCAGCCTTTTCTTCCCAGATGTGGCACACACCTGTAATCCTAGCACTTGAGAGGTAAAGGCAGGAGGATGAGGAAGGAGTTCAGGGTCATGCTCAGCTACATAGTAAAAGATTAGCCTGGGTTACTCAAAAACCTGCCTCAAAAAAATACAACAAACCCAAGAACACTAAAAAACAGATAGTGCTTTAGCCCTAGAACACAAAAAAGTATGATGGGACACCAGGTTTATCCTTTAGCCATAAGGAAGGTGGAAGAGCTGGTAGCCTCTGCATAAGCACTCAGCCTCAAACAATGGGGACAAATGGGAGCAAAGAGACACTCACCCAGAACGTTCCTAATAAACAGTGGCCTCCGGGACTCTGGCAGGTAAACACCCATGAAGTAGACAGGGACCCCAGAAAGGGCAATCCCAATGCCAATGAGGGAATTGATGGTGTCACTGAAGAGGGGTACAGCCACGAGAAACAAGGAGCAGATGCAAAACACGATGGGGAAAAAGAGGCTCAGCTGAAATAGAGAGTGAGAGTTAGTAGGGTGGGATGATAGAACACAGCTCGATCAAAAGGCACCTTAAGAGGACGCAGGGCTGAAGAGATGACTCTTCCAGGACTCCAGTTCGATTCCCAGCACCTACAGCAGCTCACAACTCTAACTCCAGTTCAGAGGATCTGCCATCCTCGCACAGACATGCAGGCAGAACACCAATGCACATAAAAATTAAAAAATCTTTAAAAAAGAAGAGGACCCCTTCCCCCACCGCAGCTAGCATGCATGAGCTGCGCATGTAGAGCTCTTCTTGGCTACATAGTTAGTTCCAAGCTAATCTGGACTACATGAGGCCCTATCTTTAAAGGAGGAGGAGGAGGGGAGATGAAGGAAGGAGGAGGAAGAGGGGAGATGAGGAGGAGGAAGAGGAGGTGGTGCTGACCTTGAGAGGTCGGGGCCAGTCAGGCTCTTTCCAGCGGAGGTAGAGCTGTCCAACAACAGACAAGCCCACAAAGAACCAGTAGCTGAAGCTGAAGTAATTGATGAGCAGGAAAACATCCTTTACCACGAGGTAGATAAGTGTCATGGTGCACTGTGGGATAGATAGGTGGTGGAGAGGAGGAATGAGTATCATCACTTCCAGGACACCATCCAGCAGTCTGTCAGAGCTGAAATAGCTTTACCAGATTAGCTCTGGTTTTTGTTCAGTGACTTTCCCTTGACAGACAGGTCCATTACCCACATTAACCTTCAAGGCAGCATCTCCACCTCTGCCTGTACTCAGTGCTCACCCTTGTTGCAAGTACTGTGGTTAACATGGTAGATTCTGCTTCCTTTCTGATGGCTGACAGGGAGGCCCTCACCATACCAACCACAATGGGAGTAATACTGTTGATCTAGAGTTCTTTGGGCCCAACCACACATGGAAAAACTGCCCCCAGGACCATCATAGTGACCCGGAGCTTTTGAAAAGGAGATGAGCAAAATGGATCCATACCCACTCCGTGAGGGATGACTGCTTGTCTTCCTGAATGAAAGAATCCTAGTAGATAGGGTTTCAGAGACTAGCTTTCTAAGACAAGCTAAGACTTGCTTAAATTAAAAAAAAAAAAAAAAAAAAAAAAAAAATAATTTACCCACCTGCCCTTTTACCCTGATGTATCAACACAGGATTTACAAAAAAAAAAAAAAAAGCCCTTCAGGGAGGCTGAGGCAAGAGGGTCTCAGCTCAGGACCAACCTATTACGTAAGAAGTCCTTGTCTGGGGGCAGAGGAAAATGAACAAATAGTGCCTAAGAGTATGGGACAGGTAGAATGTCTGTCTAACTTACATGGGGCCCCGGGCTCCATCCCAAACACTAGAGAAAAGCCAATGAACTAAGTCTTGGAAGGAAGCCTAAGGTTCAGCGTAACTTAGAGGCCCTGCACAAACCTGCCCAAGCCCACACTCCCCTGCGAGCTTACATTGAACAGTAATGCAGGCACAGGTGTAAAGCGCTCAATGTGGATCATGGACAGAAGGTTCGGGAGGTGGCCCTCACGAGAGCCCACGAAAAACAACCTGGACGGGGAGGAAAGACACCATCAGAGACTCCACTTACACCCAGCCCTTTACTCATCTTTAACTATTAGCACCTCACCACTACCCAGGAATGCTTGCCTACCTTTATCCATTAACCACTCTAAGCCCTCAGGAATGAAATCACTATCACCTACCAATGCCTCATACTTCTGGACCAGATCCCTCCCCAACATCCCACAGAAGCTCTGCGCTCCCCTCCCCCAAGGCATCCCCATCCCACCAGGGACACTGATATTCTGCTGTCGTACAAATTGACAGCTACCACAATGGCCTTTTTTTTCTTTTTTAAGAGACAAGGTCTCCTATGTAGGTCTGGCTGGACTTAAGCCCGGGGTCCTCCTGTCTCAGCTGGGATTGCATAGCCCTTCTTTGAAATGCCATTGTGGAGCTGCAGAGAGACCAGCAACTAAGAGGAAGTGCTACTCTTACACAGGTACCCCTGAACTAGTGACAAACGGTTGTGAGCTGCCACGTGGGTGCTAAGAACAGCCTATTATCAGACATCAAAGTACCTTGATGAGGCAAAGATGGATGCGTTTAGGCCCCCAAAGCAGGACAGAGCGACGGCAATGGGGATGGTCCAACTGAACATGCCAAAGGTCTGGTCGGCAAACGTCTGAAGGCACAGCAAAGAAGGGATCCTCAACCCAGGACAGTTGTGTAACCCTCCTACATCTATGATCTCTGAACAAAGGCAGTCCTTGCTAAAATGCCCCCGTCTGGCCTAGACCCACCCCTCACTCTGCGGAGCTAGGATAGCTGCAGGAACCCTACCAATCAGGCGCTAGGCACCATGCGATCCCCACGAGGGCAACCCCTCCCCCAAGAGACTCACCACAGCCACAGCATCACTCTGATGGACATCCTGAATGTTCAGCACTGTGTAATAGGCCACGTTTGTCAGGATGTAGATGAGTGTCACAATTGGCATAGAAATCCCAATGGCCAAGGGCAAATTCCTGTTGGGATGAGTGAAATAAAATGACCTAGAACCAACCTCTGCTGAGGATGGAAAGCCATCCAGCACCCACTGGAATTTTCCTAACATTTAACAGTTCACTGGCTGCCGGGTCTTTGAGCTCCTCTTCCCTGTATGCCTCAGGGCGGGTATGCTTCCCATGTTCCTGGGCATTTTCCACTGGGAAAGAAGAGCACTTTCCCTGAGAAGGGACTCACGATTAGTTTATCAATCCCATTAGGTCCAATGTGCCACATGTGGCTTTCTAACCTTCTTGCATCTATGACCTCAGGATAAGTGCGAGGAGCAATGTCCTCCGGAAACTAGAGCTAGGCTAGTAATCTGGTAGGCTAGAGACAGGTCGAGCGGCTCAGGCCGCAGGCTCAGCACCACGAGGCTAAGTCCTGCCGCCTTGGCCCTAGCTGGGTCTGCTGCTGCCCACTAAAGACCTCTCCTCTAGGAAGGACCCTGGGTGCTCCCCAGTGGAACATGAGGGCGAGAGCCAGGGCTTCCCACTTTCACTCACTCAATCCTAGCCCCCAACCCCTCCTAACTGGAGAAGGGGAGCAGGGGGAGGATGAGGGGAGGGGAGGTAGAGGGAGGAGCTATGGGAAAAGGGCAACTGTGCCCACCATCAGCAGGAGTTCCAGCCAAGTTGGAGAGTGTGATCTCGCCTTTACCTTTCTGGGTTTTTGATTTCTTCTGTTACAAAATTAAGGGTGTCCCAACCTGAGTAAGAGAAGAGGGCAGAGTACAGGGCAAGAGAGAGGTCTCCCACACTCCACGAGGAACCCTTAAAGGCGTCCTGAAAGTGCTCAGTGTGTCCTGTGGGGCAAAGGAGGGTGGGAGAGATGGTAAAAGAGGGAAGAGGGATAGAGGAACAGGAAGATAAAGGGTACAGAGGGAGAAATAAAAAGACAAAACAAAACGAAAAAGAGAGAGAGAGAAAGAAAAAATAAAACAGGAGATGGGAAATAAAAAACATCATTTAATGCCAAAGGAACAATATCCAGAACCTCCCCGCATTCCACTGCCCATTCTCCTCCCTCAACTTAAGTTTTATTTTATTTAGGAAAACCAGGTAATCAAGAAAACAAAAGCATGCCTGCTGCTCTCTGAAGGAACACTTCCCAAGACCCTAAGGAATGTCCACTTCCTGAAGGCAGCCTCAGTTCTTCCTATTCTGAAGTAACTGGTCACTTCCACTAACAATCAGACCTAGCAGAAGGTCTTGGCTCAGATCACCGTATGATTTAGACATGCGGTTCTATCAGTCTGTTTGCAGTGGGTGTGCTGTGGTTGTCTGGGCCAGGAAATCCAAGGCTACAGAGTAACTGAGGTCTTATCTCTTAGTGGGCCAACCCCACCCTGCAGAGCACCAACCCAAGCCAAAGCGATTGTCACCTTTCCTGGGGGCCTCTAAGGACCACAAATAGAAAGGCTATCTAGTGTTGCTCAAGACAGACATGCAGACAGCATGGAGTTTCTAACAGGAGTCCGCCTTCTAAGGTGCTTGTCGTCACCCCCTGCAGAAAGCCTAGACTTGGAGTAGAGAGCTCAGTAGCCAACTACTTGTGACTCTAGCTCCGGGGAGATTTGACACCTTCTTCTGGCCTTCAGAGGCCCCACACACATGTGGCATATTCACACAAACAAACAAAAAAATATTAAAAAGATTACACCCGCTGGGCGTGGTGGCGCACCCCTGTAATCCCAGCACTTGGGAGGCAGAGACAGGTGGATTTCTGAGTTCGAGGCCAGCCTGGTCTACAAAGTGAGTTCCAGGACAGCCAGGGCTATACAGAGAAACCCTGTCTCGAAAAACCAAAAAAGAAAAAAAAAAAAAAAAAGATTACACCCAGAACTCAATGTGGCAAAAAGGTGTAGGTGTGCAGCAAGAGCTTCCAGGGGTCTCAGCAACTGCACACAGCAGTGGCTCTCTTAATGCACATATTCAGAGGAAGGATTACTCTAAGGTGCTCCTGAGACGCCAGTGACACCTAGATGCTTGGCTGGAGTCACTGTGCTTCTATGAAGTGCACTAGGTAATCCTTAGGCAGGTACCCAGGAACTCTGTGTAGTACCAAGTGACTACAGCCAGGCATCTAGAAGCCTTGGAATATCAGGTCCTTAGGGCTAAACACACATATAAGAACCTTTTAATTTTCAATTTGAACCAACAGGTCTGAGATGAAGGCTCAGCTCCCTAGATGACTGTGAATGCAGCCATGCTTGGAGACTGGTAACCTAGAGAACTGGCTGTTAAATGAGGAAGATATCCTTTGCCAAAGACTTTTCAGGATAATCTGGAAAGCCCATTAGCCTCAGTCTGCTCTGACTCCAGAATGAAAACCTTTCAAGAACCAATAGTAGCTGGATATAGTGGTACATGCTTTTAATCCCAGCAACTGGGCAACATGCTAAATTACAGACCAGCCGAAAATATAGTTCAAGACATTATCTTTAAATTTTTTAATTTGATTTTTTTTTTTAATTTTAAAGGACTGGGGAGGCCAGGCGTGGTGGCGCACGCCTTTAATCCCAGCACTTGGGAGGCAGAGGTAGGTGGATTTCTGAGTTCAAGGCCAGCCTGGTCTACAGAGTGAGTTCCAGGACAGCCAGGGCTATACAGAGAAATCCTGTCTCAAAAAACCAAAAAAAAAAAAAAAAAAAAAAAAAAGGACTGGGGATGTGGCTGAGTGGTAGTCTAACATAGCACATATAAGATTCTGGTTCTGGGGGCCGGAGAGATGGCTCAGTGGTTAAGAGCACTGACTGTTATTCCAAAGGTCCCGAGTTCAAATCCCAGCAACCACATGGTGGCTCACAACCATCCATAATGAGATCCGGCGCTCTCTTCTGGGCTGTCTGAAGACAGCTACAGTGTACTTACATATAATAAATAAATAAATCTTTAAAAAAAAAAAAAGATTCTGGTTCTATCCTTAGCAAAAGTTAAAAATAGGGGGGGGGGGGGAAGGCCAACATAGGAAAGACAATGCCCATTTTACAACATTCTGACATTTTTTTAGAGCTGATTTTTTTTTGGGGGGGGGGAGATTCATCAATATAATGCTTAACACAAGTCCAGATAAACAATAAATAGAGCAAAATGAACATGCATCCCTTCCCTACTGCCCCTTCTCCAAGAAGTCAGGTTTCCCACTCACTGCTTGGTAACTACAGACCACGATTAGGAGGCAGTAACCTGTACCCCCAGGTGACTGCTACGAGAGACCCAGTTATACTCCAAGTTTCAAGAACTCCTAGGAGCGCCCCTAGCTTTCTGCAGTGCTCTGTACTCCCACAGAAGCCCTAAGGAGAACCTGACATTTAACATGTGCAGCTAGTGGGCCAAGCTAGCCTGGCTGACAAAGCCCAGGGAGTCAGAACCATCGCTCACGTTCACTGGCAACACTCTAGAACACTCAAAACGTGCTGAGAGATGCAGCTAGCTAAGTCCCATATCCTCCTCAGGAAGCCAGAGACTTCAGGAGCCCCTGGCCCTCCTTCCCACCCCGGCCCCTCTTACCCTGGCACAGTTTAACAAGGCCCATGATAATGATGGCAATGAGTGCCAGGACCTTGGCATACGTGAATGTGTCTTGTACTCGTGTGCCCCACTTGACATAGGCACAGTTCACAAATGTCAGCAGACCTAGAAGGAAAACCATAGTATTACTGGCAGGCTCAGGCTGAGCACACGAGACCCCAAACTCTTACGGAAAGGATTCTTCTGCCCTTCCAGGCTGAGTTCGAGGGACAATAGAACAATGAGACCTGGAAGAGGGAACCAGCAGAAATAGCACACAGGCCAGCCCAGGATGGATGAATGCCCTACACAGTATCCTATGCTACTAAGGCATGTATGACCAAATACATGCTCTAAACTGCAAGAACAATTTCTGGAAATGTTCCCACTAAGAATGGTTAGTCTCACTTCATCCACTCTACACTCCCAAGGTATAATATAAGGCACAAGACCTGTCCTATTAACACACAGTAGGGACAAAAGGGACCCATTAACAAATGAGGTAAATTTGAATTCTGATGACCAATCGCCTAAAGTTGTCTATGTGTGTGTGTCTGTTATATACTTGACAATTTCACAGGGATCCTTGACTACTAATTCTCACAACCCCCAAAATATATAGATGTCTGTTCCCCATCTTATACATGAGGAAACTAAGGCTGAGAGAGACTAGCATTCCCAAGCTTGCATCCCCCAAGTGCAACTGACCTCCCTACCCCTACTCATATGCAAACCTGCTAATTCTCATCAAATCCCAGAAGGAGCCTTCCCAAGAGCTTCTTAGATCCGTGTCAGCCCTGCTACCTCTGAGATACACACTCATGCGTCCGAGCCCTGTAGATTACTGATAGCTGTGAATTGCTAGCTGATTGAGGCTTAACCCAGAGAGAACTCTATTACTACAAAATCAAAATAAGGAAACCTTTAAAAAAAAAAAAAAAAAAAAAAAAAAAAAAAAAAAAAAACCAGGCGTAGTGGCGCACGCCTGTAATCCCAGCACTCGGGAGGCAGAGGTAGGCGGATTTCAGAGTTCAAGGCCAGCCTGGTCTACAGAGTGAGTTCCAGGACAGCCAGGGCTACACAGAGAAACCCTGTCTCGGAAAAAACAAAAAACAAAAACAAAAACAAACAAACAAAAAAAAAAAAAGCAGACACCATGACCAATGCAAGTCGTGACCAAGGACAACATTTCATTGGGGCTGAGATGTTCAGAGGTTCAGTCCATTATAATCAAGGCAGGAGCATGGCAGAATCCAGGCAGGTATGGTGGAGGAGGAGCTGAGAGTTCTACCTCTTTATCTGAAGGATGCTAGCAGAATACTGACTTCCGGACAGCTATAATGAGGGGTTTATAGCCCACATCCACAGTGACACACTTACTCCAACAGGGCCACACCTTCTAATAGTGCCACTCCCTAGGGCGAGCATATAGAAACAATCACAGTATGAAATGCTACAGTCCTGGGAACATCTAATCCCAGGAGGTCCCTCCCTCAGCTATCTCAGTCTTGTTTCTGAAAGACCACAAACTCTCAGAGGGAAACAACAGTTTATAACATGTATAAAGCTCATACTCCAGCAGAGGGGAGCTGATGAACCCTGGTTAGAGGCAAAGTACTAATAATGGCTTTCAGTTAACAGCCTGGGACAATTATCAGAAAGGTGAACCTTTCTCTACTCAAAAGAATAGTGTTCAGGGCCAGCTGTGAAAATGACCACATGTGCTAGAAGAGCCTCTGTGTGTTTCAAGAGACTCACTTAATATACTGTCAAGTAGGGCTGGAGAGTTAGCTCAGCAGTTAAGAGCACTAGCTGCTCTTCCAGAGGACCTGGGTTCAATTCCCAGCACATACATGGTTAATTCACAACTGTCTGTAACTCTAGCTCCAGGAGAATTGATGACCTCCATGGTAACCAGACACACAAATGCTAGCAAACACTCATACACATAAGAAAAAAAAATATTTAAAAAATTAAGTTTCCGGGCTAGAGAGATGGCTCAAAGGTCCTGAGTTCAAATCCCAGCAACCACATGGTGGCTCACAACCATCCATAATGAGATCTGATGCCCTCTTCTGGTGTGTCTGAAGACAGCTACAGTGTACTTACATATAATAAATAAATAAATCTTTGGGCTGGAGCGAGTGGGGCCAGAGCAAGCAGAGGTCCTGAGTTCAATTCCCAGCAACCACATGATGGTTCACAACCATCTGTACAGCTACAGTGTACTCATATACATAAAATAAATAAATAAACCTCTAAAAAAATGCTTCCAAATAATACAGGCACTCACTAGTCAGTCATATAAGGTGTGTGTGTCACAGTGGGGGCTGGGGGTAAGAAACACACAATGAAACAATTTTATGGGGTGGGGTTACAACCGTTAAGTAGGTTGGTGGGAAAGAGTACACCAAAGCAATGTGTGCAGCTGGAAAATCTTCACAGCCATCAACTGCCCATCAGAGTTCTCTCTGGCTGAGCCTGGATACATACTCAGCTAACATATGTAGTTAACAACCACCAGTAAACAACAGCCACCAATATAACAGAGTAAGCACATTTTGAGGTACTTGTCCATCTCTTTGTTAGGACTTGCTCTTTCCCCTCAGACCTGCTCAAGCCAAACAATGAATCCAACCTTGGAAGTGATCTTTCCCAGAATACCGAGAGAGTGAGTCTGTCTAATAGCAATAAGGAACACTCAGAGTCTAGAACGACACAGTCAGACCCCATAGAAGCCCTGACTAACGGCAGAACAGAAACTGCAAACAGAGAAAGAAAGCAAAACCACAGCAGAAGCAGAAGAAGGCACGAATGAATTGGGGCGGGGGGGGGGGCAAAATACAAAGAAATGTACAGAAATGGAGAGAAAAGATGAGGACAGAGGACACAGAAGAGTGCCACACCCTCAGCCCAGGAGCAGGCAGGCACTAGTCTCTCAGGCTTGCCCCTCCCTACCTCTACTCTTCTGCAGACTCCCCGCAGATGTGGTCATTTCTACACACGGGTAAACACAGCTTGCAGTGGAGCCAATGACTGTACAAAGGGTGAGGGAAGGCATGCTTCAGGAAGCCCCAGCAGGGCCATTCCGAAGGCCAGCCGGATAGGCACCAGGGCACCGAGTCAGTAAGACTGGCTGAGAGAAAGACTAAAGCACTAGAGAGGAAGGGAGCCTTTCTCTAGGGTGTGTTCTGTTACATTTTGATTTGTTTACCAAGCAGATGCTCCTTTCCCAACAAAAGTAGTTTATGAGCCACCACACACTTGCCAGAGAGCAGAGCAGAAGGATGAAGGGAGCCAAACGAGCAGGGCACAAATCTAAGGAGCACTCCCTCTCAGGGAACCAAGCAGAGGAATCCCAGAGTGAGTGTATCCTCAGAGCTGGCCCCAGGCACCTCACTTGCCTCATGCTCTCAATCCTGCCAAAGAACACAGTCTACCAAGCAGAAGCCAAATCCCTTGCCTGCTTGCCTGCTTCTAATTAGCAAACAAAATTTCGCCACAGGCCCATACCACGTGTGCTTCCAAGATCTCCCAGCCCCGTCCAGCTTACCAGACTGGAGGCCAGGTGCAAACCTCCAAGCCTTCCTTCTTCTGACCCTATTTCCATGCTAGACAAGCCAACATCAGTGCGCACGGACCTATACAATAGTCTCCAAGGCTCTCTGAGAGCTTATTTTTAGCTTGTCCAGTGGTTCTAGAGACTGAACACGTGTTCTGCATGCTCTCCCAATATTCTACCACTTAGTCTTGCCTAACCCTTCTGGGAACTTGATACAAATTCCCCAAAGTCACTCTGTAGCAGACTGTTTGTCACCTTCCAGTGTTTTCCCTCCTTTCTTCTTAATAGAAACTTTAGCTGAAGTCATGGCTACCCCAGACACGGCCCGAAGTTCCTCATAGGTAGAGTACCTACTTAGATTTTCCCTAAGAACATGAACAGATGTTTCAGGTCGGGCCTAAGAAAGTATCTCTGAAGCAAAGCATGCCCTCCTTTGTCCTTCTAGTAAGCTACATGCAAACTGCTGGAGCTTAAGGAGTCTCCCTAGGCCATGACAAGGAACTATAGACTGAGGACAAAGCAGAGCACTGAGACAGGAAGCGGAGGAACGGCCCACAGCTGTTCCACCAGGCCGCCCTGTGGCCTTACTTAACAAGAGACATAAATGTCTTCAGGTCCAAGGAAATCTAAACTTTTGAGCCTCTGGTTAAGGTAACAGTAGCCAGTGCTTTATCAGGCTAGATTAACAGCTTATCAGGACTGCATTGATTTTTAGCCTCACTTCTCACATACCTTAAATCACTTCTTTAGACCCTCGAAACTGACATCTCAAGACCTTAAACTACTTCCTGTAATCCCAGCACTTGGGAGGCAGAGGCAGGCAGATTTCTGAGTTCGAGGCCAGTCTGGTCTAAAGATTGAGTTCCAGGACAGCCACAACTACACAGAAAAACCCTGTCTCAAAAAACCAAAACAAAAAACAAAAAGAACAAAAAAACCAGGAAGATAGAGAGGGCAGAGTTGCCGGGCGGTGGTGGCGCACGCCTGTAATCCCAGCACTTGGGAGGCAGAGGCAGGTGGATTTCTGAGTTCGAGGCCAGCCTGGTCTACAGAGTGACTTCCAGGACAGCCAGGGCTACACAGAGAAACCCTGTCTCGAAAAAAAACAAAACAAAACAAAACAAAAAAAAAGAGAAAGTGAGGGCAGAGTAGGGCTTGCCGCCCTTCCAGAGGACATGAGTTTGGTTCTCAGCACGCATACTAAACAACTTGCAACTTCTCGGGTATCACCAGCTCCAAGGGATGCAATGTTCTCTTCTGGCTTCTGTGGGCACTGGCTTACATGTGGCACACACTCACATACAACACCACACACACACACACACACACACACACACACACGGACAAATAAAAAGGCAAACAATTTACAAAAGATAAAAAGCAATTACACAGCAGAGAACAGTAATCCAAGCCATAAAAAAAAAAAGCTCAGAGGTGGGTGGATCTCTGTGAGGTTCAGGCCAGGTTGATCTATATAGTGAATTCCAGGGGGCTCTGTCTCAAAAAAAAAAAAAAAAAAAAAAAAAAAAAAAAAAAATTAAAGAAAACAAAAAAGCAGCAAAAAAATGGGAAAAGCAACGAAGTCTGGATATGCAGTTCAAGGAAGCAGAAAACTGCAGTCGACTGGGAACCACATACTACATTTAACAGATGCAACAGCTGTTCAAACACAGCTGAGTGCTCAAGGGACAGGAATCAGGGTTCAAATTTGCCAGGACTCTTGACTTCTCAAGAGAAAGTATTCTATATTCTAATTTTGTCTGTTTGTTTTAGAGACATGATCTTGCTTTGTAGCTCAGGCTGGCTCAGTCCTCACATTCTAGCCCAGATCAGCCTCTTAACTCAAAGAGGTCAGTCCTGCCTCATCTTCCCAAAAGCTGAGATTACAGGACTATGTTACCACACCAGTACTCAGTAGACTGAGGCAGACATGGATTATTTAGCAAGTTCCAGGCCACCCTGATCTACAGAGAAAGGAAGGAAGGGAGGAAGGAAGGAAAGGAGGGAGGGAGGGAGGGAGGGAGGGAGGGAGGGAGAGAGAGAGAGAGAACTGTGCAATTGTATAGGCCTAACAAGTCTGTGGGCCAATCCAGCCTTCATACAGGCCTCATAGCCTATGCCCCAGGACTAAACATATGGACACTTCCTGGTTCCTACATTATAGAACAAACTTGATCTTAAAGCCCAGCACACACTTCTGATCCCCTCACTTGAAAGACAAGAAGGAAATCAGATCTCTTTTTGAGTTCAAGGCTCACTGGTCTATAAGTTACACAGTGAGACCCTGTCTGAAAAAAATTCTAATGCTTATTTTTATTATTTTTAATCATATGTATGTATGTGCCTGCATGTAGGTTATATGCACTTGATTGTGGGTAAATGTGGAGGCCAAGGGCTCTGACTACCACTGGGGCTGAAGTTATTGGCAGAAGTAAGCCACCTGATGTAGGTGCCTAGAACTGAACTCAAGTCTTCTGGAAGAACAAACAGTAAACAGTAAAGAGCTCTTATTGTTGAGACAGAGCTTTCTATGTAGCCCTGGCTGTCCTGGAACCTGCTCTGCAGACCAGACAGGCCCTGAACTCAGAGACCCACATATCTCTGCCTAAGTGCTGGGATTAAAGGTGTGCACCACCACTCTATCCTGGCCAGTAAGTGTTCTTAATGACTGAGCCATCTCTCCAGCCTCTGGCTAGAAAATCAAAATCTTTGTGCAATCTTCCAGTCACCAAGGTGTATTCCAGTAGGGCAGTAGTGGCGGATGCCTTTAATCCCAGCACTAGGGACGCAGAGGCAGGTGGATTTCTGCGTTCGAGGCCAGCCTGGACTACAGAGTGAGTTCCAGGACAGCCAGGACTACCCAGAGAGACCCTGTCTCGGAAAAAAAACAAAACAAAACAAAACAAAAAAACCTTCAGAAAGGGATGGAGAGATGGCTCAGCGGTTAAGAGCACTGACTACTCTTCCAAAGGTCCTGAGTTCAAATCCCAGCAACCACACGGTAGCTCACAACCATCCTTAACAAGTTTTTATGAGCCGGGCAGTGGTGGTGCATGCCTGTAATCTCAGCACTTGGGAGGCAGAGGCAGGTGGATCTCTGAGTTCGAGCTATACAGAGAAACCCTGACTCAAAAAATTAAAAAAAAAAAAAAAAAAAAAAGTTTTTATGTCCTCTTCTGGAATGTCTGAAGACAGCTACAGTTTACTTACATATAATAAATAAATAAATCTTTAAAAAAAAAAAAAAAACCACCGGGTATGGTGGCGCACGCCTGTAATCCCAGCACTTGGGAGGCAGAGGCAGGCGGATTTCTAAGTTCGAGGCTAGCCTGGTCTACAGAGTGAGTTCCAGGACAGCCAGGGCTATACAGAGAAACCCTGTCTAGAAGAGAAAAAAAAAAAGAAGAAGAAGAAGAAGAAGGAAATAAGCTGAATCCCAAAGCCTCATTAGTTAGAATGCAACATGGTTTTATTTACTTAACCTTACTTCTGACAAGTTCTTGCCCTCAGATATGAATTCTGGAAATGCTTGTGCTTCTGAATTACAGGGGGCTCCGAATTACAATCCTAAGAAACCTGGGTAAAAATACACCGTGAGTGAAAGAGAACCAGAAACCCCATGGCTACATTTCTAGGAGGTAATGCCAATCCTTCAATTACGATAAATTCTTGGTATGAGGATGGGCTTTCTGTGCCCAAGATAACATGGGAAGAATCATAAAGGGGGTGGGTTAGCAAATGAAAATAATAATCTTCCATGTATCAAAAACTATAGGGGCTGCAGGGATGGCTCAACAAATCAGTAAATCTTAAAACAAAGCAGGGGCTGGAGAGATGCGCACTGTTAAGAGAAATGGCTGCCCTTCTAGCGAACCCAGCACTTACACTGCAGCTCACTACCATCAGAAACTGCATTTCAGTGCACCTAATGTCTCTTCTGGTCTCTCAGGGCATGAGGCACATACACAGTACATAGACATACATGCAGGCAAAATGCCCATACATGAATACATTTACAAAAAAAATTTTTTTTCTTTTTCAAAAAAAAAAAACCCAAATCATATATACCAGTGCCCTTAGACTTGGCTGCTCTGTGAACCACACTACTGCTGTCAAACCAATGCGTAGGCACTGTCGGGTGCCCACACTGGAGCACAAATGCATAAAGCCTTCTAAAGAGCAACTGCATAATACATGGACGACCCTATAGTTGGTCATACCCATTCCCTTGTACGCAAGAATTTCCCTTGTAAAACTCAATGCCAAGAAACATGCAGATGCTCTGTTATCTTTGTGTGTGTGTTTGTGAGTGCTCTCACCTTAAGGACGTCAGTCAGAGCACACTTGTGGGAGTAGGTTTTTCCTTTCCACCATGTGATCCTACGAATCAATTCAAGTTGTCCACCTTGGCAGCTAAGTGCCTTTACCTGAGACACTCATCAGGTTATTTGCTTGTTTAAGACAGGGTTTCGCAAAGTAGCCCTGGCTGGCCTGGCACTTGACAGGAAACCCAAGTTGGCCTTGGCAATTCTTTTGCCTCTGCTTCCCAAGTAATAGGATTATAGGTGTGAGCCAGCAGGCTCAGTTCATAAAACTACTGTCCTGTTTTTTCGGTTTGGTTGGTTTTCAAGACAGGGTTTCACTGTGTGTGTAGTCCTAACTGTCCTCAAACTCACTCTATAAAGCAAGTTAGCCTTAAATTCAGAGATTAGCTGCCTGTGCCCTTCAACTGTACCACTACCCAGTTTATTTTATTTTTTATTTGTTTGTCTAATGGCTTTGAGACAGGATCTACATTATATAGCTTTGACTGGCCTGGAACTCACTATGTAGAATAAGCTACCCTCAACTCACAGAAATGACTGCCTCTTCTTCCAAGGTACTGGAACCAAAACTGTGCACCACTATACTTGCCTAAATTCAGTCTTTAAAGATCTCGTCCGGCAGTGGTGGCACACGCCTGTAATCCTAGCACTCTGGGAGGCAGGGGCAGGCGGGTTTCTGAGTTCAAGGCCAGCCTGGTCTACAGACTGAGTTCCAGGACAGCCAGGGCTATACAGAGAAACCCTGTCTTGAAAAAACCAAATCCAAAAAACCGGGGGAAGGGAAAAAAAAAGATCTCGATGAGGCCGGAACCTGTGGTGATAGCCTATTAGACAGAGAGCCGGGGGGAAAAAACATGTAGCTGAGTCCCGCCCGCTTCCTCTTCCCAGGGATATCTATTTCCTCTGCTCAATAAATATGAAGAGGTTACCTTTATTGTTTGCCCTTAACGAAGTCCTTAAAGTCAGGAGTCAAGGTACACAATCATCATTTTTTACTAACTCCATTTCTATTATTGACCTATTTTTAAGATTGTCAATAAACTATATTTACAACCAAAGTTTTTGCAAGCAGAGATAAAAAAAAAAAAAAAAAAAAAAAAAGCAGAATATGATCAAGTGCTTCTGGAAGCACAGTGCTAAGAAACCCAGAATCAGGTGCTAGCCACATCACTAGCTCTACAAGGCTGGCTAAGTTCATAGCAATCTTCTCTCATTTCCATGATTTCACACTAAATATCCTTTTCACAGAAGAAAAGAAAAGAAAAGAAAAGAAAAGGAAAGGAAAGGAAAGGAAAGGAAAGGAAAGGAAAGGAAAGGAAAGGAAAGGAAAGGAAAGAAATAGGGGTCCCCTGGGATCGCTCCTGCTAGTTGTAAAAAAAACATCAGCCAGTGGCAGCAGGCAGAGCTTGTTTACAAAGCCACTGTAAAGAAATCTGAAACACCACGGGGAAAAGGCCATTTGGTGTGGTGCCTGCTGCTTAGAACAGGCCACAAAAAGCAGCAGTGACAGGAAAGAGGGACCCCCATCATCCAGAGAAGCCTATTTCCTCTGATGCCTTTAAACTAGTTTCTAAGGAAAAGCTGGGAGCACACGGGACTTTGCTCTGTCACAATAAATATCCTTGCTCTGACTTGCTCTCTGAGATGAATTACAAATAGTGATGTTGACATCATTCAAAATATCTTGCTGGCCCTCCAAGAAGGAAAAAAAAAAAAAAATCACTTGGTAAGACAAATACAAGACATGTATCAACCTGCCTCATAGAGTAGGGAACAGAAATATGGCACAGCTAAGAATAAGAGGAACCTACGGCCCCAAAAGCCATGAGCAGCCGGGCGGTGGTGGCGCACGCCTGTAATCCCAGCACTTGGGAGGCAGAGGCAGGTGGATTTCTGAGTTCGAGGCCAGCCTGGTCTACTGAGTGAGCTCCAGGACAGCCAAAGAAACCCTGTCTCGGGGAAAAAAAAAAAAAAGCCATGAGCAAGACGCAAGCCTCTCCCATTCCCTTTCTGTTTACTTATCTCTCAGAACCAAATAAGTGATGAAATTATTTTTTCAAAAGGTATGATGCTTCATAACTTCCTTCCCCAAAGAGCAAAATAAAGCATTCAGGTATCAGGTACCCAGACAAAGAACACAGCACCCCACACCTCCACACCTGCTCCCCGCCCTTACTTACATATGCAGGCAGCAGCGAGGAGCCGGCAGGCCAAGTATGGCGGATCACAGGTGGGGAAGGAGGGCTTGATGATATAGTTGGCGAAGGTGATGGCGATGATGGCCTGACTGGTGGGCTCAACAATCAGAAGTGAGACCCACAGACGGATAAAGGCAATGAAGCCCCCGAAGGCCTCTAGAATATAAGCATAGCTCGCCCCTGACTTGGTGATAGTGGTCCCCAGCTCTGCGTAGCAAAGGGCACCCACAACAGAGAAGAGCCCACCAATGGCCCACACTACGAGTGACAACCCATAGGAAGCAGTGTACTTCAGAACGCCCTTGGGTGAGACAAAGATCCCTGAGCCGATCATGTTGCCCACCACCAGGCTGACTCCGTTCAGCAAGGAGATCTCCTTCTTCAGCTGCATAGTCTCTGGAGACCCTTGAGACGGTGAGCTGGCATCTTCTTTTACAACGTGCTGGTTGGCCTTGGGGAGAAGATGGTAGATGGGGGTGGGGCTCCCAAGCTCCCTGGCTTCCATGGCAAACGGTTCCTGTACACCTGTGTTTAGTGTGGCCTGGCAAAGAAAAGAAGCGTGTCAAGTCTAGGGCAGGAGCTAGTGTGACTCCAGCTTAGTTACACCTGCCAGTCAGACAGATTTCCCTGCCCACCACCTGCTTAGGTAGAGCATGCAACACATGCAACACAACAGGATTGTCCCAGTTTCAATCGTAAGACACAGGGAACTGGAGGTAGGCAGTATCCAATGCTCCTAAGTAAGGAAGACATCTTTAAGCACTCAGTTCCAACCTAATGATAGCTTCCAACGAGAGATCTGCCTTACTGAGCAAAGAGGCCAGCAAAACTGTATTAGTCCACAGTAGATCCTCCCTAGTTTTGCTCAATCATATTTGTTTAATTGTTTGAGACAAAGTCTGCCTATGTAGCCCTGGCTATCCTGGAACTCGCTGTTAAGACCAAGCTGATCTCGAACTCGAGTGCTAGAAGAATTAAAGATGCTAAAGCTCACAAACTTGTCCTTCAGAGAAAACCAGAGTACCTACCTATAGCAGACACATAGCACTCCCAAGCCTGAATGAGACCACAGTGAAAACCAGAAAGTTCGTTCCAGGAAATCTGCTCGTAGCCCTTTGTAAACAGTGACTTGTACCATTTAAGTGAATTCTACAGGAATTCAGGCACATGTGAAAAACTCTGCAGTTACATGGAAGGAAGGTTTAAGACTATGCTGCGAAGGATGGCTCATCACATTTAATCCCAGCACCACGGAGGCAGAGGCAGCCAGATCTCAGAGTTCAAAGCCAGCTTCATCTACAGAGTAAAGAGAGTGAGTTCCTGAACAGACAATACAGAGAAACCCTGTCTCAAGAGAAAGAAAGGAAGGAAGGAAGGAAGGAAGGAAGGAAGGAAGGAAGGAAGGAAGGAAAGGAGGGAGGGAAGGAGGGAGGGAGGGAGGGAGGGAGGGAGGGAGGAAGGAAGGAAGGAAGGAAGGAAGGAAGGAAGGAAGGAAGGAGCCGGGCATGGTGGCGCACGCCTGTAATCCCAGCACTTGGGAGGCAGAGGCAGGCAGATTTCTGAGTTCAAGGCCAGCCTGGTCAACAGAGTGAGTTCCAGGACAGCCAGGGCTATACAGAGAAGCCCTGTCTCGGGAAAAAAAAAAAGAAGAAGAAGAAGGAAGGAAGGAAGGAAGGAAGGAAGGAAGGAAGGAAGGAAGGGGAAGGGAAGGAAGGAAGGGGAAGGGAAGGAAGGAAGGGGAAGGGAAGGGAAGGGAAGGAAGGAAGGAAGGAAGGAAGGAAGGAAGGAAGGAAGGAAGGAAGGAAGGAAAGCAAAGAAGTACAGCCATTGTTGCAGAGATCTTCATGAAAATATACCCATGTATACAACACCCACCTTACCTCATATATTACTGCTTGCTGATTCAATACCTTTCTTTTCTCAAGTATCCAAACCTCTTATGAAATTATAAGAAAGAGGGGAAAGGGACGGCCAGGGGCACCCTAACTTGGGGCTGGCCCTGCCACTGGCTTATCTGCTTTTCTCTTCTGCATGCTCACTACCATCTGAGGCTACACAGCAATTCTCAAGATAATTCCCAGAGTCTTGCCACCTAACCAAAGCCATAGCCTCCTCTTAGTTACAGAACCAGCGCTGACTGGAAAGCATCTTGAAAAGATGGCATGGGTGTGTACATAAACACACTCACTCTCTTTGGGTCAGAGTTAGACCAACCCAAAAGAAAGTGGATTCTACATTATCTTACCTAAGAAGGCTCTGTCAAAAGATGAGCAAATCTCCTGACTCTACCCAGCCTGGCCTTCTCCCTGCCTCAATTCCTGGGCTGGTCATGAGTCCAGCACCGAACCCTACCTCACTTCGGGAAGAGGAATGTGGCGGGCCATAAATTGCAACCTAGGAGTCAGTCCTTCTAGGTCACAGGGATAACTTCTGGAGGTACGAATGCAATCCGCTCTATTCAACAAAGATGTAAAGCTATGCAGACTGGCACACACCTGTAATTCCAGCACTTGGGAGTCTGAGGCAAGGAGATCTCAGGTTCAAAGTCAGTGTGAACTACATAGAGAGACCCTGTCATTTTTCAAAAACCTGGGGGTGGGGTGTGGCTGAAGGACAGAAGAGCAAAAATAAGACAAAATGTCTGTATCAGATCCTGGCTTCACATGCCTCAGAGCAAAAGAACCAAGGTCAGTTCTCCTGGGAGTAAATCAGGGGAAAATCCTATCTCCACAGACCCCACACAAAACCCTTGCCTTAATTGTCCTAATCCCCTTCCAAGAGTCTGGGCGTGGGCCCAAATTAAAAAGCTTGTCTGGGATATGAGAAACTTCTCAAAGTCCAGAAGAGTGAACTCAGCCTGCCTCTACTTAGACTAGACTTATTAAAGACTAGAAAGCACCATTCATTCTTGGCACTAAGCTATGCAGGTTTCCCTATGCAAGCATGTGGAAACATATCTGTTTCACATGTCTGTCAAGTGAGTCTGGGTTTCCATGGGAATAAATCCAGTAAATAGCTAGGGGTACAAACTCTCAGTGAAGTACAAAGAGATCTTCAGGGTACCTTTTCTACCTAACTCAATACACGGTTAGGCAGAAAAGCCTGGCCTAGAGACCATTCCAATCACTTCAAGTGCATCAAAACTTAGTTGAGAGTGTAACTGGGTATTCTGGTACTGGTGCACCTGATACACTACACAAAGTCCTCAGTGGCATGCTCTGCAGGGATGTGCTATGTACGACCAGTCACAGTCCTAGAAGACCTCTTGCCTAGAACCTCAGTCTCAGCAGCTGAATGAGTGACAAGCAGCTCCTTCGGCCAAGGAGAAAGTCCTTTTCCTCATCCAAATACCAAACACAACTATCATGAGGAACCTGTCCTTGGGCAAAGTAATTAAAACCCCTATCTTTTTTAACCCAAGAGCAAAATTGTGAAATAACTATAGTAAACTCCTGAGGACAGATGGTTAAATTCCAGGCCTGCTTGGCCACAGAACCCCAAGGCCATTCCTTGCCTGTCTTCTAAACCTAACCCCTCCACCTCACATTCCTCCAGAAAACCTGCCAAGCCCCTCGTTCTCCATGGCTGTATGTAAAGACTCAGCAATGAGCAAAATCAGTATGGGCATGGATCATGTCCTCAGAATAAGTCAATGTGACATGGCAGCATGGAAACAAGAAAGACGAGACCAGAAATCCCAAAGTCAAGAGACCAGGATTCGCCAGCTAGCTGCACCTCACCGTCCTCTGACCTTCAGCTCCTCTTTCCAAAAGTCTCACTGATCTTCCGTTAGTATTATACAGAAATCTATAACTACATATTAAAATACATCCACACACACCTATGTGTATATATATAGTTAGTATAGTATATATATTTCTGCTAGACAATAGAAAACTCTTAAATAAAATGCAAAGGCTTGAGCCAGAGAGATGGCTCAGTGGGTAAAGGCCCTTGCTAAGAAGCCTGATGACCTGATTTTGACCCCCAGAATCCACATGGTACCAACTATCACAAGTTGTCTCTGACCTTTACAATACATGCATTCATGTGCATATACAAACATATACAATAAAAGGGTTTTGAAGATGAAGAAGAGGAAATGATGATAAAGTTGGGTTAGACACTTGAGAAAGATTAAGAGATAATTTGTACACCCGTTTCAAAAACAAAAGGAAGAAAAGTAACAACAAAAAAATCATTTGTGCAGGGACTTGAAATTCTAGTCAAACCCACTGAGAAGTATAACCTCTGTGCCCTGCAGAATAACCCAGAAAGATCTATCCCACCCAGACACAAGGAAACTGAAACTGAACCAAGACAAAAAGAGAATCTCTCCCTGCTCCCCACTAAAGAGACCTTCCCTGCTCCTCACTAAAGAGACCTTCCCTGCTCCCCACTAAAGAGACCTTCCCTGCTCCCCACTAGAAGTTCTGCATAAAGCAGACCATTCACTAAAAAGGGCTAGAGCTGAGAATAGAGCATAAACTTTGAGAAAAAGTCTTCCCCATAGCAAAGCAAACCAAGCCCAAGTACAAGGAAATACAGGAAGAATCTGAAGACAAAGTCACCTAAGGCAAAAAGAAAAAAAAAAAAAAATTCTATATAATCAGCTCAAACTCTTCTACCAACAACCTTACAAAAGGGTCATACCCAGTTCTCAGAATAAAAATTATATACCTCAATTTTCTTCTGTTCTACAAACTATGGCAACCACTAACAAATTATAAGTTGAAGAAGAAGAACAACAACCACCACCACCAACAATCCACTCTCTAGAGGCAAGTAATCGCCATGTCCAGACTTAAAGAGGACTCAGATATTAGAAACTCAGAATGTTTAAAATAAATATAAAGGGGAGCCAGATGCAATCAGTGGCCTGTAGTCCCAATAAACAAAATAAAACAACCACTATCAAATGGTCTTAAGTGGAAAAAAAATTTTTTTAACTTATTTAGAATATAAATGAAGCCTGAAGAAAAAACTGCAGAAATACACTGTAGGTTTGTAGCATTAAAAAAAAAAAAAAAAAAAAAAAAGTACAGTAATACTATCATAAAAAATAGGAAGCAAAAATTGGGAAACTACTGTTATAAGGTTCTTACATTATAGTGAAGGAACATATAATTTAAGAGCAAACTGTGATTAAAGCCTCATGGCACTTTATAAAGTATAGCTCAGTAGTAGAGAACTTGCCAACCATATAATTATGGCCCTATTCCCTGGAGGCCAGTAAGATTTACACTGTAAAATTAGGGCAACAATTAAAAAAATATTAAAGAAGAGGACTAACTAATAAGCCAACAGTAGAGCTGGTGTAGTGGCACGGCTGTACATGCGGTTGACCTCACAACTGCCGCTACAGGAGTCCTGAGTCCTGAACACTGAGACTGCAGGGGTGTATCAAGTCTATCTGAAATAGCAGATTTTAATTCAGCTAAAGATACTATTTATAGGGGGCTGGAGAGATGGCTCAGCAGTTAAGAGCACTGACTGCTCTTCCAGAAGTCCTGAGTTCAAATCCCATATCCCAGTAACCAGAAATCCTACCAAATTACCTGAGTTGACTTCAATTTTTTTTACAATAGTTAAATAAATCAGCATAAAACAATGATACATAGTTACTAGTCTCACTACAAAAAAAAAAACATAAAATAAATAAATTCCATGATTCATTCAATGTATCCCCTCAAAAGATCCTCTTTAAATAACAGTGTTACACTCTACTTGTAAAGACACATCTCAATGGGTAGAGTGCACATTTAGCAGGGATGAGGCTTGAGATGCTGGGTTCAATTCCCAGCACTGAAGAGAAAAAGAGGAGGAGGAGGAGGAGGAGGAGGAGGAGGAGGAGGAGGAGGAGGAGGAGGAGGAAACACCAGTTTCTTACAGGATTTCATCCTATTTTCCAGCAGCTCTTGCAGCAGGTTGTAAATGAGTTTCCCAGACCCCTACGATTTCTTCATGAAAATTTAATACGGAAACTGCCATTTGCAATTTTTAAAGGAAAAAGTAGATCAATATAAAAACTCAATTACAAAAAAAGGTGTCAATATATTTATTGTAACTTTTTTTTTTTTTTTTTTTTTTTTTGGTTAGCCTCGAACTCAGAAATCTGCCTGCCTCTGCCTCTGCCTCTGCCTCTGCCTCCCAAGTGCTGGGATTACAGGCATGTACCGCCACTGCCCGGCAAAAAACAACTTTTTTTTCAAGTAACAAAAGTTGTTTCTCTTCTTATGGAGACTATCGGTAACTTAGATATAATTTATTTCCAATCACAATGGATAAGATACTCTTACTTCAACAGTATTTGCTATACAGCTTTTTTCCATGGTTCTGGTTTCTTGTTTGTTTTTGCTTCTTTTTTGTTTTTTGTTTTGTTTTGTTTTGTTTTGTTTTTTAGAGACAGGGTTTATTTGTCTAGTCCTGGCTGTCCTGAAACTTACTCTGTAGACCAGGCTAGTCTCAAACTCAGAAGTCTGCCTGCCTCTGCCTCCCAATTGCCGATTAAAGGCATGTACCACCACTGACTGTCAAAAAATTCACATTTTTTAAAGTTGTTTCATCACAAATGGGTCAGGTACCAAGAAGAAAATAATTCCTTGCAGCAAGGACTAATCCTACTTCTCTGTTTTGGCCATTCGATGTCTACAACAAATAATAAATTCTTAGTTACTTATCAAAAAAATTAACTTATAGAAAGCATCAGGATATTTCCTCCTGTAAGGAGGCGGAGGCAAGATCTCTGAGATCAAGGTCAGCCTAGTCTATTGGTCTACACCAAGAAACCCTGATTCTAAGAGCATCTTTTACACAACTTTTGTAGAAAGTTGTAGTAGAATACTCTGGAGACTATAGTAAGAAAGCAAAAATGTCAGGAAATTTCCTCTATCAAGAAACTTGGTGGATCAGCCACATAACTGGAATATGGTTTTGGTTTATTTAAAAAAAAAAAAGAAAGAAAAAAGCAGGGGGGGGTGTCCCGCAGGGAGTGGTTGGGCATCAGGGACAGGCTAATCTCTGAGTTCTGAGTTCGAGGCCAGCCTTGTCTACAGAGACGAGTCTAGCCAGGGCTATACACAGAAACCCTGTCTCCAACTGGCTTATGGTTTCTATCTCTTTTTCTCTCTGGCTTGAGGTGCTAGAAATGAAACCCAGGACTCTGCACGGCAAGTACTGTCCAAGGCCATCTATCTCCATCAGGATTGCGATTTGACAGGAAAGAAAAATCAAATATAACTCAAGTAAACAGCCTAAGACCCAAGTCGGGAAGCAAAGGCCATATGTATGAAATCACGATGGAACTTTAACAAAATAGGAAGCCTGGATAGCTTTCCTAAAGGACCTAACCAGGTAAGGAGGTAAAAATGACCCCAGGAAGCAGTTCCAGACTTTAAATCTGCTCCTGCTAAGTCTCCAAATCCGGGATCGACTCTCAGATATAAGGAGCCAAAGAGCTGAGCATATAGCCTGTTAGATTAGCTGCCCCAAACTGAGGGGTCGTCCCCAACCCCCTTAGCAGCAGAGACTGAATTCTTTCCAACACATAACCCAGTGTTCTCGACTAGTTCCCCAAGACTTGTTAAATTAGATGTTTTCTATTTATACTGACCCATTACACAACACCGTGACCAGCCTTTTGGCCCAGCGCACAGTACAGAATTTTCAGAATACTTCCCAAATATTTCCTGACATTTGTGACATGAGATGACAAAATACGGAGACACTCCACAAGGAGAGCACCGTGTTCCCAAACGCCAATGCCTCAGCCCTCTTGCGTCCCAATACGAGTCAGAGGTTCCAACAGCCCCCAGAAGCTGCATTCCTGCATTCACACACCCGCCTTGCAGTCCCTACTCTCTCCTCCCTCACGAGCCCCTCGCGCTGCGGCTTCTTCCTCCTCTTCCTCCTCCTCCTCCTCCTCCTCCTCCTCCTCCTCCTCCTCCTCCTCCTCGGCCAGCTCTCAGTGCTCCAGGGAGGATCACCCAGGCTCACACCACGGTCCCAGACTGCGAAGGGCACGGTCCTTCGGTCTTTACGCCCTTCGCTTCCCTCACTCTCAACCCTCCTTCCCCGTGCCCGTCTCCCTCCGGGTCGCACACACTGCAGGGTCCCCACCCTCACGCCCGCGGTTTCCCTCCTCACACTCTGGGTTTTTCCGTCTCTCTCACACACACAGAGCCCCCCTCACACTCGCGATCTTGCACACTCACAAAGGCACCCGGGGTCTCTCTCTCACACACGCGCGCGCGCGCCCGCCCGCCCGCCCGCGGCTCCCTCACGCCACCGTCCACTCGGGGACCCACGCTCCCGGCGTCCTCCTCTCAGCCGCGGCGTCTCTCCCGCGCCCTCCGCCCCACGCGGTTTCCGGCCGGCAGCCGGCACGCGGCGACGGAGGCCACGCAGAGCGTTCGGCCGCACACCTAGACGGCCCGGGCCGAACCGGAGCCAGCCCCTCACCTCCTCGGCCCCGCCAGTTACCTCCTCGTGGCCCGGAGCTGCCAGGATGCTCGGTCGCGCCGTCGCCCCGGCCGCAGGCCCCGCCCACGCCACGTCACTCGCACCGGATCGCGACAGCGCGCGCCGCCTGGGGACCCGGCTCGGAGCGGGGGCCCCAGGCGGCGTTGCTTCCGGGCACCAGGGCACGCCGGGGCCCTCAGCGATCCGCGCACCGTTACCGAGCCGCCTCCAGCAGGCCGCGCCCGGGCCCTCTCCGCGGACCGTGATTGGGGTGCGGTCACCCGCACCTGGGATGGACACCCCCGTGCTCCCCACGCAGTCACTTGAAGCCTCCGGGGCTCCACGTGAGGATGCTGCTGCTCGGCGCTCCAAAGGGCCCCACGCACTCCTTTTCCTTCTTGGCCTTTGGGGACTGCACGCCCACTGGGACCCCAGACAGTTGACACAAAGAGCTCCGGACCGCCTCCCTATCGAGATAACTGCCTCCCTTCAGCCTGGGGAACCCAGGAAGAAATACACTCCCGGGACCGGTCCTCTGCTCTGACATTCAGTTCGAGCCCGGAAGGCTGCCACTTCTTGCTCTCTTAGCCTTGTCCTGGTCTTCCCCGGCCCTGCTGACACCCCTCGTGGGGAAGCTGCGACATCCTGTCCTTTTTTTTTTTCCTCTCCCGCTGGTTGCTCCTCTATCTCCTTTTAGGTTATCTGTTCTCTAGTGGCGCTGGCGTTCAGTCTAAGACCTCCCTGGACCTTCTAACCGACCAATCTGGCAGGAATAAATATAGTCTAAAGAGACAGTTGTGCTTTTCTCTTAGGCTGTCAGACTTTCAAAAAGAAAGAAATGGACCCCAAGAAATCAGTATTTCCTCCAGGAATAGCCTGCTAGGAGAGGAAGTGGCTGAAGCACCTAAAGGGGGAACTTATCTCTGGGCGAAAAATTTACAACTGGTCAGAGACCTTGAAAGAGACAGACTTGGAGTTTGTTTGCAAAGATAGCACCCTATCTTCATTTCTCGCTTAAGATTTAAGCCTGAGAGTTAAATAGTGCCAGTGCCGGGCAGGGTGGCCCAGCCCTTTAATCTCTGCACTCTGGAGACAGAGGGAAGTCAGTCTCTGTGAATTCGAGGCCAGCCTGGTCTACAAAGCCAGTCCAGGACAGCCAGGGCTCTGTTACACAAAGAAACCCTGTGGAGGAAGGTCGGGCTGGGGACGAAGTAAGTAGTTGAGAACACTCGCAGAGGAAAGGGATTCTATTCCCAGCACCCCCATGGTGGCTCACAACCACCTGTAACCCCAGTGTCTCCGGACCCAACAGACATGCATGTGTACACTATGTATACGGACAAACATACACAAAAAGGTAAAAGTTTTTAAATTAGCAGAGTTTAGTGACACCTCCTTTAATTCGAGGGGGCAGGGGCAGAGGGAGGTGGATCTGGGTCAGTTCAAGTTCAGCCAAGGTTACAGAGTCAGACCCTGTTTCAAAACAAAACACAATTTTTTTTAACCCTCCTGGGTGCTGGTGGCACAGGCCTTTAATCCCAGTGCTCAGAAGGCAGAGACAGGCAGATCTCCGAGTTCCAGACCAACCTGAACCGCCAGGGTTCTGGGACTGCAGGCGCTGGTACAGAAACTCTTGTATTGAAAATTAAGAAAGGTGCCGGGCGGTGGTGGCGCACGCCTTTAATCCCAGCACTTGGGAGGCAGAGGCAGGCAGATTTCTGATGTTCGAGGCCAGCCTGGTCTACAAAGTGAGTTCCAGGATAGCCCAAACTACACAGAGAAACCTTGTCTCGGAAAAATAAATAAATAAATAAAAGGAGGGCTGGTGAGATGGCTTAGCGGTTAAGAGCACTGACTGCTCTTCCAGAGGTCCTGAGTTCAAATCTCAGCAACCACATGGTGGCTCACAAACCATCTGTAATGAGATCTGACACCCTCTTCTGGTGTGTCTGAAGAGAGCAACAGTGTACTTACATGTAATAATAAATAAAATCTTAAAAAAAAAAAAAAAGAAAGAAAAGGAAAGAAAGCGAAAAAGAAAAATTTAAACTCTATTCTTACAGCAGGAACTCCGAAAGAAAGAAAGAAAGAAGGAAAGAAAGAAAGAAAGAAAGAAAGAAAGAGAAAGAAAGAAAGAAAGAAAGAAAGAAAAAGAAAAAGTAAAATTTAAACTATTCTTACATCAGGAACTCCCAAAGACGCATTTGCGGGAATCACTATCTTTGTCCTTCTTCCCAATGTAGCCACACCGAATAAATCTTTTCGAGCTTTTCATTATTATTTCTAAATTAATTAACTAATTATTTGGTTTTTCGAGACAGGGTTTCTCTGTGTAGCCCTGGCTGTCCTGGAACTCACGCTGTAGACCAGGCTGGCCTCGAACTCAGAAATCTGCCTGCCTCTGCCTCCCAGAGTGCTGGGATTGCAGGCGCGCGACACCACTGCCTGGCAACTCCATCTTTTTGTACACAATTCACCACACCCGAACTGCTTCCGGGTCACTCAAACCCTTCTTCCCACCCACTCCGTGGGGAGTCTGGAAACGCAGAAGGGTTTGAGTGACGGGGAAGCGGTTTGGGAAACAGCTGAAAACAGCCGAACTCTCTCCCCAGTCTCCATGCGCGTTCTTCGCTGCAGCTGCCTGAGTCCAGCCCGCAGCAGCACCTGCCGCGTGCCCTCCATGCCTACCCAAAACTACTTCAAATATTAGGAGATTGGGTTTTTTTCTTAATGTTTGTTTTGTGAAATTCTACAAAGTGTGAACTTCTGCAACTTGATTGGGCGGTCCTACTAAGTGCAAATCTTGTAACATCAAAGTCATGTTGAAATAAGATTGTACACACCTGCGAACCTAACACATCCCCCACCACCACCACCACCATGGCACAGGAGATATGTTAAAATACAATTGAAATAGCTTCAAATCTCCCTTAAAGGGGCTGAAGAGATGTCTCTGGGGGCGGCCTCTGCACATACCCACATACACAATTAAAAACAAAAACATCTTTAAAAAGCAAAAACCTCTCAGCCAAGCAATGGCGGCTCTCACTGTTTGGTTTAGGACTTCTACCTAGGGCCCCGAGGTGCGTATTTTACACATCAAAGCAGACTTGGCCTCCAGCTTCAGTCACTGCCGGCCCCTCCCCCAGAGGCTCGTCCATACCTAATCCAACTGTTTTGGTCTCTAGCGGGCTCCCTCCTCCTCTCTCTGCTTGTATCCTTCTCTTTCTCTTTCCCCTCCCACCCCCTCTCACCCCAAGGTGACTTCCCTGGGCCCCTCCCTTGGCGACAGTGAACTCTCCCACCGAAGAGCAGCTTCCCGATAATCGAATATATAATCGAATTAGGTTTGGATTGGCTCACTTCACAGGCAGAGAACTAACCGATCACTCACTTTAATTCCAGCACTCCGGAGGCAGAGGCAGAGGGGATCTACAGAGTGTGTTCCCAGGACAGCCAGGGCTACACAGAGAAACTCTGTCTGAAAGAGCCAAATAATTAATTAAACCTCTCCCAACGCGCTTTCCTTCCTCCCGGTGAATGAAAGAACAGGGGCATGACCACTCGTAAGGGCGAAGAGAAGATTGTTAATGTTGATAAGAGGGAGAGCACAGCCAGAGGCACTGGAAGAGTCCAGGCTGAACCTGGCCAACAGACCGGGCCAGGCCCTGTGAGGTGAGGGGTGGGGGAAAGCAGGAGAGGAGAGAGAGGGAAGGGAAGAGAGGGCAGATGAATGGGGAGAGGAGGCAAGGACCGAGAGGCCAAGAAAAGAACCGGAACAGCAGGGCGCACCCAGGAAAGAGAAGTGAGAGGTTTGAGAGCTGGTGAGAAATACTGATTTTTGATTGGGTGGTGGCTGGCAGCGGAGTCCACTTTAATAAGTTAATAAGAACCACAGCCTTTTGTCCCCAGTTTCTCTGGAAATTAACAACCTATAGGAGTAGGATACAGTCTTTGAGGACCCCTTGTTGGTGCTGCCCCCTTTTGGATTCTTTTTTTTTTTTTTTTTTAAGATTTATTTAGTATTATTTGTAAGTAGACTGTAGCTGTCTTCAGACACACCAGAAGAGGGAGTCAGATCTTGTTACGGATGGCTGTGAGCTACCATGTGGTTGCTGGGATTTGAACTCAAGACCTTCGGAAGAGCAGTCAGTGCTCTTAGCCCTTGGTTTCTCTTCTTAGAATCCTTGAAGAGTCTCAGATGCAGCTCAAAAGGGCCCTGAGTTCAGGCTCCAGCTCAGAAGGAGCACAGTAGAGTCTCAAGTACAGGAATTCAATAGATCTGAGGATGAGGGCGGTTTCCCCCGCACAAGCCCAGAGCCAGACTCTGATTCCCTGGCAAGAGGAAGGGTAGGGGGTGTAAGGGGTGGGAGCAGGCTATGGGAACACCAATACTCCTTTGATGTAAACTCCTACCCTGCCTGAGAAACCCTGTTACCTACAGATCCACAGACAGGACTGTTAGTATTTGGGGGAGGGAGACTGCTGTAGGTATCGCAGCCTGGGCAGCAGCTGGATGCCCCTACATCCTTCCTCACATACCTTCCGGGAGAATGAGTGAGCCCACAGCACAGATTTAGGTCAGTTGAGCCTGACCCTTCACCTCTGGAATCAGTCCCTCCGTTCCCGGAGAGCCACCCTTTTGTCCTTGCAACCGCTATATATAGAAATCCGGCTTCCATCGAGGCCTCTGGCTTTGCTGTCTCACATCCATACAGAAAAGCTACTCAGCCCAAAGCCGTCTATGTATGTACAAGACACCGGATCAGAGGCTTTCCAGCATCAGCGTTCCCGCTCTACAGGATATAGTTATTTATCCTCATCAATCAGATAAGGAAGCCGCGGCTCAGGGAAATCAAAAGCACCCAAGCAAACGGGCTGACGCCGGCAGAATGCCTGCTCTGCAGCTGTGGAACTGAGGTATTGTAGGGCTCAAAAAGAGCTGGGATAGGGGGTGGGGAGGTGCAGAGATGGCTCAGCAGGTAAGGGCACTGCAAGCTCTACCCGAGGACCTGGGTTCAATTCCCAACACCCATCTGGCAGCTCACAACTGAATCTCCTGTGCCGGGTAATCTGACAATAGATTCAATAGATCCCTCGTACAAACATATGGAATGAAACCTCCAATTAAAACAAGATTTGGAATGAATAAATAGATGCCTACAAGGTCATCACAAAAGATGGCATGGTGGGTAGGTAAGTGTCAAGCTGGGTAGAACCTGTGAGACTTTCCACGCTATCAACCTTCCACTTGGACCGGTGTCACAGCCAGGCTTTAGTATCCATATCTCATTCTCCTTCTTGACCACCCTCTCCTTCCATACATTACACTTGGTACAGTGAGGCTTAGATCGCCCTCTAGTGGCCTCCTGAGGATAGCAACACCGGAAGTCTAGTCTGGCCAACTCAATGGAAACTGGTACTGAATGGTTTCTACACCACAAAGTCCAGGCTGGGGCCCTATCCCTCTGCATGCGTCCCTATCTGTCTCAGACCTTCCCTTTTTCTATCTCCATGTGCTCCTATGTCTTAGTCATCATCGCTACTCATCCCTCGCTAAGCTAGTCTCTCTCCCTCCTGCTAGAATCCTAGAGAATAGGAAAGCTCACAGGAGACTATGGACCTCATCTCTTCCACTCCCGGGTTTTCAGGGCTGGCACGTTTCCCAGTATCCTAAGCAAAGGCCTTCTGGTGAGGTTGTAGCAGGCCTGTGTCTGATCTCTTCGTATGACCTCCTGTTCAGACTCAAGAAGGTAGGCAGACAAGATGTTGAATCTGGGAAAGGTGGCCTCCTAAAATGAACTTGAAATTCAAAGTGTAGAGGGCAAAAAGGCCTCGTGTGCACAGATAGGCACTGGAGAAACCAGGCAAGTTAAACACACAGCTTCCCTCTTCACTGGACTGAGGTGGCCAGCTGCTCTTCCTGGGACGCAGGAATGATGGAGTTCTACATCTTGGTGAACCTTTGCAGTCTGATGAGACAGGCTCAGCTCACATCTCCCAGAATCCTTATCCCAGACCCTTTCCCCCTACATCTTGAACATTGCTTTTAGGCCATAAACCCATTCTTATTAGTGATGTCACTGTGCTTAATACCAGCCTAAGTGACTTCTACGTTATTGTAAGGCCAGGCCAATCCCGAGACTCCCACAAACATATTTACCTCAGCCATTCTCCTGTATCTTGAGCATTATTTCTAAGTCAATAAGAAACCATCTTATGGCCGGGCAGTGGTGGCGCACGCCTGTAATTCCAGCACTTGGGAGGCAGAGGCAGGAGGATCGAGGCCAGCCTGGTCTAGAGTGAGTTCCAGGACAGCTGGGGCTATACTGAGAAACCCTGTCTCAAAAAACAAAAACAAAAACAAAAACAAAAACAAAAAAAAGAAAGAAAGAAAAGAAAAGAAAGAAAGAAAAAAAAAAAGAAAAGAAACCATCTTATGGATGAAGCCATTGTACTTTGCAAAGAGCTTCAATGCAAACATTAACTTGTTGGGACTGAGTTAATTGTCATCTGAATATTTTTCCCCAAAATTATGCTGTGCTTAAATATAGCTGAAGTGAAATTATTTGGGCCAGACCCTAAATCCGGCAGAGCCACATTTCACTCTCACTTTCCCCGGATCGACTTTCCCTGGCTGCTGGAGAGCCTGCAGGGGCTTCACCACCACACCAAAGGATGCTGCGACCGGAAGCTGAGGGAACAAGGGCCCAGGGAATCCAGCCACGGTCACTTGCAGGCTGATCCTTTATCTCCGTCCTCAGCTTTGGGGGATCATACTGCTGACTGGGAAGCAGCAGAACGAGAACAGGAGCCCAACTCCAAGAGACACAATTCTGGGTCTGTTTCTTGGTCCCAGTGGAGAGATCGATTCTAGCGATTCCAGAGAAGAGGACAAAGGGGTTAAAGCAAAGGCAGTGGGATGACGTTGAGGCCCTAGAGAAGTTACAGACCAAGCACCCACATCGACAGCACCTTCATACACAGACCAAGCACCCACCTCGACAGCACCTTCACAACCACGGCTCCCTCCTCTCACGCTCAGGGCAGGACAAGACACCTTATAGCATCCAGAATACTTTTATTGCCAAAATCGAGGTACAGCTTGCTCAGGGCCCCAAGTGGGGGGTCCCACCACTCAGGTGAGGGACAGATGATAGGAATGTGTTTAACAAGGGAAGTCCGGTGCCAGAAACAATTTGGGAAGGCAGTGTGGTCCAGCCCCGAAGTGGTTTTGAGACCCCAACTTAAAGGCTGGCCCGAGCTCACAGTCAGGTCCACTGTCCCCAAGGCAGGCCCAGATTCCCCATCCCTGCAGAGACCATGGTGGCATCCCTGGGGCAAACAAACGAACAAAGCCCTCCCCCCCCAGCTGGGACTCTTAAGTTCCTAGCTCTCTTGGGAGCCCTTTCAAAGCTCTGGACTGTTTCCTGCAAGCCCGTTCAGCTGTCTGGTGGTAGCAAGTGTTGGGCAGGAACTCTACCACCTCTCAACCCTGTGCCAGCCCACATGGATGGTAGAGAGACCCTGCAGCCGGGTGCACCGTAGTGGTGGAGTTCTCAAGAAGGTGGCTGGTGGGAAGCTCTGAGCAACCATAGTTGGTCCCTTGAGCTCACTTTCTTCCTAGGAACCTTAAGAGAAGGCATGGCATTAGGCCCCACCCCCTCCCCTTAAACTACAGTCCCAGAACCGACAGAACCAGCTTCAGTACCGGGACCTACGTCACAAGCAGGGGGATCAGGAATCCTAGGGCATGGCCATCAGAACTGAGAGGTCCTCTGCTGTCTAGTCTAGAACTAGGATGCTGCTAGAAGAGAGGTAGGAGCGGACTGTAGAGAATCCAACCTGGAGGAGTCGTGGGGAGCACAACCACCTACCCTGCCTGCAGGGATTTACCCGACTGCCTCCAGGAGAGCCCACACTCAGAGTGTCTACCAGTGAGGTCACGAGGAAGCCAGCAGCTCTAGCCACCTGTGGCCAGCGTGGTAGGCTACCTGAGGCCAGTGTGTGGGAAGGGTCACCCGGGGAATCTCTGTGGAACCTTTCATGGTAGGACATCAGCTCAGTAACTAACATCCCTCTCGGGAAGGTTAGGGCCCAGTGAGCTAGAGTAGAAAGACCAGAGAGCTAAGACGATTGCACGGTCCAAGGGACTGGGGCGAGGAGCCTAACAATCCAGCCTCCAGAGCCAGCGTGAGGTCACAATTCACCAGCAGCAGCGTCCTTTCCATCACATGTCCTCGCGAGGCCACACCCGCTTCTTCCTTCTTCAGGGCCATTCTAAAATAAGAAGGTTGAGAAATAGCATTCCCTGAGGCAGATGCCTCCTCCTAAGACTTAGGACCTTGAATGATGGTCACAAACTGCCAAGCTTGTAGACCATGAAAGAGTCAGAGGCCAAGAGAAAAGCTCCGTGGTCCAGGCATCCAGCAGCCCTGCCTGGCGCAGGAAGTCAAGGGTCCAGAAGCACACGTTTCAGATAAGCCAAGGTAGTGGCATTGGCTAGCATCTCAATGTGTTCACTTCCCGGGAGCTCCTGCAGTGACACTCTGTGCTCCTGGCGGCTCTGCCAGGCTTGGCACTGCAGGACGCTCTCCAGGTTCACTGTGCCGTCACCATCACCGAAGCAGATTTTGGGGTCCCGATCAGGAAAGCTCTCATAGTAGAAAGAGTTTGGCGTGGGAACGCCAGTCCCGTACAGGCAGTGCAGCTCCACACCGGGCGGCGTCATGGCTTCGACTAGCCCTTCTGTGTCCTGCCTCATGAACCAGCCATCTTCAAAGCCGATGTCCTGGAAGAACCGGTGATAGTCCCGGAGCGTGTAGTTAGTTGTGGGCGTGTGCACAAATACCTTTTCATGTGACCAAGTATGGTTGTACGGCAGTAGCCAGCTGGTGGAGACAGCGGATCGCTGCTGTTCCCGGATCTTCAGTGGCCCAATGACAGGGATGCGATTGTTGTCTCCTGGAAGGACAAAGCTCTATCAGGCTACACTCAGGAAGGAGGTTCACCAACCCAACCAATGGCTCAGTGAATACTCCATAGCCTTAGACAGTTAGGCATCATCACACCCTGTCTATGTACCGCTGGCTTTTGTTTCTTTTTCTTTTCAAAGATTTATTTATTTATTTATTGTATGTGGGTACACTGTCACTGTCTTCAGATACACCAGAAGAGGGCATCAGATCCCATTACAGATGGTTGTGAGCCACCACGTGGTTGCTGGGATTTGAACTCAGGACCTCTAGAAGAGCAGTTATCTGCTGAGTCATCTCTCCAGCCCCCTTGGTTTTTTTTGTTTTTTTTTTTTCCTCTCTTTCTGTATGTGGAAAACATACATCCTTATGTATTTCCTCACCAGAGATTCAGCGAGCACTCCTCCCTCCCCCTTAAATTGTTCATGAGTTGTGCTCAGCTGTGAAGGACCCCTCAGCTAAGTGTACCTCACCCTGCCTGTGGGCACAAGCTTTGTCTTCTGTGAAGATGCAAGTCAATAGGCCAGCTGTCTTAGTTGTTGATTGGTTGTTTCTGTTTCATCACACTAAACAATATGCGTTCCTTTCTCAGGCCCTGGAGGCCAGACTTGCTGCAAGCAAGGTAATGGGGCAGGGAGCTCTGCGGGAGGGAGTCAGCTCTTCCCATGGCCCAGGGAGACTTTCAGGAGCTGAGGCTACTTGGACAGCGGCTACTCACTGGTTCAAGTGTTATCATTGCTTGGCTGGAGAGATGGCTCAGCGGTCCCCAAGTGAGGGAAGCACTGACTGCTCTTCCAAGGTTCTGAATTCAATTCCCAGCAACCACATGGTGGCTCATAACCATCTGTAATGGGATCTGATGCCCTCTTCTGGTGTGTCTGAAGACAGCTACAGTGTACTCATATAAATAAAATAAATAAAGCTCAAAAAAAAAAAAAGTATTATCATCGCCCATTATCCAACACCCTCTCAAAGCAAGGAGGCATTTTTGGCTGACCCGGGGCCTTAGCTTTGCCCGCTACCACTAGAAACCCTAACCCTAACCCTAGAGTCTTTCCACTAGAAAAGGAAACGCCTAGGAGTGCATGGATTTCCATCTCTTCCGCCCCTGGATTTCTAGTGCTGAAAGCAGTGTCCTATATCAGAGGCAAAGATTTAAGGGGTTTCACAAGGAAGCTTTGAGAGGGCCAATGCCTGAATCATGTCTCCCTGTCATTCTGAAGGTGCCCTCGTCTCTTCCTATAAGCCCAGGAATGGCGAAGCCCAGCACAAGGCATGTAACTCCATGAGCCCCTGGGCCATGGAGTTACTGTCCTCTCGACTCAGGATCAAGGGAGAGATTATGAACCTGACCCGATCATTACAGTCAGATGAGCAAGCAGGTCAGGCGGTGCCCGTGAGGGCAGAAAGACAGTCTAGGGATTCTAGAGATGGTCCTGGTTCACAGTCCCCAAGTGAGGGAAGGCATTCCCCAGGGTTACCACTCAGTCATGGTGGAGGAAGGGAGGGTAGCTTCTTTCTGCACCAGGAGGCCCTGCCTCGTGGCTGCAGATGGTGGGTCCTCCAGTCATAAAAACACAAGTCAGCTGGAGAAGGCCCGAGAGGACTGACTTTCCCAACTACCAAGCAAACAGCCCCAGCCAGATCACCACCTACTGCCTCCCTGAGCTGCCCACAGAGGCAGGAGAAGCTCCTAAACAGGATATGGTAGTCGGCCTTCCTCCTGTGAGGCGAAGTGGGGAGAGCTGAGAAAGGCTTGAGAAAGGACCCCACAAAACTGTGGGTCAAGCCGGGCGGTGGTGGTGCACGCCTTCAATCCCAGCACTCTGGGAGGCAGAGGCAGGCAGATTTCTGAATTCAAGGCCAGCCTGATCTACATACAGAGTGAGTTCCAGGACAGCCAGGGCTACACAGAGAAACCCTGTCTCGCAAAACAAAAACCTGTGGGTCAGATCAAGTTCTGCCAGTCAGGTATACAGCACTGTCTGTTCCTGTGTATGTACACATATTCAATGAGCAAGTTATGTCATTCTGTGGACAAGATTACAACAGATTACACTAATCACAAGGTCTGTAACTAGAGAAGAGAAACCAGGGGAGGTATTAGATTTTCTTCTTATTGGCTGTGTGTGTGTATTTGTGTGTGTCCCCTTATATGAGTGCTACAGTGTGCATGTGGAGCTCAGAAGACAACACGTGGGAGCTGGTTCCTTCCCCCTACCATGTGGCTTCTGGGGATTGAAATCAGATCCTCAGACTTGGCAACAAATACCTTGCCCTGCTAACCCAGCCCACCAGCCACAGCCTTAGATATTTTTTTTTTGAGAGGAAAAAAAAAAGATATTTGGTTTTCTCTTTAATTACTGTGTGTATATGCTATGTATATGAGTACACGTGTCATTGAGGCCAGAGGACAACTTTGTGGTGTTGTTTCTCTCCTTCTACTTTTATACTGGTTCTGGGGATTGAGCTCAAGCTCTTGGGCTTGCACAGCAAGTTCCTTTTACTCCTGAGCCGTCTTACTGGGCCCCCAGAATGGATATTTAAAATAGAAAGCTTCCTGTTAGTCCAGAGAGGAAACATGAGAGATGTTGGCTTAGTAACTAGACTACAGTGGACATGAGGAAGCATACCGGAAACAGGCACCCGGGAGGGGCCAGGGAGGTCCTACCTGAGGCCAGGACGCGCAGGGTCTTGGCCACGCCCCCCCAGGGCGCACCCAATGAGACGAAGGCTCGGATGTGCTTGTCCTTCCACTCCTGTGGCTGCCGCTGCAGGAAGTAGAGCGCGTACATGTTGCCCATGCTGTGGGCGACCAGCACCACGGGGCCCCCGTACAACTGGGACATCTCCTCGATCATCTCTCGCAGGGCGGAGAAGTAGGGCCCGTTTTCATCTGCAGGCCAGAGCCGAGCAGGGGGGTCAGGCAGGAAGTGTCCTGGGACCTGAACCACTAACCAATCTACAGAGCAGACCCAGGACTGGGGGACGCAGAGGGTATTGGGAACTAAGTAAGAGCAGACTAGTTCCCCCAAAGGTTCATAAAGAGGGGACAAAGTGACCCTTCCCCCACCGCCCCTCGGTTTAGCCTCTGCCCCTGCCGAGACTCAGAGGTCCAGAAATCGTAGAATGAACCACAGGGAAAGACTGAATCAGAGCTGGTGGAGGTGTCCGCTGCACAGGAAGCCAGAGACTCGGATGTAGAGAGAGCCCAAGGACTATTAGTGGCCAAGAGTACCTTATTCCTGCCTCCCGATCCCTAGGGAATGGAACAGGGTGGGGTGATTTCTTACTTGGGGCTCGGCGCCAATCATAGGGAGCGCCCCGGACATCTTCACCCCGTGTGTAGCCCCAGCCCACAAGGCTCTCCACCATAGTGTAGAAATAGGAACCTAAGGACAGAATGCACAGAATTACATAAAATATAACCAGTGTTAGCTACCCACACCACACCCACAGCCACAATGACATCTGTCTCCCTGAAAAGGTGGAAAAGGAATTTGTGTCCACTAATCGAAGAAAGCTCACAGGCTACCCCTCCAAAGCAAAGTGGTACTTCCCACATTCTAGAGGCTCATCAGAGCCCAGAGCCCCCAGCCGCATACCCCGGACGCCCCGGGCAAGAGCTACATACCCACATTCCTTTTGCTGGGGTCTAGGAATTCCATAGAAAATGTTTCCCCAAAGCCAGGGACCCGCACGTCTACGCCATCGGGAAACTGGGTGGCCCGGGATGTTCTGTTGTAAACCAACCTGTCGGGAGAAGACAGTGAGTTAGTAACTCACTGCTACCTCTAAGCTCGATATGTCTCAATACTGCCCCGTGACCTCAGCCGTATCCCAGTCTCAGGCCCTGATTTGGTGTGAGGTCTAAAGGAGATTAAATAAAAATAAAAAGGAACAAAGCAGGTTTATACAACACAAATCATTGCCAGACATGGACTTGAAAGAGTTGGGAAGATCAGGCAGTCAAGGATATCCTCATTTACATATAAGTTTGAGGCTAGCCTGTGCTATAAGACCTTGTCTCTAGCAAATAAGCAAACAAAAACCCCAACAGTACAGAGGATCAGAATAGCAAAATCCAAATGAGAACTCCATGAAGGCTTACTCTGGAGACTAACGGGGTGGGGGTGGCGGGCCCCCAAAGCAAATCCCCTTCTCCAAGTGCCCCCTCACCTAGAACGAGGACCTCAGACTAGGCAGAAGGAAGCGCCAGTTATAGCCACATCTCCAACATCATTTTTGAGCCCAGGAGGCAGCCTACTCTTGGGCGTGCCTTCCATCCATACTAACACATCACAGAGCAAAGCAGACGGCGAGGAAAGCACACGGCAGACACGGCCACCTCACCTGAGCACCTGAGCACCTACACAGATGCGTGGACAAGGCCCAGAGGAATGATGGGAGCAGGTGGAGAGAGACAGGAGAAACCCTGTAACGTAGACACAGACCGGTCCCACTCGCTCTGGGCACTGGGCGCTTCCCCAGGTCATGCCGTTCGAAGAGAAAGGGACTGGACCAAACCACATGACCTGCTCAGAACTCCAGGAAGAGATGACCGGTCAGCAGCCACAACGTCCAGGGTGTGGCCGCCAATTCCTAAATGCAGTGATGGGGCTGCCCTCTTCTTAGTGCTTCGTTCCTGCCCTGCTGCTATGCAGCACACTACCACAGACTAGCAGCTCCTAACTCAAGATCTTATCGCACAGCTTCTGTGGTCGCCATAAAAAACAGAAACAGGGGCCGGGCGGTGGTGGCACACGCCTGTAATACCAGCACTTGGGAGGCAGGGGAAGGCAGATTTCTGAGTTTGAGGCCAGCCAGGTCTACAGAGTGAGTTCCAAGACAGCCAGGGCTATACAGAGAAACCCTGTCTCGAAAAACAAAAGCAAAAACAAAAACAAACAAACAAACAAACAAACAAAAAACAGAAACAGGGCTGGAGACATGGCTCAGTGGTTAAGAGCACTGACTGCTCTTCCAAAGGTCCTAAGTTCAAATCCCAGCAACTACATGGTGGCTCACAACCATCTGAAAAGAGATCTGATGCATCTTCTGGTGCATCTGAAGACAGCTACAGTGTGTACCTAGATAAAATAATAAATAAGTCTTTTAAAAATATATTTAGAGCTGGGCGTGGTGGCGCACGCCTGAAATCCCAGCACTTGGGAGGCAGAGGCAGGCGGATTTCTGAGTTCCAGGCCAGCCTGGTCTACAGAATGAGTTCCAGGACAGCCAGGGCTACGCAGAGAAACCCTGTCTCAAAAAACAAAAAACAAAAAAAAAAAAAAAAAATATATATATATATATATATATATATATATATATATTTAAAAAACAACAACAACAACAAAAAAAAATAGAACCAAGCTCAGAGCTGTCAGCATATGGCTTCTCTGCTCTCCACCCTCAGGTCCGGTGTCTGCAAGGCCTGGAGAAGTAATAGGAAACACCAGAGGCAAATATGCCCAAGAAAAGCTGAGTTTATTAGTGGTCCTAAATCCTACCATCATTAAAAATCAATTACTAAGAAGCCTGGAGAAAGGGCTCAGTGGTTAAGAGTGGGGAAGACGCTGTTTCAGAGGGCCCAGAGTTCAAGCCCCAGTGCCCACATGGCGGTTCACGTCACCCACATCCCCAGCTCTAGAGGATTCTCCCACCTCTTCTGGCACTGTTCACACCTGGCATGCAAGCATCCAGGAAGGCAGAAAATCCATATATCTTAAATGGTGGTGCAGACTTTTAATTCCAGCCCTCAGGAGGCATAGGCAGGTGGATCTCTGTGAGTTCAAAGCCAGCCTGGACTAAAGAACAAGTCCGGGACAGCCTGGACTACTCAGAGGAAACCCTATCTCAAAAAACAAACAGAACTCAGCCATAACCCCTAGCACTGATCACAAGATAGGGCCCAAGGCCTCTCTCAGTAGATACCATTGAAGTGCAGAAAGCGATTGTGAAAACCCAAGGCAGTTTTGTGCAAACAGATTTTCATCTGTTTGATGAAAATCTAAACAGGTCAGAGGAGCGAGGAAGACAAAGGCTCCTGTCAGCATCGGCCTGCGCCTCCACTGGCAGCACCTGAGGCCATGTGTCTCCAGGACAGAAATAGAAATGTAGATCAACAGCCCAGAAATAGCTGCAACCACACACCAAACCGAGTCAACAAAGAGGGTAGCATACACAGTGGGACCCACTGGGTGCCCAGAGGATCAGCTAGCTAGCAGGCCTCTGGGAAAAGCTTTTAATTGATGAAGTTCTAATCAGCTCAAACATTTGCTGATCTTCAATTTGGCTTAGCTATTAATTAACTAATTAAAGCACTTGTTGCTTTTGCAGAGGACCCAGGTACAATTCCCAGCACCCATTTGGTGGCTCTCAACCATCTGTAACTCCCAGTCTTAGGGGATCTGATATCCTCTTCTGACTTTCACTGGCCCCCAGCACACATGGTACACTTCCATATATGCAAGAAAAAACACAAATACACATAAAATTATAAAACAAATCTAGAAACAAACAAACAGTTTCTGGGCTGGGCGTTGGTGGCGCACGCCTTTAATCCCAGCACTTGGGAGGCAGAGGCAGGCGGATTTCTGAGTTCGAGGCCAGCCTGGTCTACAGAGTGAGTTCCAGGACAGTCAGGACTACACAGAGAAACCCTGTCTCGAAAAAACAAAAACAAAAAAAAAAAAGAAGAAGAAGAAGAAGAAGAAAAGAAAAAAAGAAAATAATTTCTGAGTTTGAATTCTGATTCTGTGATATATCAGCTGAACGAAATGGCTGTAGCCAATTTTATAAATTCTTTGAGCTTCCATCTTTCCTTATCAATAAAGTAAGTTTGTCTATTTTGTTTTGTTGTGGTTTTAAGGCTCCACAACAGGGCCTTCATGTGATTCAGGGCCTGATGCATGTGATTATCACGCAAGTGATTTATCACTGAGCCACACCCCCACTAACTGTAAAGCAAGTTTAATAACAATGCCAGTTCCAGAGAGTGCCTCCAGACTAAATTAATCATTTGGCAAGTTCATTACAGTGCAGACTCAAGAGTATTCTAGTACAGATCTAGATAGTGTAGGTCACCCATGGAGGCGCGCTCTAGAGGCGGTCAAGAGACTCACACACAGGAGAAGACAGAACTGATAAATTGCACCCTTGATCCCAGCATTCAAGAGGCAGAGTAAGGACTGTCAGTTCCAGCCTGGGCTACACAGGAAATTGGAGGCCAACCTGAGCTACACAGTAAGACCCTGTCTCAAATCCCTTTTTTAATATTTAATTGTATGAGTATGAATTTTTTTTTGCCCGCATACACATGTACCACATGCATGCCTGATACTTACAGAGGTCAAAAGACAGCATCAGATCCCTTGGAATTGAAGTTATGACAGTTATGAGCCACCAAGTAACGGATGGGACTCAAACTCAGGACCTCTGCAAGAGGAGCAGGTGATCTAATCTACTGGGCCATCTTACTAACCCCTTTTGTGGTATTGTTTTGTTGTTAAGACAAGATTTCATGCCGGGCATGGTGGCGCACGCCTGTAATCCCAGCACTTGGGAGGCAGAGGCAAGCGGATTTCTGAGTTTAAGGCCAGCCTGGTCTACAGCGAGTTCCAGGACAGCCAGGACTACACAGAGAAACCCTGCCTCAAAAAACAAACAAACAAACAAACAAACAAAAAGACAAGATTTCACTACCAGGCAGTAGAATAAACCTTAGTTCCAGCACCCAGGAGGCAGAAACAGGTGGATCTCTGTGAATTCTAGGCCAGCCAAAGCTATACAGAGAGAGAGAGAGAGAGAGAGAGAGAGAGAGAGATGGAGAGAGACAGAGACAGAGAGACAGAGAGAGACAGAGAGAGAATGAATGAATGAATTCTGGTGCAATTAACTTTTTGCTTTGTTCAATTTAAGCCAACTCGCTGGCCTTTTCATTCTTTCCTTGCTCATTATATATATATATATTATTATATATATTATATATATATATAAAATAATCTCAGACAGGACTTCTATTGCTGTGAGCAGACAAACCTGAAGACCTGAGTTCACTCCCTGGGAACAACAATGCTAGGTTGGAGTGGGTGTGGCCCTTTGGGAGTGGGTGTGTCACTGTGGGTGTGGGCTTTAAGACCCTCGTCCTAGCTGCCTGGAAGCCAGTCTTCTCCTAGCTGTCTTTGGAACAAGAGGTGGAACCCTCAGCTCCTCCAGCCTCATGTCTGCCTGGACACTGCCATGCTCCTGTCTTGATGATAATGGACTGCACCTGAGAACCTGTAACCCAGCCCCAATGAAATGTTGTTCTTATAAGAGTTGCCTTGGTCATGGTGTCTGCTCACAGCAATAGAAGTCCTGTCTGAGATTATTATATATGTGTATGTATGTATGTATATATATAATGTATATATATATAATATATATAATAATATATATATATATAATGAGCAAGGAAAGAATGAAAAGGCCAGCGAGTTGGCTCAGTGGACAAAGGGACTTGCTGACAAACCTGAAGACCTGAGTTCACTCCCTGGGAACAACATGGTGGAGGTAGAAAACTAACACCTCAGGTTGTCCCGTGATGTATATAATCATGCTATAGCATGTACATTCACTCCTAAATACATTGTCTTAGTCAGGGTTTCTATTCCTGCACAAACATCATGACCAAGAAGCAAGTTGGGGAGGAAAGGGTTTATTCAGCTTTCACTTCCACACAGCTGTTCATTACCAAAGGAAGTCAGGACTGGAACTCAAGCAGGTCAGGAAGCAGGAGCTGATGCAGAGGCCATGGAGGGATGTTACTTACTGGCTTGCTTCCCCTGGCTTGCTCAGCCTGCTCTCTTATAGAACCCAAGAATACCAGCCCAGAGATGGCACCGCCCACAAGGGGCCCTCCTTCACTTGATCACTAATTGAGAAAATGCCCCACAGCTGGATCTCATAGAGGCACTTCCCCAAGTGAAGCTCCTTTTCCTATGATAACTCCAGCCTGTGTCAAGTTGACACACCAAACTAGCCAGTACAATTGACCCCTTGTCAACTTGACACACCAACATATCACTATTAAGCCTCAACCCTTACTTTCTTATTCATCCCCAAGATCTCAATAATGTAAAAAGTCCCACAGTCTTTACATATTAAAAGTTCAATCCCTTTAAAATGTCCAATATCTTAAAATTCAAAGTCTTTTAAAAATTCAAGTCTCTGAACTAGGGGCTCCACTAAAATACCTTCTTTCAAGAGGGAAAAATATCAGGGCACAGTCACAATCAAAGGCAAAACTCAAACTCCAAAGTCTGGGATCCAACTCACGATCTTCTGGGCTCCTCCAAGGGCTTGGGTCACTTCTCCAGCTCTTCCCGTTGTAGCACACACCTTGTCTTCTAGGCTCTAGCTGCTTGTACTCCACTGCTGCTGCTTTCCTTGGTGGTCATCGCATAGTACTGGCATCTCCAAGCCTCAACTCTTTTGCATGACCCCTTCAGTCCTGGGCCATCAATTACAACTGAGGGTACACTTTCACCAATGGCCTTCCGTGGTCTCTCAGCATACCAAGCCTCAGCTGTTCTTCATGATGCCTTCATGCCTTCAAAAGCAGTACCACCTGGGTGACTCTTACACAGTACCAAGTCCTGCTACAGCACGAGGCACAACCTTGGCTATCTGGAACACACTCTCTGTGCTCTCAGAAAACACATCCCAGAAGATTTCACCTCAGTGATGCTGGTTTCTTCTTAATCACCGCTAATTTCTTAGCTCCAGCTAACCAGCATCAATAGTCCCAGTAACACAACGGCTCACTTTAGTGGTTCTGGTATCTTGTTACTCACAGCTGATTCTTCAGCCCCAGCTAACCAGAACCACAGAGTCTTCATGGCCCTGATAAGAGTCTTTAATTTTCCCTCTGAAATTTCACAAGCCAGGCCTCCATCTTCTGCACTGTTCTCAACATAATCTTCCAAGCTCCTCCACAACATCTCACAGAGGTCTCATCACTGAATGGACCATCTAGCCCAAAGTTCCAAAGTCCTTCCACAGTCCTCCCCAAAACATGGTCAGGTTGTCACAGGAATACCCCACTACGCTGGTACCAATTTCTGTCTTAGTCAGGGTTTCTATTCCTGCACAAACATCATGACCAAGAAGCAAGTTGGGGAGGAAAGGGTTTATTCAGCTTTCACTTCCACACAGCTGTTCATTACCAAAGGAAGTCAGGACTGGAACTCAAGCAGGTCAGGAAGCAGGAGCTGATGCAGAGGCCATGGAGGGATGTTACTTACTGGCTTGCTTCCCCTGGCTTGCTCAGCCTGCTCTCTTATAGAACCCAAGAATACCAGCCCAGAGATGGCACCGCCCACAAGGGGCCCTCCTTCACTTGATCACTAATTGAGAAAATGCCCCACAGCTGGATCTCATAGAGGCACTTCCCCAAGTGAAGCTCCTTTTCCTATGATAACTCCAGCCTGTGTCAAGTTGACACACCAAACTAGCCAGTACATACATAAATGTCATTTCTAAAAAAAAAAAAAAAAAATTTTTTTTAAGCAGAAAACATGGGCTGGAGAAACTACTCACTGGTTAACAGCACTGGCTGCTCTTCCAAAGGACCCAGGTTCGATTCCCAGTACTCATGTGACCAATCATAGTAACTAGTAACTATAGTTCCAGGGGATCTAAGACACACACACACACACACACACACACACGGTCTTCGCAGGTACCAGGCATGTGCATTGAAGCAAAACACACATACACATAAAATAAATTAATAAAATAACTCCACAGGAAAAGAAGATGGCCACCACCGCTTCTCTTGCAGAGCTTCCTGCTTCAGGCCCTAGGCCCCACCCACGGCAACTAACCATCATCTGTAACTCCAGTTCCAAGGGATCTATGATGGTTTGTATATGATTGACCCAGGAAGTGAACCTATTAGGAGGTGTGGCCTTGTTGGAGTAAGTCTGTCACTGTGGGTGTGGGCTTAAGACCCTCCTCCTGGCTGCCTGGAAGTCAGTCTTCCACTAGCCGCCTTCAGATGAAGATGTAGAACTCTCAGCTCCTCCTGCACCATATCTGCCTGGATGCTGCCATGTTTCTGCCTTGATGACAATGGACTAAACCTCTGAGCCTGTAAGCCAGCCCCAATTAAATGTTGTCTTTTGTAAAACTTGCATTGGTCATGGTATCTGTTCACAGCAGTGAAATCCAAACTAATACAGGATCCAACACCTCCTTCTGGTTTTCTTGGGCAATGCACGCACATGGTACATAGACACACATAAAATAAAAATAAACAAAACTTAAAAAGAAGAAAAAGGAGGAGAAAAAATAGTTTAGTCCCAGCACTTGGGAAGTAGGCATAGGGGCATGTCTGTGAGTTGGAGGCCACCCTGTTCTACACAGTGAGTTCCAGAACAACCAGCAATACTTAGTGAGACTGTTTTGAAAAACAAAAACAAAGAAACAAACAAAAACATACATTGTAGCATAATTCCAGTCCTGTAGGATCTGACGCCCTCTTCTGGCGTTTGTGGGTACTACACACTTGTGGTGCACAGACACACACACACATGCAGGCTCAATACCCATAAACATAAAATAAATGGAAAAGCATTTCAAAAGTTACTAGAGAGATGGCTCTTTTGTAGAGTACCCAGTTCAATTCCCAGCATCAACATGGTAGCTCATAACTGTCCACAACTTCAGTTCCAGCAGACTGATAACTTCTTCTGCCCTCTGCAGTCACGTATGCAGCATATATATATATATATATATATATACACATATATATATGTATATATATTTATATTTATACACACACACACACCTTGCTTCTAGTTTACAAATATATTTATGGTTAGTAACTGATGAGGCTTAGTTGATTATATCATAACATGAAAATCAAGATGGCACAGCCCGTGAGAACCCGTGTTTAGTCTCTGGGACCCACATTGTGGAAGAAGAGAACTGGTTTCTACAAGCTGTTCTCTAACTTCCACACCCATACCCCTATGTATTACATACATACATACATACATACATACATACATATTTTCTAAAAGTGAGATGATGCAAAGTAAGAACTGGAGTTTTTGATCCACCATAGTCTCCTGGCAATAAAATTCACTTTATAACAAAAAAAAAATCTATACGGAATTTGGTAAAACACAGTTCCTTGCCAACAAAATTTTGTTTTGTTTTGATTTTTTTAATTATTTATTTTACATATGTGAGTACACTGTCACTGTCTTCAGACGCACCAGAAGAGGGCATCAGATCTCATTACAGATGGTTGTGAGCCACCATGTGGTTACTGGGAATTAAACTCAGGACCTCTGGAAGAGCAGTCAGTGCTCTTAACCACTGAGCCATCTCTCCAGCCTGATTTTCTTTTTGAGATTTTTGTTTTGTTTTGTTTTTATTTTTTGAGTCAGGGTTTCTCTGTGTAGCCCTGGCTGTCCTGGAACTCACTCTGTAGACCAGGCTGGCCTTGAACTCAGAAATCCGCCTGCCTCTGCCTCCCAAGTGCTGGGATAACAGGCGTGTGCCACCACTGCCCGGCTTTTTTGAGATTTTTATATATTTTATTTTATGCGTATGAGTGTTTACGTGTGTGGTGCCCAAAGAGGGCAACAGATCCCCTAGGACTGAAGTTACAACAGTTGTGAACTACCCCATGGGTGCCAAGAACCAACCTTCTAGGGCAATGGTTCTCAATCTGGGTTGCAACCACTCTGGGGTTGCATGTCAGATATCCTACATGTGAGCTATTTACAATGACTCATAAGTAGCAAAATCACAGTTATAAAGTAACAATTATGAAATAATTTTGTGGTTGAGGGGTCACCAGGACATGAGGACCTTGTTAGAAGGTCTCGGCTTTGGGGAGGTTGGGGACCACTGCTATAGGGGTCTCGGTCAGAGCAGCCACTGCCCTTAATCACTGAGTCAGAGCCAAAGCAAGGTTTTTTTTGTTTTGTTTTGTTTTGTTTTTGTTTTTTCGAGACAGGGTTTCTCTGTGTAGCCCTGACTGTCCTGGAACTCACTCTGTAGACCAGGCTGGCCTCGAACTCAGAAATCCGCCTGCCTCTGCCTCCCAAGTGCTGGGACTACAGGCGTGCGCCACCACCGCCCGGCCAAAGCAAGGTTTTAAAGAGTGAGTGAGAGGGGGATTTATCCGTAAAGGCCATAATGTCAGACACCCCCTGTCTGCACATTAATGTGCAAAGATGTAGACATACAGCAAAGGAACAGCTGGAGATATGGCTCAGCGGTTAAGAGCACTGACTGCTCTTCCGGAGGTCCTGAGTTCAAATCCCAGCAACCAAAGGCGCATAGCAAAGGAACAAGCAGCTGGAGAGGCAGGCTTAGCCAGGACCCAGGAAAAGGAAGACGGGGAACTACATGGAGTCTGTGAATAGGGGTTCAGCAAAAAACAGAAGAAAATAAAACCTGAGCCTAAGACCTGATAGTTGGTCGGGCAATGGTGGTGCATGCCTGTAATCCCAGCACTCTGGGAGGCAGAGGCAGGCAGATTTCTGAGTTCCAGGACAGCCTGGTCTACAGAGTGAGTTCCAGGACAGCCAGGGCTATACAGAGAAACCCTGTCTCGGAAAAATAAACAAAAAACAAAAATCAAACAAACAACAACAACAACAAAGACCTGATAGTTGAACTGGATGAACTGGGAACAGTAGGAAGAAAAAGAAATTCATGCTTCTGTGAGTGTAAGCTAGTGCTGACCAGACCGGACCAGATGAAGGGCTACAGAGCCTAGGAGAGAGAGAGGTCATTTTTCTGTCTCTTGAGGAATGAAGACAAGGCCTCTGAAGGCCTCTCTAGGCCCCTTGGATGACTGACCCCTCATCCTGTGTGCACCAGCCCTCACCTGATATTGTCAATCCAGCAGTCAATGATAACAGGCAGAAGCAGTTCGAGATTCAGCCAGAGCGTGAAGTAACTGTCCGTCCTCTTGGAGCAAAGGTAGTGGACAACCTTTGGCTTATCCAGCTTTGCTTCCAGCTGGTTACCCAGATCACCAGGCACTGCAGGAGGAAAAAAAAAAAAAAAAAACAGGCATGGATGGCCCCAGGCCCTGGCATGCTGGAGACCCCCAAGCCTCTTATAGTCCGCAAAAGAGCCACCCAGAGTGATGAACACCATGGCATGTCTCCACAGTCCCACTCTCAAGTGGAAACCTTGAGATGTGCCAGGGATGGGAAATCAGAGAAGGCCAGGACACCGCCTTCACATAGAAAAGCAGCTGCTGATGAGGCATGGTGGTGGATACTTGTAAATCTAGTGCTGCCAGGCAGTGGTGGCGCACGCCTGTAATCCCAGCACTTGGGAGGCAGAGGCAGGCGGATTTCTGAGTTCCAGGCCAGCCTGGTCTACAGAGTGAGTTCCAGGACAGCCAGAGCTACACAGAGAAACAACCCTGTCTCAAAAAAACAATAAAAACAAAACAAACAAACAAACAAAAAAAATCTAGTGCTTGGGAGGCTGAGGCAGGAGGATCAAGTTAGTGCTAACTCAACCTGGGCTACACAAGGAGATCCTGTCTCAAAACAAACGAGAACAAAAGTCACATTAAAGGGAAAGAAGCTGCCAGCAGATAGTGGAGACTTAAAGAGAGGCCTGGCATGCTTGGGGGCGGGGCAGGGGCGGGGCAATATTGTTATGGGATGAAAATAACTTCCCTAGATCGCCAATGCAACTTCCTCATTGAGCAGTTATCTCAGCTACTGATGGCTTCTAAGGCTAATGGACCCAGATCACACTCTAACTTAGAAGAGATTGAGGCTCATGGGAGTTTTTCAGAACCTCCGAGATTCGGCCAATGCTACAGCCCTCACATTAGATACGTACCACCCCCAGGCTTAAGCCAGGCAAAAATAGCAAGATCTTCTCTACTCCCAAGTGGTGGGACACAAGATAGAGTGGTAAGCCAAAAATTAAATCTAGAGGCAGTATTCTTTTTTTGTTTTGTTTTGTTTTGTTTCGAGACAGGGTTTCTCTGTGTAGCTCTGGCTGTCCTGGAACTCACTCTGTAGACCAGGCTGGCCTCGAACTCAGAAATCCACCTGCCTCTGCCTCCCAAGTGCTGGGATTACAGGCGTGTGCCACCAGGCCCGGCGAGGCAGTATTCTTATATTTAGTTTGTTTTTGTCTGAGACAGGGTCTTGTTGACATCAAAAGCCTGCTTTTCCTGACTCCAACCTGCCAAATGCTGGGATCATAGGCTTATGGGAAGGAGGCCATGATAAAAAACACAAGCGAGCCAGGCATGGTGGCGCACGCCGGTAATCCCAGCACTTGGAAGGCAGAGGCAGGCGGATTTCTGAGTTCGAGGCCAGCCTGGTCTACAGAGTGAGTTCCAGGACAGCCAGGGCTACACAGAGAAACCCTGTCTCGGAAAAAAAACAAAAAACACACAAGCGAGAGAAAAACATCATGGTACCAGCAGGCCTACCACGACCTGTAGGCCTTGCTAGAGGCCAGAAATGTTCCAGAGGGTAGTCCCTGTGGAAAGCCTTACAGTGGTTGAGGTGTGTTATAGATGGTTAATTTGCAGTAACAAGCCACACCAGCCACAGGGCAGGGTGTGTTACCAAGTTCCAAGCATGATTGGATACCACCCTTTTGGGCCACACAAACCCTAGGGCCTTGGTAACGCCCAAGCTGACACCCATCCTTTCAACTTCCAGCATTTAAAGCCTGTTAACCTTACAGGCCACCACCTACCTCCTACAGGCTGCATTCAGAACAGAACACTTTACAAAGACAACTTCCCCCTGCACACACGCACACCTTTCTTTCCTAGAGAGGTTTCTCTGTGTAGCCCTGGCTATCCTGGAACTCAGGATCTGCCTGCCTCTGCCTCCTGAGTGCTAGGATCAGAGTGGTGTGCTACCATCGCCTGAGGACAAAAAACCCTTTGAATATCCACAGTCAGTATAAAGAGCCCCTTGACTCTTCTCAGCAGTGTCTTTGAACCCAGCACAGCAAGTCCTGGCCGGAGCAGTTGTCCCAGCGTCTTCAGTGTCATGGGAAGACACACGCCTTCTGCTCCCTTCACGATGTGGTTGCTTAAGCAGGAAATTCCCACTGTGGAAGCCTCTACTTGACCTGCCTGTGAGCTGGGCACGAGGACTGGTCAATGTCTCCATACACCGAAAGGGAAACGGGTGAAAAGAGGAAGCTACCAGATACCCCTTGTCCCCGGTCAGGCTGTGACACCTCTAAAATTAGCAATGGCCCCTTCCTGAAGTACTTGATGACTGAGACATAGACAAGAGCCAGACACGAAAGTTTTACTTCCAATAACCCTGGGAAGCATCGTCTATTTTCATACACATTGTGAGGTTATGTTTACTTAGTCTATATGTATGTGTAGGGGTAAGATGAGAACACAACACAACACATAAGCAGAGACGAGAGGACAACTTGCCAGAATTGGTTTCGTCTGGGGATAGAACTGGGGTCCTCGGGCTTGGTGGCAATCCCCTTTGAGCCTTCTTGCAGGCCCTCTTTGTTCACTTAACGGGTAAGAAGACTGAGGCTGAGAGGGATATGGAAACAGTTTGCCTGCGGTCCCACCCGCTGCTCTAAGATCAATTTTCTGCTACTTCTACTAACTCAGGACCTGCACTTTGTGCCTAGAAACAGCTCTCCCTGGCCAGCAGCCCTGGTCCTTGAAAAGCGTGGGTGCTCAGATCCTTTTGGAGTCTAAGGCTTCTCTGCTATGATTTAAAATAAGCAGTCTGGATAGATAGATTAATGAATGCAGTTAGTGCCAATCTGCCCAAGCAAAAATACGTTGCAAACAAGCACTCTAATCCCACTGCTAGGGAGCGAGAGGCAGACAGATCTCCATGAGTTCAAGACCAGCCTGATCTACAATGAGAGGACAAGGCTAGAGACTGTGCCTCAAAAAAAAAAAAAAAAAAAGAGCAAACGTGTATGTGGTCAGCGAATGCACACACCTCAATGTCAAGGCCCTTATTCTTAGAACTCCTTATACTCACATGTGACTTCTTCACGCTGGTCCCCAGGGTAAAGTCTAGATGACCCAATAAGTCACAAGTTCTACACCACCCCTACTTCCTGCCTTCCCCGGTCCATGCCAACCAGCCTGGAGCCATCTTCCAACCTACCTTACTTCCGGCATACTCTGGGAAGGCTTTCGTGGTGCTCAGGCACCCTGGCTGACTGATGCAGTGCAGTCTGGGACCGCAGAGCCACTGTTACTACCGTCCAGGAAGCTGGGGGGAAGGCAGGGCCAACTGGATCCAAATCTCAAAGTGAACCGAGGTTCAGGATTCCCCCATACCCTTTCCTGACCTAGAATGCCTATATTTTGTTTGTTTTTCTTTCTTTTTTTTTATTATAAAGATTTATTTATTTATTATATAAGTACACTGTAGCTGTCTTCAGACACACCAGAAGAGGGCATCAGATCTTATCACAGATGGTTGTGAGCCACCATGTGGTTGCTGGGAATTGAACTCAGGACCTCTGGAAGAGCAGTCAGTGCTCGTAACCACTGAGCCATCTCTCCAGCCCTTGTTTGTTTTTCAAAAGAGTGTTTCTCAGCTAGGCATGGTGGCTTACGCCTTTTATCCTAGTACTTGGGAGACAGAGGCAGGAGGGTATCTGAGTTCAAGGCCAGCCAGGTTTCTAGAGAGAGTTCCAGGACAGTCAGAGCTACACAGAGAAATCCTAAAAACAAAAGAAGAGGAGGAGGAGGAAGCAGCAGCAGCATAGGAATTTATGCTCCAGCAGAATTTTATATATATATATATAATATATATATATATATTATATATATATAAATGTATGATATATATATATATATTTTATATATATATATATAATATATATATATATATATATATCATACGTTTTGGCATGTCTCTGTTCTCAGGAGTCCTGGCTGGCCACTGAAACACCAGTTCAGACCAACATCCATTGGCCGAATGGGGCATCTAAGACTCCTAGAGATTTTAGCCTGGCCTATTACCATATGGAAACATTGTTACTTCTGTTAAGCTGCCAAGTCTGAGACTGAAGAGCAAGTGGGCAGGGAATGTCACCTGGCCTCAGGACAGCCCGGAGTAATAGGTCTGGCAGGGGAGAGTGGAGGCACGCTCTCCGACTCCCTTAAGGCCAGTTCATGACTGTCGTCCCAGCCCTTCCCTCTGTCTTCCCTTCCCTTAGCCATCCCGGTTCCCTTAGACCATCTCCTCGAAAGTCAGAGCAATCAATTCCACAAGCTGAGAGCAAAGAGAAATGATTTGGGGGAACAGCGTGGATAGAACTTGCTACCACTTATACCTGCCCTCTGTGAAATACAGAGAGGGCAGGAAGGTAATGACTCCTAGGTAGACTAAGGCCAATTCTGAGACTGCCTAGGAACCCACTGAAGTAGGGTTGAATTGCCTCAGTCTTTCCGTCTAAGAAATGGGGGCACAACGAGGCAAGATTTGGAGCTGATGCAGTTAGGTGGAGTGGAAAAGCAAACATTATCTATTCCCTGTGCTCTCCTGCTTTAGAGGGTGCCAGACCACACCCATGCCGAGTATGGCGGGAGGTGGGCTAACCGAACTGACCAAGGTTAGGAACCAAAGGCTCCGGGTTTCGTGCTTAAAGCAGATGCACAACACAGTAGTCAGCCCAGCAGACCCAGGCTGCACGAGATCCTGCAGAGTCCACCCACCCACCCCACCGGACACAAGGCTCACCCAGCACCACCGGGGGGTGACGTTGGGCCGGGAGAGCCAAGTCTGCCAGCATCATTAGTAGAAACAGGGGGAACAGGAGGCCACTCCGGAGCTGGGTCTTGCGACAAGTGCAGAAATGGCGATCCATGGCGTGAGACTGTGGCCGCAGGTCTAAGGGGCTGCTTCAGAGCTTAGGGATCGAGCCTAGGCCGGGGCACAGCGTCGCGCTTAGCCCCACCGCTCGCAGCTTCTAGTTAATTAGGACCCGCCTCTTGCTAAGGCTCTACCAATTGCAACTCTCTGCCAGGAGCGTCCCTCCCACCGAAGCTCGCCACCCGCCCATGCCCACCTCCGGGACTGGGCTGCACGCCGAACGCATCGATCGACCGATCTGGGCTGCCTGTTTCGCAGCTATCGTCCTGCTACTACACAATCCCATCTCATCGTGAATCCAGCACAATACAGTTCTCAAAGTCCACTCAAGTAGTTCTCATTCCTAATCCCTAGCCTTCCCGCACCAGAAGGACCGAAAACATGTCCATCATTTGCCGTGGAAACAGGAAAAGAGGAAGCTAGTCCTAGATAGATCATTCCTGTTTTTAGTGACCAGCAGCGACCTAGGACCTTTGTACAGCCTTTCCACTGGCATCCCCAGGGGCACCTAGGTTTGGCCGCTGTACTGGCTGATTTTGTGTGTCAAGTTGACACAAGCTGGAGTTATCACAGAGAAAGGGGCCTCCCTTGAGGAAATGCCTCCAGGAGAACCAGTTGTAAGGCATTTTCTCAATTAGTGATCAAGGCCGGGAGGGCCCCTTGTGGGGGATGCCATCTTTGGGCTGGTAGTCTTAGGATTTGGTTTGGTTTTGGTTTTTTCGAGACAGGGTTTCTCTGTATAGCCCTGGCTGTCTTGGAACTCACTCTGTAGACCAAAATACTTTCTATGTTTGGTTTTATATGAAAGAAGAGAAAGAAAGAAAGAAAGAAAGAAAGAAAGAGAGAGAGAGAGAGAGAGGGAGGGAGAGAGAGAGAGGGAGGGAGGGAGGGAGAAAGAGAGAGAGAAAAAAAGAAAGAAAGAAAGAAAGAGAGAGAGAGAGAGGGAGAGAGGGAGGGAGGGAGGGAAAGAGAGAGAGAAAAAAAGAAAGAAAGAAAGAAAGAAAGAAAGAAAAAAAGAAAGAAAGAAAGAAAGAAAGAAAGAAAGAGAAAAAAGAAAAGAAACAAAGAAAGCAGGCTGAGCAAGCCAGGGTAAACAAGCCAGTAAGGAACATCCCTCCATGGCCTCTGCATCAGCTCCTGCTTCCTGACCTGCTTGAGTTCCAGTCCTGATTTCCTTTGGTGATGAACAGCAACCTGGAATCATCCCGCCCCCGCCCCCGCCCCCGCCCCCGCCCCCACCCCAACTTGTTTCTTGGTCATGATGATTGTGCAGGAATAGAAACCCTGACTATGACAGCCACCCATGCCTAGGAAACCGTTTACTGTCTGCCTTGCTGGTGGAAATGCAGATAGGCCCCAAGAAACAGGTCTGGGGCAAGCAGCCAGATGAGCCTGTTTCAAATGGTCTGTCGCTCTCTTTATCAGTGCAGCCCGTGGAGTAGAGTTGGAAGTGGTTAGGATACAAAAGTCTGAACCATTTATTTGAAAGATTCCCCTGCAAAAGAACAGGGTTCGAGGGCTCGTGTGGCGCTTTAGCCCCTGTCCATGCAAGCGCCTGGGGACTCGGGCAGGGCATAAGGCTGGAGCCAGGAGCCAGGGCCCAGGCCGACTAGGCAAAAGGGTCCACACCCGGTAACACGCTGACACTGTGGGAGGAGCTGACCAATGCTTCTGAGAAATAACCCCACATACTTCCTTCTGAAGGCCAACTGTGCTCCGGGGACACTGCTTGGTCCCAAGACTTCTGTCCCACCCTTCACCTCTTCCTCCCTCTTCTTGGCAAACAGCTGGCCCATGTTAATGCCAAACATTCTTAGTTTCTGTAGCAAAGTAGAAGTTGTTTACTTATTAAATTTTATTTTGGTTTCTTGTGACAGGATTTCTCTCTGAAGTTCTGGGTATCCTGGCACTCACTGAGCTGGGCCTCCGCCTCACAGAGATCCACCTGCCTCTGCCTCCCCAGAGCTGGAACAAAACTTATGCACCATCACTCCACAATTTAGGAAGTTTTTTAAGCTGGGGAGTGGTGGCGCATGCCTTTAATCCCAGCACTCGGGAGGGAGGCAGAGACAGGCGGATATCTGAGTTCAAGGCCAGCCTGGTCTACAGAGTGAGTTCCAGGACAGCCAGGACTAGAGAGAGAGACCCTGTCTCAGAAAAAAAACAAAAACAAAACAAAAAACAAAGGAAGCTTTTTAAGCAATTTATTTATTTTAGGTTTATGAGTATTTCTGCCCACATGTATGTATGTATGTCACATATGTGACTGGCACCTGCAGAAGTCGGAAAGACGACTTCAGTCTACTGGAATAGAGTTACAGGCAGTTGTGAGGCACCATATAGGTACTGGGAACCAATCTGTAGTCCTCTGGAAGAGCAACAAGTCCTCACAATTACTGGGCCACCTCTCTAGCCCCAGAAAACAGGACATTTTAAAGCACACCAACCAGTCCCTTAGACCCCACTGCTTAATCCCCAGCACCGGGAGGATGTTGCTCTAGACTGGTCTGGTGAAGGCCAGTAGAGAGTCATAGAGACACTCTGCCAAGACTGTCCAAAGCCAGGAGGGGGAGGGGAGGCGCAGAAGGCTTAGACAGCCTGGGCATTGGCCAGTGTGAACACCTTGCCAAACTAGCAGTCCCAGATGACGACAGACCCCTGGGAGGGTGGCCCTGTTTTCATCTGGGATTTCCTGGTGCACGGCCTCCACAAGCACCCAGGGTATTAGGAGTCAGGATTACTAGGGGAACGGTTAACAGTGACCTTTGCAGGAACTGTGGACAAACATCAGAAAATGGGCTCCCTCCCTCTTTTTGGCTAGTTTTCTGTCAACTTCGCAAAAAAAGTTCCCTCTGAGAAGAGGGAACCTTAGTTCAAAAAAACGCCTCCATAAGACAAGACTGGGAAGCCTGGCGGTAGTGGCACATGCCTTTAATCCCAGCATTTTGGAGGCAGAGGCAGAGGCAGGAGGATTTCAGAGTTCAAGGCAGCCTGGTCTAGAGTGAGTTCCAGGACAGCCAGGGCTAAACAGAGAAACCCTGTCTCGGAAAAAAAAAAAAAAAGAAAGAAAGAAAGAAAGAAAGAAAGAAAGAAAGAAAGAAAATAAAAGAAAAAGAAAAAGAAAAAGAAAAAAAGAAAAGAAAAAGAAAGAAAGAGAAACAAAGAAAGAAAAAGAAACAAAGAAAGAAAAGAAAATTAAGACCAGACTATGAGCAGTTAAGCCTGTAGATTTTCTTAGTGATCATGGGAATCTAGCCCACTGTGGGTGGTACCCAACCTGGGCTGGTGGTCCTGAGTTCTATAAGAAAGCAGGCTGATGGCGTGGCGTGGTGGCACACACCTGTAATCCCAGCACTTGGGAGGCAGAGGCAGGCAGATTTCTGAGTTCAAGGCCAGCCTGGTCTACAGAGTGAGTTCCAGGACAGCCAGGGATACACAGAGAAACCCTGTCTCGAAAAACAAAACAAAACAAAACAAAACAAAACAAAACAAAACAAAACAAAACAAAACAAAACAAAAAAAAGAAAGGAAGGAAGGAAGGAAGGAAGAAAGAGAGAGAGAGAAAGAAAGAAAGAAAGAAAGAAAGAAAGAAAGAAAAGCTTAGGCCCAGGCCAAGTAGTACACACCTTTAATCCCAGGAGACAGAGGCAAGCAGATCTCTGAGTTCAAGGTCAGCCTGGGACAGAGCAAGTTCTGAATCTAGGCATGGTTGTACACACCTTTAATCTGGGCCAAGCCTTCTGCTGGAGGCCTATGTAAGGACATTGGAAGAAGGAAGACTCTTCTTCGCCTGCTTGCATTTACTGCCAGCACATCTGTTGGAACCTGCTTCTTCAGGATTCAGCTTATACAGAAGGCCAGCCTCGTGGGACTGAGCAACTCCTAGACTCTCGAACTTCCCAGCCACATCTGCCCATAGTTGGGTTAGTTGGACTGCAGATTATTAGTCATTGCAATAAATCCTCTTTTTTTGTTGTTTTTGTTTTTGTTTTTGTTTTCCCCGAGACAGGGTTTCTCTGTACAGCTCTGGCTGTCCTGGAACTCACTCTGTAGACCAGGCTGGCCTCGAACTCAGAAATCTGCCTGCCTCTGCCTCCCAAGTGCTGGGATTAAAGGCGTTCGCCACCACTGCCCACATACATCCTCTTAATATAGAGACATTCCATAAGTTTTGTGACTCTAGTGAGTGCCGACTAAAACACCCTTTAACTCACAACCCTTCTGTAATGTCCCTCCCACTCCCAATGAGGACCTTGAACAGGAGACAGGCTCTGTTTCCCAGGTTAATCTCACCTCTCTCAAGTCCACTCATCCCTCAGCCTCTGACTCCCTTGCTGGCTGGAACAGGATCCTATGGGACTTGTGAGCTTGCTGCAGTGACCCCCTGCGTTCCACAGTTAGGGGGTCTCTCTGAACCCTTCCCTCAGGCTTCAGAAGTGCCCCCACTTCATCTCATCGGAAGCACCTTTGCCTGCCTCCCCTAGGCCATAGTCACGGGGAGAGCAAGCTATCTGCGTGCCCTGTTCCCAGCACACCACGGAAGGTTAACACACTAAATGTAGCAGGGATGTGCCCTCTCCGCAGCTCCCAAATTTCCAAGAAAGGGCCCTGGTTCCTGTCTGTGCAGAGAGGCACACTCTGTGCCAGAGTCCAGTCCAGTTTTGCTCTCTTCCTGGGGTGAGAGTATAGCCAACCGTTCCCACCCCTTCCTCACACAGACCTCTGCTTCTAGGTTCTCTACAGAGACCAAACGGAAGGTTGGGCTTGGGGTACCAAACTAAAACCAGAACTTCAAAAGCTATTTAGTGGGCCTTGGTGAGCCCATTTGGATGTCAATCATTTCTCCCTAAACTCTAGATTCAGCAAGTCAATGTTCCTGGAGTCAGTGAGGGGTCAAACTCTGATCCAATTAGCCATCCGTCTCAGAACAGGAGGCAAGGGCCCAGAACAGGGCACCAGATCTGGCTCAATCATTAAGGAAGGTTGTTTCACTTGAAGAGAAGTAGTTTTCCAGGACAAGAAAGGTAAGTGCTCCAGCAATCTAGAGAGCTAAGGAACTGCAGCAGAAGAGTTCAGAGCCCAAGGTGGGCTAGAACAGGCGAGAAAAGAGAGTAAAGACCTGAAAAGTAACAAAATATTGGAGGGCTGGAGAGATGGCTCAGGAATTAAGAGCACTGACTGCTGTTCCAGAGGTCCCAAGTTCAAATCCCACCAACCACATGGTGGCTCACAATCGTCTGCAGTGGGATCTGATGCCCTCTTCTGTTGTGTCTGAGGATAGCTACAGTGCACTCATATACATGAACTTTTAACTCAGCACAGGGAGGTAAAGGCAGGTGGATCTCTGAGTTCCAAGCTAGCTTGTCTACAGACTAAGTCTGTGGACATCCAGGAATTAAAAAAACCAACCAACCAACCAACCAACCAACCACCACCACAACCCAACCCCTCCATGGTAAAGAGCACTGGTGTACTTCTAGAAGACCAGGCTCAGTTCCCAGCACCCACACGGCTGCTCTGTGTCCTGAACTGAATGACTAGCCAGGTCAGAGTTTGTTATATACAACGTCAGTTGCTGGGGACCCAAGGCCTTCTTCTGACCTCTGTGGATACCAGGTAAACACACAGTGCACAGCTATGCATGCAGGCAAAACATTAATAAACATAAAATAAAACAATGCGCCGGGCGTTGGTGGCGCACGCCTTTAATCCCAGCACTTGGGAGGCAGAGGCAGGCAGATTTCTGAGTTCGAGGCCAGCCTGGTCTACAGAGTGAGTTCCAGGACAGCCAGGGCTACACAGAGAAACCCTGTCTCGAAAAACCAAAAAAAAAAAAAAAAAAAAAAACCAAAAAACAAAAACCAAAAAACAAAAAACAAAAAATGCAAAAAACTATCTTAAAAAAATAAAAATATCAACCTGTGTCTAGGCTCATGGCTCGCCAAATTTCTGAGGATAAATGGCTATTGAGTACTTAGTCATAAGCAGGACGCCTGTACCATCCCTTCCACAGCTCAGAAAACATCACGGAAGAGGCAGGTAGAGGAGAGTTCAGAGGAGTGCTATAAAACTGAGTAAAGCTGGGCATGGTAGCACACGTCTGCGATCCCAGAACTCAGGAGGCAGAGGCAGGCAGATCTCTGAATTCAAGGACAACCTGTCTTGTCCACAAAGTGAGTTCCAGACACAAACCCTGTCTTGAAAAACCAAACCCAAACCAACCGAAAGCTTTTGACTTATGGGTATGACATAGTTGAGAATTTTTTGTTTTTGTTTTTCAAAGATTTATTCATGTATGGGCACACAGTAGCTGTCTTCAGACACCATGGGCATCAGAGCCCATTACAGATGGTGTGAGCCATCATGTGGTTGCTGGGAATTGAATCCAGATCAGAGTTCTTAACCACTGAACAATCTCTCCAGCCCCCAGCGGTGGCACTTATATCAGCTACGGTTGCTTACATAAAGCCTTTAAAAAGACAGAACCTTTCAACATTCAGCCACAGCGGGAACAGCTCATGGGTCCACACCTGGTCCACAGCAGGGCCTTTCGCAGAGAAGTCATAGTCTTCAGTGATTTAGTCACTGATGCGTTTCTAATATTCCAGTGAGTAGCTTCATACCCATGTCCATGCTAGCGGTCCTGGTTAATCATAACGGGTTGTAAAAACACAAAACAATCATTGAAGCGGAATAGAATTTGGGTGGGGGAGGGGAGGAGTGGGTTCAGGGCTGAGTATAAGCAGAATGTGTTATATGCATGTATGAGATTGTTGATTAGCAGATTCAAGCCTGCGTCTCAGGGTCACATGTAGATTCTGAAGACAGAGGGAAGCGCTTAGCTGGTAACATCAAGGCACTCCCTTTCTGTCCTAGGGTATTGCCCACTGAGGAATGTGTGCTCTAACACTTTACCTTCACCCTTCTAACTCCTCGAGCAAACTGGTTAAAGCCACAGAGTCAGCGCGCCCTCTGGTGGTATTAAGCGTTTATGCAAGGACTCGGAGATGAAAAAGAACTTGGGCAGGCTGGCTAATTCTAGTTACCAAGAAGACCCTTGGAAGGGGGGTTAGCTGGAAGCGGCAGAGGAGGAAGCAAAATGATCCTCTAGTCGAATCTTGTTCTCTTGCAGGATATTTTCTGGTAAAAAAAGAAAGGGGGCAGTTTTCTGCCACTCCTATTAATATAAAAGTTATACCAATATCCCTCAGCCCACCCATGCGAGTGACAGTGAGGAACTTTGCGTGCATGGTCCCTTCTTCCTAGAGTGCAGTTTGGTTTGTTTGCTTGTTTGTTTGTTTGTTTGTTTTGTTTTGTTTTTTTCGAGATAGGATTTCTTTGTAGACCAGGCTGGCCTCGAACTCAGAAATCTGCCCGCCTCTGCCTCCCAAGTGCTGGGATTAAAGGTGTGTGACCCTCTGCCCCGCTGGCAGATCTCTTAAGAGTTCAAGGCCAGCCTGGTCTACAAAGCAAGTTCCAGTACTGTCAAAAACCACTTAAATAAATAACTTATTAAGTAAATAAATAAGTAAGTAAAACTTAGTACACAGACAGGGTCTTGAAGGAAGAGTGTTATAAGTTGGCTTCATGGGGTAGAGTAAGGAGTACAAAGTTGTCTATTAAATGATAGTGTGGGTGCTGGAGAGATTGCTCAGAGGTTAAGAGCACTGACTGCTCTTCTGAAGGTCCTGAGTTCAAATCCCAGCAACCACATGGTGGCTCACAACCACCTATAAGGAGATCTGACTCCGTCTTCTGGAGTGCCTGAAAACAGCTACAGTGTACTCATATGTAATAAATAAATCTTAAAGTGTGAGCAGGTCAGTGATGGCGCACGCCTTTAATCCTAGCACTTAGGAGGCAGAGGCAGGCAGATTTTTGAGTTCGAGGCCAGCCTGGTCTACAGAGTAAGTTCCAGGACAGCCAGGACTACACAGAGAAACCCTATCTCGGAAAAAAAAAAACAAAACAAAAATAATAGTGTGATCTAGGACAGGGTCTCTACATGCAGGCTGTTCTAGACCAGGCAAGCCTTGATCTCACAGAGATCCACTGGTCTCTACTGGAATTAAAGGCCATGTACTACCACACTTGGCTATAAACAGTTTTGTCTTTTGTTTTTCAAGACAGGGTTTCTTTGTCTCTGTAGCTATGGATGGCCTCGAACTAAGAGATCTGCCTGCCTCTGCTTCCCCAGTTCTGGGACTAAAGTCAGGAGACACCACCCTCTGGCTAAATAATTCATTTTAAAATTTATTTACTTTTGCTTAACTAGCAGCTCAGGGTGCCTGTAACTCCTGTGGTGATTGCAATCCCATACTCAAGCTACTAATCTTATTGGCTTTGTTGACTTAGGGCCTGGAACTTTCAAAACTTAGGCCAAGCTCTCTCAGCTCTTGTGGCCATCCTCTGGCCTCTGCCTTCTGAGTGCAGAGGTATTTCTAGCTGTGTTCCTAAGCACTTGGGAGGTGAAGGCAAGAAAATCAGATTTGCAAGGTCACGCCCTACAATTTAGGGGGCACACAGGTGCATGACAGGCAGGTATAAAAACAAAAGGGGCGTGTAAGAGGGCTTGCTTGAGTTCTGTGCCCAGAATCCATTTAATAGAAGGAGAGGACCAATTCCCACAAGCTGTCCTCTGACCTCCACACACGTTTTGTGGCTTGTATGTGCCAACACAAAAATAAATGTGATAAAAACAAAACAGCAAAGACTTTGAAGTTCTGGGATTGTTTTATTGTTTTTGGTTTTGGTTTTTATCGAGACAGGGTTTCTCTGTATAGCCCTGGCAGTCCTGGAACTCACTCTGTAGACCAGGCTGGCCTTGAACTCAGAAATCCACCTGCCTCTGCCTCCCAGAGTGCTGGGATTACAGGCGTGCGCCACCACCGCCCGGCTCTGTAATTGTTTTAATATGAGGATGAGTGCACCAGAGTTGAATGGAGCCGCCCAGTTCTGTCAGTCGGCTTTACAGGTTCGTGTTACCTTGCAGAAACCTGGGCACAGCCGCTTCTTGCCATGACGTTCAGGACAGTAAGGGATCCCACAGTCGAGAAAGGTCTCCCGAGAATCGGGAGGCGAGGTCTACAAGTTGAACGAATTGGGGGAGCCTTGCTGGGAGGTTGTGTAGAAACCAACACTGGGAGAGCCGTGCAGGGACGCCAAGGCTCTGCGTCACTAACCGGAGCCTCTAAGGAAGACCTTGAAGTTTAAAAGACTAGGGCGAGGGTGGGAGGTGCCGGGTCGAAGGAACTAGTTGGAAGGGAGTGTCCTACCGGAAAGCCTCCACTGACGCAGGCGCGCTCTGGAGTGGGAGGGAGTAGGGGAGGGGCCTTACCTCACCGGTTCGCTGAGTTCCTAGAGCAAATATTTGACATTCCAGGCTTATCGTGGTAGCGAGGTTGACTAGGCGGGCTCAAGGTGGGCTGCCCCGAGAAGGGTTGCAGGGTGCGCGCAGCAACCACTTTCCACTATATCGGGTCGCTGTGTTCCTGCGCTATTGTATGGGAAAACCACGGAGGCGCACTATCCATTCTAGGTCCTCTGGCTCTGCACGACCTTCCTTGGTCATGCACCCGGGTCCTGGGTTGCCTTTTACCCAAGACTGATAGGAAGCACCCCGCTCTTCCAAACACACGAGGTTCGTCTTCAGCCTTGGCATCCTGTATTCGTGTTTGTTTGTTTGTTTGTTTGTTTTTGAGACAGGGTTTCTCTGTATAGCCCTGGCTGTCCTGGAACTCACTCTATAGACCAGACTGGCCTCGAACCCAGAAATCCACCTGCCTCTGCCTCCCAAGTGCTGGGATTAAAGGCATGTGCTACCACCACCCGGCGGCATCCCGTATTCTAAGTCTCACGCCGGGCTGTAGCTCTTTACTCTTGCCAGATTACTGATTACAGTTGAGTAGATGGAAAACTATCCCGAGTCCACAGGGCGGCCTGGAAACAACAGTAAACTGCACGGGCGAATGGGACTAGTCTGAACTGGGCTGGGATGCAGACTTCTGTACATAGCTCAACTCTAGGCGGTACCTACAGAGTGCTTTCAATAGCCAGACAACACTTCTAACACCCGAGAGAGACAAAAACAAGCAGGCAAACCCCAAGGGTTGTTAGGCTGAACCTCCAGACCCCTACCAGCGGACACAGCCTCATTTAGGATACAGCTCTCTAGGGTTTGAGGAGAGGTTCTCCTACCCCGGCATTAAGGCCTGAGCCTTCAGGTCCACAGTAACTTGCGCTTTGCCCTGCCAGCACTAAGCCGACCCGACTCTGACACCTGTACGGGCACGTCCCTCTCTGTGATCTCTAGTGACCGCCCACAGTTCTAAAACCCCTTGATCTTTACCGCCCGCCCTCCCTTTTCCAACGGGTCTCGCCCACCACCTTCCAGTGGATACCTGGTAGCGTTCACTGCCGGCTTTTGACCCTTTGCAACTTCCATTAACCTCAAGCCAGACGTCGCGACCCTTACAGTCCCTAGACGGCCTCCTGTTGACTTCCACGGGTCTCGCATGACCCTTGCGGAATGGAAAAGGGCCTATGATCCTGCACATTCTTTCGCGGAGGACTCATAGTGCCTGCTGGAGAGGAAGTAGGGGGAAGAATGAATTCGTCCCGGGAGTCTCGCAGGACAGCACGAAGAAGTGGGACTCCAGCCGCCGCCGAGCGCACGCACAAGTGAGCTCTTGCCTCCTGGGCAGGGTTCTGGCCCTCCCGCGAGGTTCCCTGGGCCGCCCTGATCACGTGGCCTCTCCGGGCCGCAGGTAACTCGCCGGAGTGGGCTGGGATCCGCAGCCGCACCGCCCAGCCCCAAAGGGCACCGCGGGCGGGTCTCTGCAGCTCCCACTACGCCCCGCCGCAGGTGCCGCCCCCAACACACACCGGATCCCGCCCTAGCTCGTCTGTCTGCCGTCGGTCGGTACGTGCGTGCGCCTCGTCGGTCCGCGTGTGTGTGGCCGAGCGCCCCCTTCCTCTGCGGCCATGACTCCGCCGCCACCGCCGCCCCCACCCCCGGGCCCAGATCCCGCAGTAGACTCGGCCACAGACCCCTGTCCCGAACCCCAGTCGCTGGTTGTTTTGTTCGGGGCCACTGCTGGTGCGCTGGGGCCGGACCTAGGCTCGGACGAGACCGACTTAATCCTCCTAGTTTGGCAAGTGGTGGAGCTGCGCAGCCGACAGGTAGGGTGGAAAGAGGGGGAACCTCGGGACGCTTTCAGGGCTCGTTGAGGCACAGAGGCTCATTGGGTTTACCCCCGGTGCTTTTTAGGTGGGGACGCTGCACAAGTCGCTAGTTCGCGCCGAGGCGGCTGCCCTGAGTCCACAGTGCCGCGAGGCGAGCGGACTCAGCGCAGACAGCCTAGCGCGGGCGGAGTCCCTGGACAAGGTGTTGCAGCAGGTGAGCGTGGGGGCCCGCGTGGGTGGGGGAACTGCGAGGTGGCAGGGGGAGGGCAGGAGGGGAGGCCCGGAGCGACGCGACCCACTGCCACGGACAGAAGGACAGGGTCTTGTTTGAAACTTTTGAGCGACTACCGCGTGGACGCGGGCTAGGCCATTCCCAGAGACACCTTCCAACCTTTACAGGCATCCACTCCTGCTGAGGGAGTTGACAATAGCGGCTGAGGATCCCTCCCCCCGAGGTCCCCTCCTGTCCCTCCCGCTCCCCCACTAGCAGAGGACGCCACAGAAATAGGGTCAGGGGGCTCAGGTTTGGCGGTGTATCACTTGGTCTCTGCCGCCTGCTCTCCTGGGAACCGCTGAAGCGAGGGCGTCGGGCGGTGTCTGCCTCAGGGGCAGACGCCTCTAGGTGAGGGCGGCTGGTTTAGGCCTGTCCCAGCCAACTGGCCAGGCGTGGGTGGGTGGGTGCTGTCCGTACACTATTTAGGGGCTACCTGCCCGCTGAGCTCAAAGGCCTAGGGGCATGCCCCCTCCCACCCACTCCCTGCCCTGGCCAAGTAGGAGTGAGTCTCACGACTCTTTTCCTGGTCTGCACTGCTCACTCACCCCATGACTGAGTTGTAATGAGTGTAAGTCCTTTATGAGCATAGAGTCTTTCCTCTTCCAAGTCTCGTTCTGAATGAGGAAACCTACAGATGCTGAATCTGAGCCACCTGACAGGAGGGCTCCAGGCCTTACAGCTCACCTGGGAGAGTGCTGGAGAAAAATCTGGGTGCCTTGCTCTGTCGGCCTTAGATTGAAAAGTGTCACGGAATTGCCAGGGAAAGGACAGGATCGTGCTGGATAGCCTTCAGAGTGCCACCCCCTCTCTGTGCAAACAGTTCAGTGCCAGTCGGTCGATTGGGTGTGGGTCAAAGCTCAGGCTGCTGCTAGTGTCCAAGCATGAAGCTCTGTCCTTGGTGTTTCTCTGTTCCCGGGTTGGTCAGGCCGAGGGGCGGGGCTGTCATTGACCATGAGCCTTTTGGCCCTCGGGCAGGTGCGAACCTCCCCCACCTGTCTGAGGGTGGCGCCCGGTCCAGGACAGGTTTAACCTGCTTTGCCCCTCCCCTCCCCACCTGCTTGCCTCACTCCACCAGGTGTTTGCTCTGGCCGGGCTCCAGACTCCTGGAGTGTGTTTGATGGGGGTTTGGTTTATGTGCGACTTGTTCTCATTTGGCCTGGAGGAGGTGACAGTGGACTAGGGCAGGGGTGGGGGATTAGGAGCCTGGGATTTAGGGCAAGGCCTTCTTCTTCCCAGGCAGGGTAGGGTTGAACATCCAGATGAACCAGCTTTGCAGCCTGAGTCCCTCCCTCCTCCTACCCCCAGTTTCAGCTGCCTAGCTGTGAATCTATGTCTGAGTCTCCACTCCCTGTCCCCAGTTCTCACAGCTGGTGAGCGGGGATGTGGCTCTGCTGGGCGGGGGCCCCTATGTGCTCTGTACGGATGGGCAGCAGCTGTTGCGACAGGTTCTGCATCCTGAGGCCTCCAGGAAGGTATGTCATGGAGGACACATGGGTACAGTTGGGTTCCCAAGGCCCCTGTTGTAAACACCTCAGGTTACCTATTCATCCCCACTCCCCCGTGTGCTCCCAGAACCTGGTGCTCCCCGACACCTTCTTCTCCTTCTACGACCTCCGCAGAGAATTCCATATGCAGCACCCAAGCACCTGCTCCGTCAGAGACCTCACAGTGGGCGCCATGGCACAGGGTATCTGGGACCCGTCAGAATTGGGGTGAAGGGGTGACTTATATGTCCAAGCATATGCACGATGCCGCATGGGTTGTTTTAATGTAGGCAAGTCTGTGTTTTGGCCTCATTCTTTAGGATACCCATGTCTGCATCTATGCTGGGATACATTAGGAATGTGGACATGTCTGGGTTTGGTCTGAGGTCCTGTAGGTACATGTATGAACTGGGCCATAAGTAGTCTTTGCCAGGATTCTGTGGGTGTCTGGGTGTGATGTGGGATGTATGAACCTGGACCTCAGTTGTCACTTCTCCGCCTATAGACTTGGGACTCGAAACAGATGCTACGGAAGACGACTTTGGGGTCTGGGAAGTGAAGACTATGGTAGCTGTTATTCTCCACCTACTTGAAGGGCCCAATGGTAAGACTCTTACCCTGCTTGTCAGCTCCTGTCAGGGTTGGGTGAATGCCCATTACTTCTGAGTCCTCTTGTAGCCTTGTGACCTTCTAAGAGAACACAAGGTGGACCCCCCCCCCTGTCACCTCCTCAATCCCCTCACCTGTCCTATTTTTGCAGAGCTTGGTGGGGAGACCTCCTCCACCAGACCCTGCTGACCCCCATGCCATCTCCTCTCAGGTCAGTTGTTCTCGAAGCCAGAGGTGGTAAAGCAGAAATATGAGACGGGGCCTTGGTGAGTGAGGGAGCAGGGATGGGGGTGACAGTCTCTGGACAGTTCTGATCCTGTGCCCTGCCCCCACAGCAGCAAGGCTGATGTGGTGGACAATGAGACTGTAGTACGGGCCCGTGGGTTGCCCTGGCAGTCATCAGACCAGGATGTGGCTCGATTCTTCAAAGGGCTCAACATTGCCAGGTGGGTGTGGCAGGATGGGAGGGGTCAGAGGGCAAGCCGACCCAGGCGGCACTAACGACACTGGCTCCACAGGGGTGGTGTGGCCCTCTGTCTCAACGCCCAGGGCCGCAGAAATGGCGAGGCCCTCATCCGATTCGTGGACAGCGAGCAGCGGGACTTGGCGCTGCAGAGACACAAACACCACATGGGTGTCCGCTATATTGAGGTGGGACTTTTGGCTAGAAGTGGAGCAGGGCAAAGCTGAGAAAGGACTGAGACCTATAGCTTGCTTTCTCTACCTGCAGGTATATAAAGCCACAGGGGAGGAATTTGTAAAGATCGCAGGAGGTGAGTATGCCCATAGACGACCCTAGTTCTCTTTTGATCTGTATCCCATTCCCCACTCATTGTCTCTTGGGTCCCCTGTGGGTGCACGCTACAAGGATTCAATCAGCAAGGGACTCCTGTCCTTCCAACCTAGGCACATCACTAGAGGTGGCCCGGTTCCTATCACAGGAAGATCAAGTGATCCTGAGGCTACGGGGACTACCCTTCTCAGCCGGGCCAACAGATGTTCTAGGCTTCCTGGGGCCCGAATGCCCGGTGACTGGGGGTGCTGATGGGCTGCTCTTTGTGCGCCACCCTGATGGCAGGCCTACTGGGGATGCCTTTGCTCTCTTTGCCTGTGAGGAACTGGCACAGGCTGCTCTGCGCAGGCACAAAGGCATGCTGGGTAAGCGATACATTGAACTCTTCAGGAGCACTGCGGCTGAGGTGCAGCAGGTGAGCACTCAAGGCTCCTCACGCCCCAGCGCGCTGCTGCATGTGCCTTGGGCGCCCGACGTAGCATGACACACTTGTTGCTTCTTACTAGGTGCTTAACCGCTACGCATCCAGTCCACTCCTTCCCACGCTGACTGCTCCGCTGCTGCCCATTCCCTTTCCACTGGCAGGAGGAACTGGGAGAGACTGTGTACGCCTTCGAGGCCTGCCCTACACAGCCACTATTGAAGACATTCTGAGTTTTCTAGGAGAGGCGGCGGCTGACATACGGCCTCATGGTGTACATATGGTGCTCAACCAACAGGTGAGATGACCGCTAGGAAGGGCATCTACATGGATGGTTTTAGGAGTAAGGCACTTTTATATGCAACAAACTGCTCACAAGGCGGTGTGGTGTGCACAGGGCCGGCCATCTGGTGATGCCTTCATCCAGATGATGTCAGTGGAGCGTGCTCTGGCTGCTGCCCAGCGGTGCCACAAGAAGATGATGAAAGAACGCTACGTGGAAGTAGTCCCTTGTTCCACAGAGGAGATGAGCCGTGTGCTGATGGGGGGTTCCCTGAGCCGCAGTGGCATGTCCCCACCGCCCTGCAAACTGCCCTGTGAGTGTTTCTTGGGCTAGAGGAAGATGCATGTGGGTGCCAGGCTGTTCTAAGCTACCACTTTCCACTCCATTTCTAGTCACCCTATCCAGGGTACCTGTGGGCTCTCTATAAATGTGCTCTTCACTTGTCTCTAGGCCTCTCACCACCTACCTACGCCACCTTCCAGGCCACCCCAGCCCTCATTCCCACAGAGACGACAGCACTATATCCCTCTTCTGCACTGCTTCCAGCTGCCAGGGTGCCCGCTGCCGCCGCTCCTCTTGCCTACTACCCAGGGCCAGCCACTCAGCTCTACATGAACTACACGGCCTACTACCCCAGGTATCTCGCTGCCTGGACAGCTCCAGACCTCCTGTCACCACTTGGGGAAAGACCCTGACTCATTTCTGTTCGAGATAATCCAAGATATGTTAAAAATCGGAATTCATTTTGAGATGGGAAGGGAGTTAACAGGTGTGGGCTAACAGACCAAGGATATCATGGTAGAGACAGTGTTCAGAAAGTACAAAGGATCAAACACAAGGCACGGGGACAGGAGAGGATGGTCTTGGTCTAGGCTATAGATGGGATGTGTGACTAAGTTCCTCTCTCCCACCCTAGCCCCCCAGTCTCTCCCACTACCGTGGGCTACCTCACCACATCTCCCACTGCCTTGGCCTCTACACCCACCACAATGTTGTCACAGCCTGGAGCCCTGGTCCGAATGCAGGGGGTCCCATACACAGCTGGTATGAAGGATCTGCTCAGTGTCTTTCAAGCCTACCAGGTGAGGTTGTGTTGTAGGGAGGGCTTGAGGGCCTGGCTGAGCCTGGAGCTCCAACCCCTAAATGTGTGTGATTTCTGCAGCTGGCTCCTGATGACTACACCACTCTGATGCCTGTTGGTGACCCACCTCGCACTGTGTTACAAGCCCCTAAGGAGTGGGTGTGTTTGTAGAAGAGGAAACCAGGAAGCAGAATGAGCTGACACCCCCAGCTAACAAGCCTCTCCTGAGTCTAGAGCACTTGCAACCCAGCAGCTACTTTCTGGCTTGTCAAGCTCTAAAAAGACTGGAAAAGACCAAGCTCAGCACCACTCTCCTTCCTACCATATACCCTTGTTTCTCTGCCTGCTTACTCTAAAGATGACCATGGCTACCTTACAGGCAGGGCTGGAGATGTGATGGGGAGGCTCCATCCCTGATGGTGTGACAACCAGAAAACTTTCTGCCTTTGGCCCTCAAATATTGAGTTAGAAGGGTAACTCACCTTTAATATTTAAGACTCCTGGGCGATCGAGGCCCCACCTGTTTACTCTCCCTATCCTTCCAGGAGGCAGGAAGGCATCAGGTCAGCACGCACTCTCAGGATACCTGGACTTGGAAGTGCCAGGGGTGGCTTCACAATAAGTATGCTGACCCTGCTCCAACCAGGCCCAAGGAGTTTGGGATGACAAACCACTAGCTGAATGGTTCATGCCTGTAATGCCAGCACTCAGGAGGCAGAGACAGGAGGACTGCCTCAAGTTCAAATCCAGCCTGCTCTACATGGCAAATTCTAGTCTAGCCAAGGCTGTATAGCACCCTACCATAAATAAGACCCCAAGCTATTCCAGATTGTGCTGCCAGTGGATACCAGCGGGCAGGTGGCACATGCAAACTCAGGTTAAAGGGGACTTTGCCAACTTTTTCTTGCAACATTGTCCAGAAGCCGGCAAACACCATGACATGTCCTTTGCACCGATTAAAGGGTGCAGAACTCAAGCCTTAGAAGGAATTTTGAACTCTTATCTTCTTGTAGAGCAAATGAAAGAGATCCTGGTCAAGCGGACTTTTAAAAAGCCACAGAGCCTTTGGCCCAGAGGGCTCCACAGCAGTCCCAGGTGGAGAAAAACTCAGATTTCAAGGAGACTTTTGCTCTGTCACTGTTTATTATTTCAGCACTGTAACTGAGGAGGAGCCTGAACTGCTGGCTCTTTCCCTTTGTATTTGTATAAGGAGCACTGCACTCCTATAAAAGATTTTAAAATACAAAATGTACAAGAAAACACAATCCCAAGTGCTGTAAACATAACCAAGAACCAATTTCTTCACCTACACATCCGTTCTATAAACACAAGGTTTCGACTTGAGCCCATGTGTTCTATATGTTAAAAACTGGGCTTCTCGGCTAGGCCCAGCAGAGGTCTGGTGATACTGGCTGGCCCTGGGCGTTGGTGGGTGGCACCCAGGCAGCAGCAGCACGTGTGAACCCAAACATTTCCTAGTAAACAGAAGGCTGCTCCTTCATTCCTCAACCTAAGCTCTAGTACAGGTGAGAGGAAAGGGCGTGTGCTGGCAAATGGCCAGCCGCTCAGTGCCGCTACTAGAAATCAATTTGCATAGTCCAATGGATGTGTGCTTTACCACCACGATTTTGCACAAAAATTTAAGTCTTTATCTACAAAGCCAAAAAATATGACTCTTCCATGAAAGCTTATACAAAGCTAATATAAAACCATTACATAGAATACAAAGCTCTACTTTAAAATCTAACCTGTTTTAAATAGGAAAGCATTTCTAATGCTACAGGCATCAAGGTATTTAAAAGGCATCAAAATTTGGTGCATAGCAACTCTGGATCATAGAGGCTTTTATTCTTGAAGGCAGCAAAGCAGCCCCCACAATGGGTCTTGCAGTGACCCCGTATGAGGCAACTGGCCCAGGGGAAAGAGGAAGCAAATTTGGCCAAGTCTCTGCAAGTTCACCTGAGAGGCCAATGCCCTTTAGAGGAAGCTGTGGGCTACCAACCATGGGGCCCCTAACGCAAATCTCACTATTCACACTCACTGATATAAAACACCTTCAGAGAAATTTGGAAAACATCTAGCTCCAAGAGTGGCCAGAGCAATCTGCTGAATCACTGCTCTCTGACTAGCTTTAGGGGAGAAGTGTAAAGCATCGTGTTACACACTCCTCTCATCTCCATCAGTGCCTCCTACCCTGCTTACTAGAGGTGACAACAGGCCAGCTCCTGAGGCCTGATGCAGCCTTAGTAAAGACAGCCCCTATCAGCAAGGGACACAGTTAGCTGGAGTAACAGCATTAAATCTCCAGCCAGTGCAGCACAGTGTCGCACTTATAGGCACTCAGTTTGCTTCCTGAATGAAAGAAAGTACAGTATTTCATTTGAAAACAGACTGTAAAATCCAGGGACTTTAAAAGGGAAGGGTAAAGGCAGGGTCTGGGAACGATCCTTTGGTAGAGAGCAGGCTGGAGTTTCTGCTGGCCCTGCCTTGGACACAGACCTCACCAGCAGCAGCACCGTCGTGTCTTTGGTGTGGTAGGACAGGTCTGATACCACCTCATTGCTGGATGTGTCTCAAAGCTTTGTAGAGGAAAGGCTGGTTTTTAAGTCATACAGCCAGGATACCACAGGACAGAATCGTTGCAGGCTGTAAGTAGGAGGTGAAGCCTTCCATGCTATGTGAATCTTAGCCTTCTCAACTGGAGTCCTGCATTTTTCTCTGCCTCTCTTATTTCGTAGTTCATTCATACTTAGCTCCTAACACTTCTGGCCTGGTCTCAAGGAGTTAAAACTGCAAAGCCTTAAACTATCAGAATGCTTACTTCAAAGACTACAGACTAAAGGCTGAGGCTCCCACTTGAAAAGTTAGGTAGAAAATAGCTACCTAAGCTAAAACCCTACCTTTGAAATTCACCTTACAAATGACCATTTTACCCAAGGTCCTAAGGAGAGGAAAAAGCTTGAGCATGGAGCTAGAGGAGGGACTGCTTGATAACTACTGAAAGTTACAAAAGGCTATGTATGTTCTGGAATGTATTCGTATCCCAACACTTCAATGATGGAATGGTCTTCTCAATTTACCTAGCACTTATTTTATAAAGAATATGAGCTACATTTGGCTTTATTTCCTATGAATCTATGAAAGGCTTCAGGATGCATGCTAAGTTTCTGAGGTGAAAGTGTGGGCTTAGGATAGTTTTTTTTTTTTTTTTCCCCTGTATCTGGAAGGTTTTTATCAAAAGTTCTATTTTAAAAATATCATCAAAACTAAAGGGCTCTTCAAATGACCAGAAAGCAGTACAAATTACTAATCCTAGCTATGCAACCAGGTCACCTGCAAGAGCAGCACCTCTGAAATAGAGCCTGCTGCATTCACACTCAAAGCACCCATCATATAAAAGTATCCTATTTAAATATATATATGTATATATATATAAAAAAGCAAAGCTCATTTTCCCATAGCTCAAACAGCCGATGCTGTTCCTGTTCTTTTACAAAATCTGCCCAAGGCTTAAGGTGAAGGAATGCTGCTCTTCCCACAGTGAGTCCAACTCCTGCAACAGATTCTGAAGTCTGGTTGGAAACTTAAGTTCCGGGAGAGGAGCAGGCTAAGCAGTTGGTGGCGGGCACAAAGCTTCACTGAGCACTGTTAGAGCTCATCAGGTCTGGGGACTCCGGGCCTGGGAGAGGAGTGTCTCTGATCACCTCTGGGGCTTGGGAAACAGAAATCTGGGACATGTCTCTCCCAATAATCTCGTTCACTAAAAAAGAAAAAGAAGAGTGATTAGCAACTTCAAAGGAATATCATATAAGGTTTTCTTTTCCTCTCTTAGACATTGTCCTTCTGATGGCTTTGAGTAAAGGTAAAGGCAGCACTTGACAGTTGCTGCTGCATTGCTGACCGACACTAAGATGAGCGCATCATTCCTCAAGAAGCTGAAGGTGCCTCTTCCTGATAATTTCAGTCTGGACTTTAAAAGTAATGGCTGAGAACAGGCAACCTTTTGTTAAAATATATTTTATGTGTATGAATGTCTACACACCACACACTTTATGCCTGGTGCCCTTGGAGGCCAGAAGAGATCCTTTAGAAATATGGAGTTACAGTTAGCTGTGAATCACAATGTAGGTGCTGGAAACCAAACCCAAGTCCCCTGGGACTTTCTCTGTAGGTCAGGCTGGCCTTGAACTCAGAGAGATCCGTCTGCCTTTTGTCTCCCAAGTGGTGGTGGTGGTTGTGGTGGTGGTGGTGGTGGTGGTGGTGGTGGTGGTGGTGTGTGTGTGAGATCCGTCTACCTTTGCCTCTCAAGTGCTCTCTCTCTCTCTCTCTCTTTCTCTCTCTCTGTGTGTGTGTGTGTGTGTGTGTGTGTGTGTGTGTGTGTGTGTGTGTGGTGGTGGTGGTGGTGGTGGTGGTGGGGAACTGGAGAGATGGCTCAGTGATTAAGAGCACTGTCTGCTCTTCCAGAGGTCCTGATTTCAATTCCCAGCAGCCACGTGGGATTAAATCTAACGGGGATTGTATGCCCTCTTCTGGCATGTATATGTGTACAAGTAGATAGAGTACTCACATACATAAAATAATCGTTAAAGGCATGCGCCCCTACTGCCTAGCAAGTGCTCTTTACTGCTGAGTCATCATCTTAGCTCCCACAGAAACATTCTTTTTTGTTTGCTTTTTGGATTTGGTTTTTTCGAGACAGGGTTTCTCTGTATAGCTCTGGCTGTCTTGGAACTCACTCTGTAGATCAGGCTGGTCTCAAACTCAGAAATCTGCCTGCCTCTGCCTCCCAGAGTGCTGGGATTACAGGCGTGCGCCACCACCGCTCGGCCCACAGAAACATTCTTATCCTCACTCCAAAAGCTCATGCCACAAGCAGAGCTGATAGGTACTGTAAAAAATAAATGTTCAGGGGTAACTTCTGATTCAATGCCTTGCCTCTTCTAACTTCCAAGGGTACTAGGCATGGATGTGGTACAAGGCATACATGCAGGCAAAACCCTCACACATAATTTTTTTTCAAAATCTTTAAAAAGCAAATATTCACCTTATTCTAACTTTTCCTACTTTGAATTCCTTTGGGAAAGCTTTCCCTTTTGGTTTCCCACAGTGCCACCTAAGAATATAGAGTGAAAGAAATGTTTTAGCCAGAGTGAGCATCAGCCTTGGGGATGCTTTGTTGTCTTGTCCATTTATTTATTTATTTATTTATTTATTTATTTATTTATCTATCTATTTATTTATCTATTTATTTATTTAATTTACTTATATCATCATCATCATCATCATCATCATCATCATCATCACCATCATACATGGACCCTTTATTGTGTGGGAGCATTTGTATATAGTAGTCCCTTCTAATTCCAGGCTTTTGCTTCTCCAAAGCCCAACACCTCAGAAACCACAATGTCTGTGAGGCAAATGCCATAAATTTCCATTTGAAAGAAAAAAAAAAAGGAAAGCTGGGTGTGGTGGCTCACACATGTAATCCCCAATACTCAGGAAGCCAATCTAGACAGACAGACAGACAGACCGGTGCTCCGGACCAGGCTGGACTAGAGAGTGATAGTCTGTCCTCCCCTGAAAACAAAAAGAGAGGAGCCAACAAGAAAGGAGAAAAGAAAAAGACAAAACAACAGCTTCTCACACCATTCCCTGTCTCACTTTCCCTTTGTTACGGAGGGTGAGGGTTAGGGTGGTTGTCTTGTGTTGGCAGACAAGGTCTTACTGATGTAGCCTAAACTGGGGATGCTTCTGGTCCAGTCTCCAGACTGCTAGATTATAGGTATCTACAATCTATCTAGACTTTCTTCTCAACTAACGATTCCATTCCTGGAAGCAGAAGAGATGACTTGGCAGTAAAGAGCTGCTCTTACAGAAGTCCCAAGTTTAGTTCCCAGGACCCACACGGCAGCTCACAACCATCTGAAACTCCAGTTCCAGGGGAGCCAATGCCCTCTTCCGGCTTCCTCACATGTGCACATAATGTGTATATATACACACAGGCAAACACTCATACACAAAAAAAGTCATTTAAAAATGTTAAAGATTCCATTCTTATATATGTGACAAGTGGATTAAAAAAGTAAGTCCATATAATTTTCCTTTTTAAGATCACTATTTCTGGGGCTGGAGAGATGGTGGAGTAGTCAAGAGCACTCCGAGCAGTCTGGAGACTGGAACAAGGATCCCCAGTTTAGGCTGCTCTTCCAAAGGAACTAAGTTCAATTCCCAACACAAACATGGCAGCTCACAACTGGTTTCAACTCTAGTTCCAGGGGATCTGGCATCTCCTGGTTGTATGTCACACAGACATACAGACAGGCACACCAATGTACATAAAATATATATAAAAAAAATCTAAGAAAAAGAAAAAAATTAACTATTTCTGACTGGAGAGTAAGCTGATCTGAGTTCAGTCATAGGATGATCTCTGGGGCTTGTTAGCTGTCTGCCTAGCTTGAAAGACTTGTCCTAAAATAGTACGGTGAGGAGTGAAACACACACACATATTTATATTCTCTCTATCCCTCCCTCTTGCCCATGCATATGTTCATTCAAAATGATCTCTCTCTCCCCCTCCCTCCTGGGATTACAAGCATGTTCCATCATACCCGATGCCACTTCAATTTTCACTTCATTTTGAATGTATAAATTCATTCACTTATTTGTATCATAGTTCATAAGTTATACAAGATTACAAGATGCTTTACATGTTTCTGCCATTTTCAGATGGCAAAAGAGATGTTTAGATCCCTACTGTACCACTTTCTTTGTTGTTGGTATTCTGAGACAGGTTCTCTATACATCCCTCCATGTCTTGAACTCATGGCTTGAACTCAGGGATCCTACTGACTCCTGTTTTTGTTTTTGTTTTTGTTTTTTGGATTTGTTTTTTTCCGAGACAGGGTTTCTCTGTATAGCCTTGGCTGTCCTGGAACTCACTCTGTAGACCAGGCTGGCCTCGAACTCAAAAATCCACCTGCCTCTGCCTCCCAGAGTGCTGGGATTACAGGTGTGCGCCACCACCGCCCGGCCCTCCTGACTCCTGAATGCTGGAATTAAAGGTGTGTGCTACCATGCCCAGCTCCTTTTTGTATTAATTATTGAGACAGGGTCTCACCTTGTAGACCACACTGACCTTGAATTCAGATATCCACCAGCCTTTTCCTCAAAGGTGTGTGATACCATGCCTAGTCATTTTCTTCCCTTCAAAAAGTAAAATGAACTAAAAGCCCAAAATAAAAAGTCAACAGTCCTTAATACCAGTACCAACAGATTATGTAGGTCATAGCATCTGGCCCAGTTTAGCAGCCCACGATTCTTAACTCCCAACACCTGAATCTGTCTGTGCTAGCACAACACAAGTAAATATCACCAGCGGTATCTGCAGTTACCAAAACAAAACAGTAATGACAACAAAATGTTCAAATTAGCAGTGCTCTGAAATGCCCTACACAAGGCCTCTACACAACAGAGTGTCAAGGCTTCTCCTTTAAAGATATTTCCCAAGCAAAAGGATTAAGAGTTGTATTTCACAATAATGGGTATGGTAACAAAACAAATTAAGAAACAAACAAAACCCCTCAAAACCAGATTAGGAGGAACAAGGTGGCCAGAATTGGAATACTTACAAATATATAAAAACTCGGGAGGCTTTGGGTATTTTTTCCCACAGACAGTTTCTCTGTGTAGCAGCTCTGCCTATCCCGGAGCTTACAAAGATCTGCTTGCCTCTGCCACTGGGGTGTTGGGATTAAAGGAGTACACACACCATCACCACATGGCTTGGTTTGGTTTTTGAGACAGGGTCTCTTTATATAGTCCTTGCTATCCTGGAGTAAGCTATATAGACCAGGCTAGCCTCAAACTTACAGAGACATGCCTGCCTCTACCTTTTGTCAAAATAATTTTTCCTCCCCCTTTTATGGGCAGGATGGTGTTAAGGATTGACTCTTTGTAATGGATTTGGGGGTCCTATGTGGACTCTTATTTAATCCCAGCAGAGGAAGAGACAGGTGGATCTTTTGTGAACCTTAGGCTAGCCTGGTCAACATAGTGAGTTCCAGTACAACCAGAGTTACATACTAGAGACATCCTGTATGTAACCGGATTTTTTTGGGGGGAGGGTATGGGGGGCTATTTAGGATAGACATGGGAGGATCAGGAGGACAAGGACAGCTTGAGCTACCATTAGAATGTCTCAAAAATATTTTTTGTTGCCGGGCGGTGGTGGTGCACGCCTGTAACCCCAGCACTCTGGGAGGCAGAGGCAGGCGGATTTCTGAGTTTGAGGCCAGCCTGGTCTACAGAGTGAGTTCCAGGACAGCCAGGGTTATACAGAGAAACCCTGTCTCGAATAAACAAAAAAAAATTTTTTTTGTTAACTTATTAAAGTCCGATCAATGTGCCTTCTCAAGCTAAAGACAAAAATAAATTCTAAAATATTTAGCGGGTATCTGGAATTTTTGCTGTCTCAATATATTTTTGTTTGGTTGAGACAAAGTCTTTCTACATAGCTCTAGCTGCCCTAGAACTCACTATGTAGACCAGGCTGGTCTCCAACTCACAAACATCTACCTCCTCTGCTTCTCAAGTGCTGGGATTAAAGGTGTACTGTACTACATGCAGTACAATGCATTCTTCACTGGTAACTCAAGTTTATTTAGCAGGTCACTTGGCAATCCAGTCTCAGAGTGCTTCTTAGCTTCCCCTGCAGCTAGTGAAGATCTCTCCAATGTAATATGACAAAAAGGGAGAATATATCTTGCTCACCACCTGCCTGGCTTTCCTCATCTCCCTTTCCTCCATTCCTTGGACTAATAAGATTTGGTTATCAAAGTGGTAATTGCTTTGAAAAAACTTGGGAGAACTCGAAACAAACTAAAAGGAATCTACTTCTCTGAACTACTAGGAGATACAAGAGAACCCTATTCTAATCGATTCATTATAATTTGGACTCCCCATTATGCTAGTTTAACACATATTAACAGAAATAAAGACCAAGTATTACTCCCATGCCTGTAATACTGACATTCAGAAGGTACAGGTAGGTGAATCTCTAAATCCAAGGCAGGTCTGGTGTACATTCCAGTTCCAGACCAGGCAGTACATGGTGAGAACACCTCCGGAGTGCTAGGATTAAAGTTCTGCATTAAGTTGGTATCTTAAGCAATCAGCCTAAGCTTTTTCAACATTTTGCCATGTTGTTTAGTCTCTAATTCTTTAGCTTATATGATCTTCCTGCCTCATCCCCTCAATCAGCTAGAACTGTAGAATAGTATTTCCAGACCCATAGTTGGTTAATTCTTTTACCACTAGACACTCAAGTTCATGTTCATACTTGAGCTATGTCCCCAGTCCTAATATAACTAGAGAGATGGTCCAGCAGTTAAGAGTACTGGCTGCTCTTCTAGTGGCCCTGCGTTCAATTCCCAGCAACCATATTGTGGCTCACAACCATCTATACTAGGATCTGATACCTTCTTCTGGCATGCAGGCATACATGCAGACAGAGTACTCATATACATACAAAGAAAGAAACAAAATCTTTAAAAAAAAAAAAAAAGACTTATTTATTTATTTATTTAATGTAAGTATACTGTAGCTGTCTTCAGACATACCAGAAGAGGGCATCAGATCTCATTACAGATGGTTATGAGCCACCATGTAGTTGCTGGGATTTGAACTCAGGACTTTTGGAAGAGCAGTCAGTGATTTTAACCACTGAACCATCTCTCCAGCCCCCAATAAATAAAACCTTAAAGGTGCTATAAAATCTTGAACTCTATAAGACTTCCAACTATAGAATATACTGAAAATATAGAAGATAACTAGAAGATAACCTTCACTTTTTATACTAGGGGGTCTAACACTAGGTAAAGAAAAAGAATGCTACATTTTCCCCCCATAACCAATTAAAGGAGATGTAATACTAATGGTTAAGATTTCACTCTTGGCTTGGTAATCCCAGCTCACAGGAGGCAGAGGCACATAGATCAGAGGCCATAAGTCTCATAAGTCAGAGGCCAGCTTAGTCTACATGGTAAGACTCTATCCCAGCAAAAGATGCCATTATGTTCTTAGGCAAAGGTAGGAAGACTGAGAGTTGAAAGTCAGAGCCAGGAGTGGTGGTGCACACCTTTAATTCCAGCACTTGGGCAGCAGAGGCAGGCAAATCCCTGATTCCAGGCTAGCCTGGTCTACAGAGTAGGTTCCAGATCAGTCAAAGCTATCCAGAGAAATCTTGTCTCAAAAAAAGTCAGTTTGGACTATACAGGCAGAGATGGATAGATGGGTCTCTGTGAGTTTGAAGCTAGCATGGTCTAAAGAGTCCAGGACATCCAGGGCTACACAGAGAAACCTTATTTTGAAAAGCAAACTATACAACCAACCAACCAATTAACCACCCATTCTACAAACAGTAAATGAGAAGTTGAGACTACACTACATGGTACTTGAAATAGCTTTCAAGTAGTAGCCTGTACCTTTGCCTATTGTGAAAGCTGAAATTCATTCTTTGTTTCTTCCTTCCTTCCCTTCCTTCCTTCCTTCCTTCCTTCCTTCCTTCCTTCCTTCCTTCCTTCCTTTCTCCCTCCCTCCCTCCCTCTCTCTCTTTCTTTCTTTCTTGGTTTTTTCGAGACAGGGTTTCTCTGTGTAGCCCTGGCTGTCCTGGAACTCAACCTGAAGACCAGGCTGGCCTCGAACTCAGAAATCCACCTGCCTCTGCCTCCCAAGTTCTAGGTCTAAAGGCGTGTGCCACCACAGCCGGCTAGCAATCTACTTTCCATTAGTCACTATCATTTCCACTCCTGGATCTTTTTGTGTACTTAATTTGGATAAGTCAGCATCTCAAGCAACAAGCAAACAAATAAAACATTAGATCCCACATTCCCTTCTATATCTAATTCTTTCACAGCTTAACATTTTTTTAAAAAGTCATTATCATTTGTGTTTTCCCACACCTGTCTGTTTAGCACATGTGTGGAAAACAGTGCCTGAAGAAGTCAGAAAAGGGTGTGAGCTTCCCTGGAGCTGGAGTGCAGGTTGTGGGTGCTGGGAACCAAACCCAGGTTCTCTGGGAAGAGCAAGTGCTCATGACCACTGAGCACACGGAATAGACTAGCTATACACACACATACTTTAAAAAAAAACCCAGCACAACTAGTGATGAACACCATTATTGACAAGTTGGTGATCTACAAATGGGAAGAACACAGGGTTAAACACTAGAACTGGAACTCACTATGGAGACCAAGCAGACCTTGAACTCAGAGATCTAACAGTATAACTCTGCCTGCCAAGTGCTGGCTGGAATTAAAGATACACATAACCACTCCCAACACTAAAATATTTAAAATCTTCTAGCTATAATTCTGTAGCTAATTTTCCATAGTATAATTCCATACTGTACTTGACATAAGCTAGAATTATTTGAGAGATAAGCATTGGGATAAGTATTTGAGAGCATTTCTCAATTGAGAAAATGCTTCCAAAAATCAGGGTACAGGCAAACATGTAGGGCATTTTCATAATTAGTGATTGAAGTGGAAGGGCCCTGTCAGTTGTGGGTAGAGTCATCCCTGGGCTGGTAGTCCTGGATTCTATAGAGAAAGGCTAAGAAAGCCACAGGGAGCAAACCAGCAAGCAGCATTCCTCCATGGCCTCCACATCAGCTCCTGTCTCCAGGTTCCGTCTGTCCCTGCATCAGCTCCTGCCTCCAGGTTCCCTCTGTCCCTGCTTCAGTTCCTGCTGGCTCTAACTGCTTTTGATGATGAACTGTTATATGAAACTGTGAGTGAAAAAAACTGTTTCTTCCCCAATCTGCTTTTGGTCATGGTGTTTCATCATTGCAGTAGTGACCCCAATTAACATCCTCCTCTAATTAACACTTCTGTTTCTATTACAGTTAGACAGGAATTATGTGATAGTGGAGTAGTCCCAGCTTTTCAAAGAAGCCAGAAATCCAGGGTTCTAAGGTTTTATCTGATAATCAAGAGATCTCAAACTCCCATAATACTGGGGCTGGAGAGATGGCTCAAGAGTGTAGGCTGCTCTTGTAAAGGCAATTAGGTTCCATTTTCAGTGCCCATGTGGTAGTGCACAGTCATCTGTAACTCCAATTCCACAGGTCCAATGCTCTTTTGTTTTCTAAAGATACCATGCACACGTGGTGTACATACAGCAAGATCCAAAACTAGAATTTTGTAAAAATCTTAAAATCCTGAGTATTAATCATACCATCTAAGGTCTTTTTTAAATGTAAGTTAATAGCAACTGACAATATCTATAATTCTAGTTCCAGAAGAAGGAGTGCACTTTTCTGGCCTTCAAGGGCACACATGGCAAACTTGTGGTACACAGAAATACATGCAAGCAAACTATCCATATGCATAAAAGAGAACAATCTTAAAATCAAATGCCACCTAGGTTACAGGAATCCACGTATTTTAATTTCTATCCCATGCTTCCCCTCTCCCAGCACTGAGGACTGAACCCTGGACTTCTCTACATGCTAGACAAGCACTGTTATAATTTTCTTTTTTGGGTGGAGCTTAGTGGCATATGCCTTTAATCCCAGTATTAGGTGGAGGCAGAGGCAGAAGCAGATCTCTGAGTTCAAGGACAGCTTGATCTAAAAAGCAAGTTCCAGGCTAGCTGGGGCTACACAGGGAGACTATCCTAGAAGAAAGAGTGGAGGAGATGACAACAAACAAAACCCAATTCTAAGACACCAGTCAGTCCTTGAAAGCTCATCTACATACTTTAAGTATCTTTAAAAGAACCCAAAAAAGGAGCTGATGTAATAGTGAGGGACTGTGGACAGCATTGAGACTAAAGCCAAAGACCTTGGCCCTGTTTCACAGAACCTATGCTGTTACTATGGCTTTGGCATTCTTCCAAATAGAGTCACAGATGAACCACAGGAGTACAAATGTGGGTCTAAAGGCAGACCAAGGATGAATATTCTAGGTTATCTCTAAAAACTGGACACAATCTTCTGCTTTACTTCTATTCTATACAGTCTTATACCTTAGGAGTATTTGATCTGAATTGTACAGACTTAATACTCAGCAACTCAACTTTATTTTACAAAATATTGTATTCAGTGTGTGTGTTGGGGGGGGCGCACACTCATGCCATAGTACATTCATGGAGGTTGGTGAACAACTTGAGGGAGTCTTAGGGGTTAAACTCAGGCTAGGCCAGAGGCAGGTATCTTTACCCACTGAGTTATTTTTACCAGCCCAGCAAACAAACTTACGAAGTACCCAAGCCATAAATAAAAGTTTATATATACCGAGAAGTCTCCTTTGTTCTAACAAATCTATTTAAAAACTCGCCTCTCATTAAAACTCAACTAAACTCTTGAGCTGAGTAGTAGCGGTACATGCCTTTAATCCCAGCATTCAGGAGGCAGAGGCAGGTGGATTTCTGAGTTCCATGTTAGCTTGGTGTACAGAGAGTAGTCCTAGAACAGCCAGGGCAGAGAGAAACCCTGTCAAAACAAACAAAAACAAAAAAACTAGAACTAAACTGTGCAGATCAGGTGTAAGAGCCTTAGTGTAAAGGTGAAAGTGTACCTACAGAGACAATGAAGGGCTACGATGAAGATGCCTGTGCACACCCCTCCTTTGTAGCACATGCAAATCCAGCCATGGCATGCAATTACCAGACTAGTGTACAAGAACAATGATACATTTCAATCAACACTCACCCTCTAGATTCTCCAGAAAGGAACTGGACATGAGAACTCAATGATTAGGCCATTTCTCTGTTGAACCTGATGGCTGGTGTTCCAAGTCAGATATAAACTGGTCTGTGTCAAAGAAGACAACATCACTACTGAATGGAACAAACCAGATGGTGAACTTAATCCACTACACTGCCCAGTATTGTTTTCTATTTTGTTTTCTGAGTAAGAGGAATTAAATTCTCCTTTACTTATCAATTTCTGTGACGTATAATGGCTCACCACATTTTACTAGACAATCTAATACTGGTATCTAGATAGTTTAGTAATGATTTTTGTTGTTGGTTGTTGTTGTTGTTGCTCTTTTTTCCAGACAGCCCTGTAGAAAAAAGGGCTGTCTGTGTAGCCCTGGCTGTCCTTCCTGGAACTCACTTTGTAAACCAAGCTGGCCTAGATCTTGGAGATCCACCTGCCTCTGCCTCTCGAGTGCTGGGATTAAAGACATTTGCCACCATAATATTTGCTAGCCATTATAGATGATTTTTAATTAAAAAGGTAATGTTTTTAATGGCTTTAAGAAGGTAAATTCAGTTTTAAACTATCACAGTAGATAAGAAAATAAGTTCCGCTGGGCGGTGGTGGCACACACCTGTAATCCCAGCACTTGGGAGGCAGAGGCAGGTGGATTTCTAAGTTCGAGGTCAGCCTGGTCTACAAAGTGAGTTCCAGAACAGCCAGGGCTACACACAGAGAAACCCTGTCTCGAAAAAACAAAAACAAAAAAAGAAAGAAAAAAAGAAAAGAAATTCTTTTGGCCTATAAGAACTATTCTTGGCCTTTATTGTACAACTTCAAACATAAGAATTCAACTTTTGAAGGAAAAAATCTGTTTGCAGCATCCATGACCATTAATTAATACACTTATCTTCTTTTTTAAGTATTTATTTATTATATGCAAGTAGCTGTTTCAGATACTTTTTCTTCTCTCTAAGCACTGCTCCCTCCAGCCCTGCTTGCTCCCAAAGATTTATTTATTATTTATTATATGTAAGTACACTTTAGTTGTCTTGACACATCAGAAGAGGGCATCAGATCTCATTACAGATGGTTGTGAGCCACCATGTGGTTACTGGGATTTGAACTCAGGACCTTTGGAAGAGCAGTCAGTGCTCTTAACCGCTGAGCCATCTCTCCAGCCCCCAATACCCTTATCTTAAGCAAACTTAAGATAAGCCAATTTGTAGTAAATGTATTCTCACAAGGGAGTTAAAAACAAAACAAATCCAAAAAGTCTGTCACATAATCTTTTTACTGCCTCAAGTTGCTTTTTTTTTTTTTTTTTTAAGGAGATCAATTAAAATTATCCTGAGAGTGCCCAATCTTGTTGTAAAAGTAATCCTCCAAAACAGACTTCAAAGTGTAGGTGTGACTTTGGGTAAATCAACATATACCTTACAAATAAGTATAGGAACAAGTGAAGAGGCCAGCGGACACTGAGGCCTTTTGGGACTTGGCTAAGTTGGTCGGACTTCAAGACGGTGTTTCTTTCTTTTCTCTATTCTTTTTTTTGTTTGTTTGTTTGTTTTGTTTTTTTTGTTTTTCGAGACAGGGTTTCTCTGTGTAGCCCTGGTTGTCCTGGAACTCACTCTGTAGACCAGGCTGGCCTCGAACTCAGAAATCCTCCTGCCTCTGCCTCCCAAGCGCTGGGATTAGTTTCTTTCTTTCTTTCTTTCTTTCTTTCTTTCTTTCTTTCTTCCTTCCTTCCTTCCTTCCTTCCTTCCTTCCTTCCTTCTTTCTTTCTTTCCCTCCCTCCCTTCCTTTGGTTTTTTGAGACAGGGTTTCTCTGTGTAGCCCTGGCTGTGCTGGAACTCACTCTGTAGACCAGGCAGGCGTCAAACTCAGAAATCTGCCTGCCTCTGCCTCCCAGAGTGCTGGGATTACAGGTGTGCGCCACCACCGCCCAGTGCATTTAATTCTCAGAATCCGATCAGGCCAGAAGCTCTACCTCCAGGGACCTAATACCTTTTCTAGACTCCTAAGATACAACAAGCTCATGTACAAATACCCACCCACCCACTCATAATTAAAAATCTTGAAAAAATAAAAGTGATTTTTTTCACTTGCCTTCCCTATCCACACACACACACACAAAAGAGCTAGAGCGAGAGTGAGAGAGCGAGAGAGCCAGGCCTACACAGAGAAACCCTGTCTCAAAAAACAAAACAAAAAATTGTTTTTCTGGAGATACATAAACTCACTTGATATAACATCAAATATTTCTTCACTAGATCTAGAAATTAATTTTGCTTTCTTCCTTTCTTTCTTCCTTTTAGACACGGTCTCTTTATTTTATAGCCCTGGCTGTCCTGCAATTCATTATGTAATAAACCAGGCTGGCAGAGATCCTTCTGCCTCTTCCTCCCAAATGCTGGGATTAAAGGCATGTACCACCACATCTAGCTGAAACTAATTTTTTTTACTGCATATCCCAGGGTGGTAGAATCTTAAGGTTCTGAATCCTTCGCTATATATTCCCAGTCTATACAGCATTCTTTATTAATTCTTTCAACCTTTAAAAGTCTTCGTCATAAATATGTTTGAAGGCTAATGATACATGTATGTAGCCAATAAGAGGTCCTAGTATTTCAGTTAAAGGAAATGTTCAGTATTATCTACCTTCCTATAACTCCTAGGACCCATAAATGGCGTAATTATATATATATCATTGATGATATCCTCTCCCTATTAGCTACATATGACTTCCTTTTTTAAATATTATGTAAACATAAAACAATCCTTAAATATTAATACATTATTAAATATTAAATAAATTAAATGAATATTAAATAAATATTAAATAGTTATGTAGGGTCAGCAAGATGGCTTAGAAGGTAATGGCTACCAAACTTGGTTACTGAGTTTGATTCCTGAAATCCATACGGTTGAAAGAGAACTGACTCCTCTAAGCTTGTTCTCTGACCTCTACAATTATTTCCAAGGACTCTCCTGTCCATATACATATACACAAATACACAAAGATTTAATAAATAAAATATTTATGTAAATACAACAAGCACCAGCAAAACCACTATCCAATAAATGCACCAAAACTCTCTCTGCTCATCCTCCACAAGTCTTCTACACCCCTGTCAAGTGTTTATCACTCCTTTGCTTTAAAAAGACATTTGTTAATCCAGGCAGTGTTGCAGACATCTGTAATTTTGGCATTTGAAAGCCAAAGGTAGGATAGTTATAAATTCAAGATAAGCCTGGGCTATAAGCAACACTTCATATAGACCTGAAGCAGCTGAGTGGTATCTAGAGTGTTAACTGTCAAATCAGCACCTGCCCTACATTCAGGGTCAGCATGCTACTGCACAGAGCCAGCGAGTGATAGCAGCAGTCTCACCACAGCAGCAGTCTGAACTACAGAAATGTGCACCCTTTTCTCTGACGAAGAGCTGCAGGTGTGCTTCTGTTAGTCTAAGAACAAAGGAAGACAATGGGAGGAAAAACTAAAGGACAGTTTTAACAGAATTTAGTTAGCTCAATCACAAAGTAAGCAAAGAACCACTAGTCCAGTTTTACAATACCGCAGAAGAATTTTAATCCAGTAACATGGCTCCTTTGGCAAGGGAACACACGTCTTTAATCCCTCTGGCTGGAACACAACATGCCCTTAGTGCACACCTTTAACCCCAAACAGTGGAAGTAAGGTTAGGATGTAGAAGGAAGCAGTGATGTTTGAAGGTGACAGCTAATCGGAGGGCAGTTCTGTAAGTTCAGTCAGTTAAGTTTGGTACTCTGCAGAGCTGAGCTGGGAGTCAGTACAGTGAGTGCAGTGCAGTGGAGTTGAGTTTGTTCTTGAGTTCAGTTGAGTTGGTGCAGAGGAGGCAAGCTTACCGGGGCAGTTTTACAGAGAATGGGAAGGAGCCAGAAGATTAGATAGATTGCTAGAGTTAGTCTGAGGTCAAGCAGAGCAATTCAGTCAGAAAGCTGGGAGAAATTAGTTTGAACCAGCTAGTCAGACATCAGAAAGAGCTGGAGCCTCCAAGACAATAATTACTTCAGATGAGTAAAAGATACTTTTATACAATAAAATAATCTTAATTTAAAAGTCTAAAACATAACTATTTCTATATGTTATAAAAATCATGTTTTAATATATATATCAATGGTCCAAAATCTGGAGCACAATGCAGCATAACACACAAGTTTAGTTTTTTTTTTCACCCAAGTATTTTTTTTTTCAAGACAGTGTTTCTCTGTGCAGCCCTGACTATCCTGGCACTCACCCTGTAGACCAGGCTGGCCTTAAAATCATGGAGAGGCTCAGAGCAGACAAATGGGCCAAGTGTAGAAGTACACATCTTTCATCCTACCTGGCACTTAGGATGCAAAGGAGGTAGATCTCTACAAGGCCAGCACTCTTTGTATAGTAAAACCCTGTCTTAAAAAACAACAGAAATTCACAGAAAATCCAAACAAGAAGTCAAGTGACAAGTGGCTGGGAATATGGCTCTACAGTAATACCCTAGCCTAGAATGTGCATCTGAAAAGAAATTCACTTACAGAGTTTACAGTTCATTATCTGCGGTGCCTGGTGCCCAGAGTACATTCACGTTTCCCCCTGTTATAGCAGGACATCAACCAACTTTTATCAAGTTCACCAGTAGGTGGCAATGAGAAAATTCAATAGCCAGTCTGTCTTCTATGATGCTTCAATCTGGGAATGTTTTCTTTGTTATTTAGATTGTGTTTTTTGTTGTTATTGTTTGTTTGATACAGTTTCAAAATGTAGCCCAAACTAGCCATCCTCTATGAAGCTGAGGAAGGCCAGGTTGGGCTACACAGTGAGACCTTGTCTTAAAACAAATTAGCAAACAAAAACCCAAGGCACCTTAACTTTAGCAAAGAGCTCTTACCATCCATATCATATTGAACCATAGTTGTAGTGCTACAAGAGCTAAGTCTAGAATAAACAAATCTGAATCTAGCCTGGGTTCTACTACAATAACTACAACTGGTGTACAACTCTATACACTACTCAGAAGTTGCGGAAATGTTAAGGACTGAATCACATAACCAGAAATAGACAATAGAAAGATGCTACTTTGAATTGCTCTAGTTAACAAGTACATTTTATGTTTACAGCAAGGACATGGGATATCTCCCTCATGTCTTTGAAAACTATCCTCTACTGCATTATTTGTTCCCTTGCCAAAAAGTTACACTCTCCCTGGCAAATCTGCTTTTATTTTATGAGTTGCCCATTGATTCGAATTGACTGAAAACATACATTCATCTTCAAATTATCACCGATTTATGGAAGACTTGCAAAATTCTTCCTATAAAGTCTGTCATACATATCTCTGCTAACCTTCCTTTTTTTTTTTTTGATTTGTTTTTTTCGAGACAGGGTTTCTCTGTGTAGCCCTGGCTGTCCTGGAACTCACTCTGTAGACCAGGCTGGCCTCGAACTCAGAAATTCGCCTGCCTCTGCCTCCCAGAGTGCTGGGATTACAGGTGTGCGCCACCACCTCCCGGCTCTGCTAACCTTCTAATATGGATTTTTCTTTCTTTCTTTTTTTTTTTTTTTAAAGCATGCTACATTTTTTTTTGTTTGTTTTGTTTTGTTTTTTGTTTTTTGTTGAGACAGGGTTTCTCTACTTAGCCCTGGCTGTCCTGGAACTCACTGTGTAGACCAGGCTGGCCTCGAACTCAGAAATCCGCCTGCCTCTGCCTCCCAAGTGCTGGGATTACAGGCGTGCGCCACCACCGCCCGGCTTTTCTTTCTTTCTTTCTTTTTTTTTTTTTGGTTTTTCAAGACAGGGTTTCTCTGTGTAGCCCTGGCTGTCCTGGAACTCAGAAATCTGCCTCCCAAGTGCTGGAGAGCTGCAGCACCACCGCCTGGCTGTAATATGGATCTTTTATACTTTGGTTAGAGTAATTCTGACTACCTAAATCAGATATTAGGTGTGAACAGAAGGCCCCAGAAACTTACAGTTACATATTGTCTTCTTTGCCCTTTGTGCTTAGGACTTTACATTTAATTTTTTTAAATTTTATGTATATGAGTATTTTGCTTGTGTGTATGTCTGTGCACCACATCCAATACCTACAAAAAAAAAAAGAAGGCACTGGATCCTCTGGGTCTGGAGTTTCAGGTTATGAGCTATCAGGTGGGTGTGTAGGGATTCTTTTGTGTACTGTTATGAGAACATTACCTGCCAATAAAAAGCTGATTGGCCAAGGAGCTGAGGTAGGGAATAGGAGGTGAGAGTTTCCATAGGAAGAGAGGAACTCTGGGATACAGTGAGATGTGTGAAACTGAGAATTGGTAATAGCCATGTAGTAGACTTAGACTAGAATAAATGGGTTTATTAAGTTATGAGCTAGTTGAGAGACAACACTTCAGCCCTACGACCTGACATTTAATGACAGTTTCTCCATTATGGAATGGATCTAGTACGTTTACAACCCTATAACAAGAGATAAGCTAGGTCTTGGTCAGTTCCTGTTCTAGACAGCTGCATTAGAATTATTTTCCTAAGACAGATTAATATAGAATTAGAGAGAAAACTAAAATTGTATATCCAGTTCTAGAATCTTTAGGATTTTCACTAGATGACGGTTATATATATATATGTATATGTATATGTATATGTGTGTGTGTGTGTATATATATATATATATATATATATATATATATATATATATATGGAGTTACAGGTAACATATGTGGTGGTTCACTTTTGTCATTCCAGCATTTAGGAGGCTAAGGTAGAAAGATCACCATATAGCTGAAGTCAGCCTGAACTGACACTGAGTTTCAGTCCTGCAAGAACTGAACCCCTGCCTCACAACAGTCCTAGGGTTCAATCTCTAATACTTATGGGTCTGGTGGTACATACTTGTAATCTTAACACTTGGGAGGATCAGAAATTTATAGTTATTCTCCATGATACAGAAGTTCAAGGCCAGTCTAACATACATAAACACACACATTCAAAAGGTCGGGTAAGTAGGGAGAGGTAGGGAGGAGATGGGACTTACCATCATCTAAAGTGATATCCTGTAGACCAATGGTTGCAAAGCTAGGTTCTTGATCTTCAGGTTCAGGTTTAATGCTCACAGCTGCACCACTGGGTGGAAATGATGCTGGGTCACATAAACTGTGACATACTAGGGATGAAGGTACAGAAAGACCTCCTTGGCCTGTACTTTGTGCTTGAGTTGAGTGCTGTCCAGAATGCATTCTGGTAGCTGGAGATGGTGACGAGGCAGTTCCTGAGCTAGGAGATTGATAAGGCATAGGCTGCAGCTGAGGGGATGACGGCCCAGAAATCGGTGAACTAGCCAGGGGATGAGAGGCTGCTGGGGAAGCTGCTGTAGCAGATCCTGGATGTGAAGGACAATAAGTAATAGGCTGTAAATGAGAAGAAGGCTGACCTGTGACCTGGTCCACCGGAGAAGAAAGAGATCTTTGTCCTGCATTGGAACAATGGTATCCCATTGACTGCAGATGAGGTGGGGTTTGCACAGAATGAGGTGAATGTGCCAAGAGATGTCCTGTTGCATCTGAATTTGAAGAATGAAATGGTATTGGTGACAGTGGTTGACAGCCAAGATTTACTAAACTAGAAAGAGCTGCATCCTGCTGAAACAAAACTGGATCAAATTCTTGACTAGGAGCAGGATTCATAGGAAGACAGGTTGGACCATTATACATATTAGTCTGCATAGACTGATAGGAAGACCCCATAGGAGATGTTGGTGTAACTTGACAAGGCTGGTGCATGACTGAAGATGGTATTATATGCTGCTCTTTACCAGCACCTGCATCCCTACATTGCAACTGTGTCAAGTGGGTGGAGGTTATCATAGATGCGTACGCTGGCTGCACTGGACAAACCAAGCTTCTCGGTGCTGACAATGCACTGTCATGGGGGTGCCCTGTATCTGAGGAAGGCCTCTGCGTCTGTGCAGAATGAGGCATAGGCAAAGATGAAACTGAAGACAAATCAGTATCTTCTCTTTGTTCTTGCTTCATCAAAACTGAAAAATAAAGGATTAAACAAATGTTATTATGTAACTTACAAAATGATTACATAACCTAATTCTGTAATTCTAGGGTATGGAACCATTACACAATGGGGATAAACTCAATGTCTTTAAAGAAGAAAATTTATGTAAAATGTTGTATTTGTTGTAAACATACATGAATGCACACACACACACACACACACACACACACACAATATTTTTGGTTTAAAAAAATTACATTCAGCTGGGCAGTGGTGGCACACACTTTTAATCTCAGCACTTGGGAGGCAGAGGCAGGTGGATTTCTGAGCTCAAGGTCAGCCTGGTCTACAGAGTGAGTTCCAGGACAGTCAGGTAGACTATACAGAAGAACCCTGTCTCCAAAAACAAAACAAAACAACCCCACACAAAAAAAACAAAACAAAAAAACAAAAAAAAAATTCATTCCTTCATGCAGTTTGTGTGAGTGCAGATACAAAGATACATGGCAGGTGCATGTGTGGAGCTCAGAGGACAGCTTGTGGGAGTTAGCTTCTCCTTTTATCATTCAGGACCTAAGGATCCAACTCACTTAGGTCATCAGGCTTAGCAGCAAGTGTTTTTACCTACTGAACCAGCTCACTAGTTGTTTTTATGTTTTTTGCATGTTTTTCACTGTGTGAATATTATCATTCAAAAAAAAAAAAACCCAAGCAAAGAAACATTTATACAGAATTAAGCATAATGGCACACACCTTTAATGCCAACATTCCTGAGGCTGAGACAAGCAGATCTTGGAGTTTGGGGTCAGCCTGGTATACATGGCAAGTTCTAGGCCAATCAAGACTACTTATATTTAGTGAGATCCTGTCTCAAAAGCAAAGTAAATGATATCTATGTACAAAAACGACATAATGAAACCTACTACTTTTATGTTAACTTAAAAATTAAATACGGAAGTGCTGAGGATTTGGCTCATTAGGTGAAGTGCTTGCTGCATAGCTGTGAGGGCCTGAGTTTGAATCCCCAGAACCCATGCAAAACAAACAAACAAACAAACGAACAAAGTCAGGCCCTTTATAATTCTAGTCTTGCTTCAGCAAATTGTGAGATGGTAGACCAGAGAACTCTAAGTTCATAAACCAGCTGGTCTGACATAAGCAGTGCCCAAAAACTAAACAGAGACCCTCTCTTAAATAAGATGGAAGGCAAGGACTGACACCTGAGACCTGAGGTTGTCCTATGACCTCCAAATATGGGACACAGCAAGCACAGTGCCTATCACTCAAAAATTAATTTTCGGATGTGCACATATACATGAGAAATGTTTAAAACATAATTAAAAAGAAATGAACAGCTGGGCAGTAGTAGCACATGCCTTTAATCCAAGTGCTTGGTAGGCAAAGGCAGGCAGATCTCTGTGAATTCGAGGCCAGCCTGTGTCTACAGAGTGAGTCCCAGGATGGCCAAGATTTCTCAGAGAAACCCTGTCTCAAAAGAGGGAAAGAAAAATAAGAGGATGATTGCTAAATAAAAAAATAATAAGAAAAACCACCAAAAATAATCCTATGGCCTATAAAGCACTGAATAGGATTCCCAATCTGAAACCTACCTCTCATGTGGTAGGTCTGATCCTCTACCACTGTACGACTACCAAGAGAGAAACTGAAAAACAGATGAGGTAGCACACACCTATAACCCCAGCACTCAGTGGAACAAAGATAAGAGAACAGCCTGGGCTATCTATGCCTGTCTAAAGAAAAACAAAACAACAAAACAGGAAAAAAATAATGTAAAAATGAAAAAACTACCAAAATCTATGAGAAACCAATAAACAAATTAACACTGCAATATATAAAACCAATACACAAGGCCAGGCTGGGTCACTCGCCTTTAATCCTGGCACTCAGGGGGCAGAGGCACATGCATCTCTGATTTCCAAGTTAGACCCTAGCTTAAAGAAAGAAAAAAGGGACGGCTAGAAAAAAACAAACAGGAAGAAAGGGGTAGGCGGGGAGAGGAAGGCAGGATGCCTGCCCACTCTCATCCCTGAACTCTGATAAGTGGAGACCTTGGTTATGTAACTGGTTGCTTACTGTGAACCAAAAAGGAGACAACGCAGCTGACTGTGGTGACACATGCCTGTAACCCCAGGATTTATAAAGTAAAGAAAGGACCAAAAAAAAAAAAAAAAAAAAAAGAATTTAAAACAAAAACAAACCACTAGACTTCTTCTTTTTTTTTTTTTTTTGGTTTTTCGAGACAGGGTTTCTCTGTGTAGTCCTGGCTGTCCTGGAACTCACTCTGTAGACCAGGCTGGCCTCGAACTCATAAATCCGCCTGCCTCTGCCTCCCAAGTGCTGGGATTACAGGCGTGCGCCACCACGCCCGGCTTACCACTAGACTTCTTATTGGCACAGAATGAAGTAGAACCACAAGCATACTTGAAACTCATTACCTTCCTGCCTCTGCCTCCAAAGTGCTTGGATTAATTACAGGGAGTCCCAGGTGGTTCTGGGGATTGAACTCAGGGCTAGCACATGTTAGTAAAAACAACAGCAGCAGCAAAAAAAAACACACACACCACCACCACCACCACCACCACCACCACCACCACCACCACCACCACCAGCAACAACCAGCCAACCAACCATCAACAACAAAAAACCCACAACCTGGAAGTAAACAAGCTACATCCCAAGCCCTGATTATGATGTCACCTCCTTGTTAATACATTGTGTCTTTTAGGACTCATAATTCTATGATGCCACTAACTACAAGAGCTATTTATGACTAAGATTTGAAAACAAGTCACGCCTGGTGATGCATGACTTATAGGAGGCAGAGGCAGGAGGATCTCTGTGAGCCTGGTTTACAGAGTGAATTCCAGGAAGGCTGGGACTATACAGAGAAACCCTGTTTCAAACAAACAACAAAAATAATTTGAAAATATAGTCTTTATAGACTATAAAAGAAATATATGACAAATGAATAACCCTTAATAATCACCAGTATTACATGGTAGCATGTACCTATTATTTTAGCACTGAAGAGGCTGAGATGGGGGATTATCAACAGTCTTAGGTCAGCCTGAAATACAGAGTGAATCCCGGTCAGCTACAGAGTGAGCCCTTCCCTGTCTCAAAACAAGAAATAAAATAATAACAAAAAAACTTCTAAATCAATAATCAAATGAAATGCTAACTCTTTTCTTAGTATACAAGGTAAACGTTTCTGCAAGAGGGGCTAGAGAGGTGGCTGTGGTTAAGAGCACAGGTGGCTTCTGCAGAGAAACTGAGCTTCAGTTCCCAACACCCACATGGGGCTCAACTATCTATAACTCGAGTTCAGGGGGATCTGAAGCCCTCTTCTGGTCTCCACCAACACCAGTACACAAGTGGTCCACAGACATACATGCAGCCAAAACATCCATACATATAAGGTTCCTCTTGGAGAGAAAGGTTCATTACAACATCATCATCACCACCACCACCATTATATGCCTTGGTGACAAGCACAGTGCCTACCACAGAAAAGACCTGTATAAATATTTGTTCTTTAACTACTTAATGCAACACTTAGGTCATAATAAAAAAACTGGAAAATTAAATAACTTTAACTTGCAAAAGGAGATATGAATACATTTTTGGTTAGTGGGTATCACAAAAACAAGAGCTCTTGACATTGACTTTATATCCTCCATAGCTCACAGGCTGATACTAATGAAAATGCAACAAAAGCTAGGGAATGGTGGCGCAGCGCACGCCTTTAATCCCAGCACTTGGGAGGCAAAGGCAGGCAGACTGAGTCCCAGGACAGCCTGGTCTAGAGCAAGCACTATGACAGTTAAAGTTAGACAGAGAACAACAACAAGAGTATGTTGGCATAACATAAACATTTTAAAGCAAGATTCTTATTATAAAAGAAAACTCTAAATCATCACAACTTCTTGTACCTGGTGTATAAGTAAAACGTTGAGACTGGCTTTTTTTCCTCTTGCCATTGCAAAGATAAAAGTGCACCTGCACGGCAGATGTAACTGCTGGGTTATGGTAGGGAGGAACTTCAAGGACAATGTGAGCCTAAGGAACAAGGAAAGGAAGACTGTGTTAAACTAAGAACTAAAAGTGAAACGCACCTGCCAAATCCAGAGCAACTCATGAAACTTAACTTTTTTTTTTTTTTTTTTTTTTTGGTTTTTTCGAGACAGGGTTTCTCTGTGTAGTCCTGGCTGTCCTGGAACTCACTCTGTAGACCAGGCTGGCCTAGAACTCAGAAATCCGCCTACCTCTGCCTCCCAAGTGCTGGGATTCAAGGCGTGCACCACCACCGCCCGGTGAAACTTAACACTTTTTTTTTTTTTTTTTTTTGTTGTTTTGTTTTGTTTTGTTTTGTTTTGTTTTGTTTTGTTTTGTTTTGTTTTGTTTTTCGAGACAGGGTTTCTCTGTGTAGTCCTGGCTGTCCCAGAACTCACTCTGAAGACCAGGCTGGCCTCAAACTCAGAAATCCGCCTGCCTCTGCCTCCCAAGGGCTGGGATTAAGAAACTTAACTCTTAATACAAGGGTTTTTCCACCACAGAAAACTATGCACATAAAGTAGTCAAACAAGTCATTTGGAGATTTATTTACATGAATATCTTGTTGACAAAGACAACATCTTTAATCATTATGGAAAATGATTTTTACCTACCCATTGTGTTTCTAGTTAGAGCAAAAATAAGAGACTTTAGGCATAGTGATGCATATTTGTAACCACAGTACTCTTGATGTAGAAGCAGACAGATCACAAATTCAAGGCCAGCCTGAGTTACATTGTATACCTTTTAAAATAAAGTCTTACTACATACTATGTACTGAAATACATAGCTCTCCTGAACACACAGGTTAATGTGTGTGTGTGTGTGTGGGGTGTTTTGATTTTTGTTTGTTTTTGGTGGGTTTTTTTTTGTTTTGTTTTGGTTTTTTTTCTTTTCTTTTTTCTTTCTTTCTTTCTTTCTTTTTTTTTTTTTTTTTTTTTTTTTGGTTTTTTGAGACAGGGTTTCTCTGTGTAGCTCCGGCTGTCCTGGAACTCCCTCTGTAGACCAGGCTGGCCTCAAACTCAGAAATCCGCCTGCCTCTGCCTCCCAAGTGCTGGGATTACAGGCGTGCACCACCACCGCCCGGCTTTGTTTTGTTTTCAAGGAGGTCAGAAGATGTTGTATCCTTTGGAACTGGGGTTAAGAGAAAGTTAACTACTTCATGAGTATTGGGGGCCAAACTCAAGTCCTCCAGAAGAGCAACAAGTGCTCTTAGCTGCTGACCCATCTCTCTAGCCCCTAGTTTAGATTTCATAGCATGAGTTCAAAACATCTAAGTTGGAAGTATATAAAACCTATATGCACATACAAAGTGAAAAGTGTTATCCGAAAATCAAAGCTAATCATCAATCTGACTGTTCCTAGTCTTTAGGAAGCATTGTGGAAAGTGCTATTTCCTGCTCTAGAAAACACTGTGTCTATTCCAGTCAAGATGCAAGACCACAGGTTCTTCTAGTAAGGATTCCTGAAAGCTTAATGGCTTGATGAGTAGCTGTGGTGTTAGGAAATGTATATTTAATGACAAATCACTAGGGGCTTGTCCCACTACAAGCAAAGTTGGTATTTATTAAGAAAAGGGCCACAAAAGCTGGGCTGTGGTGGCGCACGCCTGTAATCCCAGCACTTGGGAGGCAGAGGCAGGCGGATTTCTGAGTTCGAGGCCAGCCTGGTCTACAGAGTGAGTTCCAGGACAGCCAGGGCTACACAGAGAAACCCTGTCTCAAAAAACCAAAAAAAAAAAAAAAAAAAAAAAAAAAAAAAGCTGGGCGGTGGTGGCGCATGCCTTTAATTCCAGCACTTGGGAGTCAGAGGCAGGCGGATTTCTGAGTTCGAGGCCAGCCTGGTCTACAGAGTGAGTTCCAGGACAGCCGGAGCTACACAGAGAAACCCTGTCTCGGAAAAAAAACCAAAAAGAAAAAAAAGAAAAAAGAAAAGGGCCGTGCCTACGCAAAAAGAAGTACAGTTACTGTCCTAGTTAGGATTAATATTGCTATGCTAAAACACTATGACAAAAACCAACCAACCCCATCATGACAAAAGCAGGAAATAATAATTTCAGTAAAGAAATTATTTGGATTATACTACTGTATTACTATCATCATGGAAGGAAGTCAGGACAGAATCTCAAAAGGGGCAAGAGCCTGGAAGCAGAAGCCGATGCAGAGGCCATGGACAGGTGCTGCTTTCTGGCTTGCTCCCCATGGGTTTGCTCAATCTGCTTTCTTACAGAATCCAGGCCCACCTGTCCAGGGGTGGCCCCACCTACAATGAGTAGGACTCTCCCACATCAATCACTAAGGAAATGCCATATAGGCTTGCCCACAACTTGAAGCATTCTCTATACTCTCAATTGAGGCTGTAATTTACATATATATGTAAATTACATTTTTTAAATTGAAGCTCCCTTTGTATCAAGCTCTTGTATCAAGTTGACTTAAAAGTAGACTGCATAGTTGCTTTGAGGGGCAAGGAGGAACATATTACCTATCTTCTGCCCCTTGAGTGCTGTAGTTACAAGCTAGCATACTATACACATCCTTTGCTTTTTAGGGACAAAGTCTCACCATGCAGCCATGGCTGGCCTAGATTTCTTCTTGAAGTCCAAGCTGGCCTCTCTGAATTGTAGATTCTGCTGCTTCCACTGGGATAAAAGGTGTGGGGAACCATTCTAAACTTAGTGACATTTTTATTATGAAAGTTCTTCCATTTCTAATTTCTCATTTTCAATTTTTTTCTTTTTTCACTCAGAAGAGAAGATATAAATTGTTTATTTTCTTCAAGACAGGATTCTGACAGGGTAACCCTCACTATTCTGGAACTCACTGTGTACACTAGGCTGCCTTAAACTCAGAGATTAGGTCTGCTTCTGCCTCCAGCCTGCTGGGATTAAAGGCATGCCCCACATGGCCTGGCTTGTTTATTTTTCTTAAAGTTTAATTTGAATATCAAAATAGTATCACACTTCCAAACAAATAAAAATTCTAATTTATTTTTCTTTTTCTCACTATTCTTTCCCATACTATAAAGCTGCATTATTCAATTTTCTCCTAAGTTTTTTAAATACTTTTTTTTTTTGAGGGGAGGGGGAGGGGTGGGAAGAGATAGACTCTCACTATCAAGAATAGACTGAGCTGGGCGTGGTGGCACACGCCTGTAATCCCTGCACTTGGGAGGCAGAGGCAGGCAGAGGTTAGTTCTGTAGACCAGGCTAGTTCGAGGCTAGCCTGGTCTACAGAGTGAGTTCCAGGACAGCCAGGGCTATACAGAGAAACCCTGTCTCGAAAAAAAACCAAAAACCAAAAACCAAAAACCAAAAAAAAAAAAAAAAAAAAAAAAAAAGGATAGACTGGTCTTCAGCTCACAAGTGCCTACCTCTATCTCCCACGTTCTGGGATTAAAGGCATATGTCATCATGCCTGTCCTTAAATACTACTTTTCTTTTCATAAAATATTTCTTTAAGAATTATATATTTTTAAAATTTTATGTGAATAAATGTTTGCCTGCATATATGTATTATGTACCATATGTGTGTGCCTGGTTTCTGAGGAGATCAGAGGTGGAGACTGGACAGCCCAGGTCTGCAGTTATAGATGGGTATGAACCATCATGTGAGCACTAGAAACTGAACCCCAATCCTCTGCAAGAGGAACAAACCACTGAGCCATTTCTCCAGCCCTTTTAAATACTTCTTACTAATTAAATAATTAAGGTAAATTTCTTACCCCTTGACATTTTTCTCTGATTATTTTTCCTTCAGCCTCCCAATGAGGTCTTCCATCTATTAAAAGAAAAAATTTACAGTTAAAAGCAATTAAAGTTTGAAAACACAGAAAATCTAATCTATGTAGTATCACAAATTATTGGCAGAGAGAATTTTTTCTCAGAGTTCCAACTAACAAAAGAAAATGTAGCATTAAAAAATAATGAAAGAAAGCCGGCAGTGGTGGTGGCGCACGCCTTTAATCCCAGCACTTGGGATTTCTGAGTTCGAGGCCAGCCTGGTCTACAGAGTGAGTTCCAGGACAGCCAGGGCTACACAGAGAAACCTTGTCTTGAAAAACTAAAAAAAATAAAAATAAAAATAATGAAAGAATAACATTAGACTGCCTGAGTTAACAGCTAGTTAGTGAGAAATTTTTCTCTTTCCTCTCCCCCCAAATTAGAAACCAATTAAGGAAAACAACTAATACTGCTCTCTGGCCTCCAAAACATACACAAAAAAACCAAAACACAGGTACCCTCAAAACACATGCACTCAAACATGAAGAGAAAAATAAACTTAAATAAAACTAAAGAAAAGCAAGGGGCCCAGTGTTGGGGCAGATGGCTGAAACTCCAGCCCTGAAAGCAGAGGGCAGCAGCAGCAGCAGCAGTTTAAGTCAGCAGTGGTGGCAGCAGCAACAGCTGTGCACCTTTAGTCCCAGCACTTGGAGGCAGAAGCAGGACAATCTCTGAGTTCAAGGTCAGCTTGGTCTACAGAGTGAGTTCGATGACAACCAGGGCTACACATAAAATTTCTATCTTAAAAAACAAAACAAAACTAACCAAACAACCAACCAAAAGTATTTAGACCATCATACCTTGCTAATTTCATCCCTATGCAGTTTAGTTAGGATATTCATAGAGTTGTACAACCAATTTGCTAATTCCAGACCATTTTTACCATCCCTCATCACTTCTTGCATAACTGTAAAGCTCTAAATCTATTTCCTACTTCTATGAATTACTTATTATGTATTCTCTTATGGTTTCTTTTAATGTCTCCAATATTTATCCATGTTGCAACATAAATTAGTAGTACTTCCCCTTTTTAGAATGAATTGTCCCACTTATGTATAATGATGAGTTTTAAATGTCAATCTGACACAACCTAGACTCACCTGGGAAGAATCTAAAGAGGGACTGTCTAGATCAAGCTGGCCCGTATCTTGCCCTGTGAGGGACTGTCTTAAACTGTGTGTGGGTGTGACTAGCTGCCTTTACTTCCCACAAGAATTGTAACATGGGATTATAAACCAAACTCCCTTTGTTACCTAAATGTCTGGGTATTTTATCAAAGCAAGAGAGATGAAACTAGGGCAGTGTGGACACAACATATGTTTTTATCTGCTCATCAGTCGGTAAGGATTTTGCTCTTTCTGGTTTGGAGCTGTTATGAACAATGCTGCCATAGACACCTGCATCTCAGCCTTTGTGTGGACATATGTTCCCAGATTTCCTGAGTGAACAAGTAGTAGAAATGCTGGATGAATTATTTTTAATATGCCATTAAAGAGAATTTAACATTTACATATAAATTTAGTAACTGTAAGTTTTCAATAAAACCCAGTGCTTAGATGATGCCTATAACTTTATGAAGACTATTTGGTGATTTAATATAACTGAAATACCTACTTATTTCCTTCTGACCAGACAGTGGTGGTGCACGCCTTTAATCCCAGAGCCTGGGAGGTAGAGGCAGGTGATTTCTGAGCTCAAGGCCAGCCTGGTCTACTGAATGAGTTTCAGGACAGCCAGGGCTACACAAAGAAACCTGTCTTGAAAAACCAAAAAAAAAAAAAAAAAAGAAAGAAAGAAAGAAAAAGAATCTTCTTTGATCACTTGAACTGAGTTAATTTGTATTTTATATTATTTACCTTGTCCTTTTTCAAGAAAAATGATTTTGGATTCTGGAAGAAAATTAGATCCAGTCACAATCATTTCGTGTCCTCCATTGACAGAGCAACTGTTGATACTGTACTTCTCAATATGAGGAAGTTCTTGGGCAGATCGCTGAGCTGTTTTTAAGAGTTAAGAAAAACAAAATATTATTTTAAAATATTTCATACATTCAAGGTATGCCCAAGCTATAAAATAAATATTGGAATTAATTTAATTAGGCTTTTAAAAAAAATCAAGACACTGGCAATAATTTTTATTAAAAGAGCTAAAATGTTTACAAACAAGAGAGTTATACTGAATTGATATGAAATTAATTTAGAGTACAACTGCAAAAAAATCTGAAAAAGAGAAATGAATGTTTTTAACTGATGCACTGGCTCCCATAAATTTACTTAATATTTTGTTTTTAATTTAACTCAAGTATGCCATCCACAGAAATGTTACAATTTGGGCTGGAGAGATGGCTCAGCAGTTAAGAGCACTGAGTGCTCTTCTAGAGGCCGAGTTCAATTCCTAGGAACCACATGGTGGCTCACAACCATCCATAATGAGACCTGATGCCTTCTTCTGTCATGCTGGCATATATGCAAATAGAACACTCATACATAAATAAATAAATAAAACTTAAAAAAAAAGAAATGTTACAATTTACAAATCTAATTACAAAAATCAAGTCTAAAATATGTAATCAAACTATGAGCAATTGAGAGAAGACAAGTATGTAAGTAACTCCTACAGAACAAGCAACTCTTTCTCAGGTCATCACAACATTAGACTTCTATGAAGGATCATTTTTAAAATAAATAACTAAAATATAATGGAACACAAATTTTACTATTTAATTTCTTTTTTAAAAAAAGATTTATGGCCGGGTGTGGTGGCGCACACCTGTAATCCCAGCACTTGGGAGGCAGAGGCAGGTGGATTTCTGAGTTTGAGGCCAGCCTGGTCTACAGAGTAAGTTCCAGGACAGCCCGGACTACACAGAGAAACCCTGTCTCGAAAAACCGGGAAAAAAAATAATAAATAAATCTTATTTATTTTTATGTATGTGAGTATACTGTAACTGTCTTCAGACACACATCAGAAGAGGGCATCAGACCCCATTACAAATGGTTGTGAGCTACCATCTGGTTGCTGGAAATTGAACTCAGGACCTCTGGAAAAGTAGTCAGTGCTCCAAACTGCTGAGCCATCTCTCCATTCCTACTATTTAATTTCTAAAACCGACAATGACTTTCTGCAATGACTAAATTTTTCTACTTCCACAGGATTTTGGGAACATAACTGATTATGTCTTTTTTTTCCTTTTCTATTCTTTTACTGATTGATTGATTGATTGATTTCAGGAACATAATCTGATTCTTTTTTCTTTTCTCTGATTGATTGATTGACATTTCAAGACAGGGTTTCTCTGTGCAAGCACTGGATGTCTTACATCAGCACACTTGGTTATAATCTGATTTCTAATGTTCGGTGTTACTTAGTTGTTTTTTGTTTTTAAGCTTTATTTTATTTATTTTATTTTTATGTTATGTTATGTTATGTTATGTTATGTTATGTTATGTTATGTTATGTTATGTTATGTTGTTATGTTATTTTGAGTACACTGTAGCTGTCTTCAGACACACCAGAAGAGAGCATGAGATTCCATGACAGATGGTTGTGAGTCACCATGTGGTTGCTGGGAATTAAACTCAGGACCTCTGGAAGAGCAGTCAGTACTTTTAACCACTCAGCCAACTCTCCAGCCCCTGTTACTTAGGTTTTTGTTGTTACTGTTGTTGCTGTTTTGTTTTTCGAGACAGGGTTTCTCTGTGTAGCCCTGGCTGTCCTGGAACTCACTCTGTAGTCCAGGCTGGCCTCTGCCTCCCAAACGCTGGGATTAAAGGCGTGCGCCACCACGCCCAGGGAGGTTTTATTCTACCCTTTTCTACTACTTCCGGTTCTTAACTGCAAATAATATAGTTCCCCCACCCCACCCTCTTTTCTTTTTTCTTTTCTTTTCTTTCCTTTTTTTTTTTTTTTGGTTTTTCGAGACAGGATTTCTTTGTGTAGCCCTGGCTGTCCAGGAACTCACTCAGTACATCAGGCTAGCCTTGAACTCAGAAATCCACCTGACTCTGCCTCCCAAGTGGTGGAATTAAAGGCATGGGTGACTACTGCCCCTCTCCCAGCCTCTTTTTTCAGTCAGAGTTCAAGCTGGTCTTAAACTTCATCTGTAGTCAAGGATGACCTTGAACTCCTGATCCTCTTGCCTTCACCTCCCCAAGTGCTGAAATTACAGACACATGTCCCTAAACCCACTATAAATTCTGTACCATATACCCAGATTACTTTTTAAAATATCCAAACTTGTTCTATAGTAAGTTATATCATTGAGATTTTTCTCAGGCATTCTTACATTTATTCGGGAGATGATAAAACTATTTGAAACTACCAAACAGACACAAAGGAAGATTTTATAATTATATGTGATCTCAAATTAAGAGTACATGTAGTTTGGGTAAGGATATAGTTCAGTTGGTAAGATGCTGCCGAGCATGTCCAGGACCCTAGATTTGATCCACATAAACCTGGCATGCATTCCTGTAACTCCTGCACTTGACAGACGTGGTCACAAGTACATAAATTCAAGGTGATACTCAGCTACACAGTAAATTTGAGGCCAGCTTGCCATACATGAGATTTTGTATTCCAAAATAAAAGGCAGGGACTTTTGAGTGTACTCAGTGTTTAAGAGTACTTGTTGTAAACCCAGCATGGTGATACAGGCCTTTAATCTTAGTACTCAAAAGGCAGAAGCAGTTGGGTCTCTGTGAATTCAATGTCAGCTTTATCTACCTAGAGACAGTTTCAGGCCAGCCAGTATTACTTTGTGAGACATTGTCTTCAACCAACCCACCAACCCACCAACCCACCAACCCACCCACCCACCCCATTAATTCTTATTCAGCTGAGGGGTAAGTCTGCAAAATAGAATTCTATTATATTAAGGTTACACTTGAAAGACAATCAAGTGACAACTTAAAAGCATCAAGATCATAGCTTTTCCAGAGGATCCTCATATACTTTCCTTTACAGTAGAGAAGGTGCAAACCTATACTCAGTCCCAACAGGCTTGAGGCAGGGGCCAGAAGAATGGAGGTTGGAGGCAAGAACAGAGGGAGGCAGAGAAGAGGAAGGAAGGGCTTCTCAGCAGTCACATGGCTGCCTAGCATCAAAACTGCAGTGAGAAGACATTTCTAACCTAATATTAGCATGCTTTCCACCTTGTTAACTTTTCATGTCAGAAAAACAAACCAGCAACTCAGACTCAATAGCTCAGTCTGTATTTTTAATATATATCTCATTTTAATAAAAAATAAATACAAAACTTACAGCAAAGCCTTAAAACATATTACAAGCTCACTTACAGCACTCAACAGGAATAGATGCTATCTGTAAAGAAAGGACTTTTCCACTGGGCTGTGGGATGTGCACACGAAACACAAGTCGAACTCTAGTATTTTTTCTGCCAATGTCAGTTTCTCCTTTTCGAAGTTCTATATCTGAGTTGCGGAGCTTCAAAATACCTGCACAGTCAATACTAGAAAAAAAAATACATTTTTAATTTCAGTATTCAGAAACTGTCAATTTGCCAGGTCATGTACACCTATAATCCCAGAACTTGAAGAGAGTCAGGAGGATCAGGAGTTCTAAGTCAATCTCAGCTATATAGAGAGTTCAAAGCCAAAATGGGTTATAAGAGACTCTACCTCAAAACAACACAAGTTTTCCAGAAAGAACTCTGTACCCCAAATTAGGTGAAAACTTTGGAGTGGCTGTGATAGCATATTCTAATAATCCCAATACTTGGAAAATACTTGAGGATTGGCTTAATTAAGGCCAACCTGGGCTTATAAACAAAAATAAGGGGCTGTAAGGATGGCTCAGCGTTTAACAGGCATACTGTTAATGCAGAACATCCAAGTTTGGTTCCTCATACTCTCACCAGGCAGTTCACAATTGCTTGTAACACACATTCCAGGAGATTTGACACAGTCTTCTGATCTTCTTGGGCACTGTATGCACATGGTGCACATACATACACTCAGCACACACATATACACATATAAAAACTAAATATACACAAAGAAGATAAGAAAAAAGACAGACAGATGGTTTAGCAGTTATGAGCATTTGTTCTTGACCTGGATTCAATTCCCAACAGCCACATGGCAGCTAACACCGTCTGTAACTCGAGCTACAGGGGCTTGGAGCCCTTCTATTATTTTCCTTGGGCACCAGCCCTGCACATGATGCATATATGCAGACAGACAGACAGAATAAAAACATTCATGATTCTTTAAACTAAAAAATGCAAAAAAATAAAAACAAAACAAAAACCATATATACCTACAAAAACACTCATATTCAGCAATGAAAATATATATTAAATTTTGTTTAAGGTGCTGAAGAAATTGCTCAGCAGTTAAAAGCACTAGCTGCTCTTCCAAAGGTTCTGAGTTCAATTCCCAGCAAGCACATGGTGGCTCACATCCATCTATAATAGAATCTGATGCTCTCGTCTGGTATGTCTGAAGCCAGTGACAGTGTACTCACATATATAAAATAAATAAATCTTAAGAAAAAAAAAGCCGGGCGGTGGTGGCGCATACCTGTAATCCCAGCACGTGGGAGGCAGAGGCAGAGGCAGGTGGATTTCTGAGTTCGAGGCCAGCCTGGTTTACAGAGTGAGTTCCAGGACAGCCAGGGCTATACAGAGAAACCCTGTCTCAAAAAAACCAAAAATCAAAAAAAGAAGAAGAAGAAGAAGAAGAAGGAGAAGGAGAAGGAGAAGGAGAAAAAATTTTTTAAAATTGGTTTGAAAAAAATCTTGTTTTTGTTTTCTGAAATAGGGTCTCACTTTGTGGCCCAAATAACTTCAAACTCAAAAGTTGTCAAGCTGTTAAGATGGCTCATCAATTAAGAGCACTGACTGCTCTTCCAGAGGTCCTGAGTTCAATTCCCAACAACCAAATGGTGGCTTACAACCATGCATAATGAAATCTGATACCCTCTTCTGGTATGTCTAAAGACAGCTACAGTGTACATATAACAATAAATAAATTTTTGGGCCAGAACAAGTAGGACTGGAGTGAGCAAAGGTCCTGAGTTCTATTCCCAGCAACCACCCGATGGCTCACAACCATTTGTATAGCTACAGTATACTCATATATATAAAATAAATAAATAAATCTTTAAAAAAAATTGTCCTGACTTTAGACTTCTAAGTGTTAGGATTACAAGTATATACAAACAAATTAACTTTTATTTTCAATCAGGGTATAACACTGACACATTCACATTCATCCTATTTTTAAGACAGGAAGAGGCTTTGAGTAGATATTTTGTGTTCTGTATTTTTGTTGTTGTTTGTTCCTAGACAATATCTCATTATAGCCTTGGCTGGCGTAGAATTGAAAATATAGTTAGGCAGGCCTCAAAGAGATCCATCTACCTCTGCCTCTGAAATGCTAAGACTTTTTAAAGGCATGAGCCACCACTGTTCCTGGTTTTCTGAGACAGGATCTTACATATATATACTCAGGCTGTCCTCTAGTTCATCATGTAGTTAAGGATTACCTTGAACTCCTGTTCTTCCTGCCTTCTGGGATTACAGATACAAGTCACCAACTATCTTTCTGGAAATAGGAAACCTGCTATTCTCCTAAGCAAAATTTTCAGAATTATTTATGTTAGTCAGTTAGCTTTAAACAATTTTATATTTTGTAGTTAGCTAAAAACCAAAGCCAACCCAACCCTGTAGTTTTGTTTCAAGAAAAAAAAAAAAAACTGATTTTTTAAAATTTAGGTTTTTAAAAAAAAAAAGATCATTCTTAATTGTGTGAGCGTGTTCATGCACAGGAGTGCAGGTACCTGTGATGGCTATGGGTATCAGAGATCCTGGAAGCTGAAATTACAGGCAGTTGCCAGGTACCTGATATGGGTGCTGAGAGCCAAACTCTAGTCCTCTGGAAGAAGAATATGGGATTTTAAACCCTGATCTTGCTCATTTTAACAAAGGTTTTAAGTTACCTGGCTGAAGGCAGAGGCAGGTAGATCTGTAGCAGGTAGATCTGTAAGTTTGAGGCCAGCAGGGTCTACACAGTAAGTTGTAGGACAGCCAGAGCTACATAATGAGACCCCATCTCAAAAAAACAAAACAAAGAAAAACAACCAAAAACCAAAAACAAGATACCTCGCCGACATGTTATTTTCAGGTAGAAGTGGGATTTCTAGAACCTTTGTGCTGGCGATTATTATCTCTTGACTTGCAGTAGCAACTGTCTTTCCAGTAATTCGATGCACCTGGTAAAATGCATGAGGTCGTAAATACCTATCATCGGCTGTTCCAATAAACATCTGTAGATTTATTGGCTTTTCACTATAGCCCAGGAGCTAAATGAAAAGAAGAAACAAAAGAAAGTACACCTCATTATCCAGGCATTTTAAAATGAGCTTATAAGTCTAGTATATTTGTATTACATACTATTGTACATAAAAGTATTATCACAAAACAAGGCAGTAAAAGTGACCCATGAAAGTTTGACCATGCTCACTGAGTATATGGACGATACAAAATGGATTTGTTTTTTTTCTTCCTTTTTGGGGGAAGTGAGGGGGGCGGTTGTCAAAGGGGTGGAAAGTGAGCATGATCAGAGTATATGATGTGAAATGTTCAAATAATTGATAAAGATATTTATTTTATGTATATGAGTACACTGTAGCTGCTTTCAGATATACCAGAAGAGGGCATCAGATTCCATTACAGATGGTTGTGAGCCAAATGTGGTTTCTGGAATTGAACTCAGGACTTCTGGAAGAGCAGTCAGCACTCTTCACCACTGAATTCTCTCTAGCCCTCAATAAAGATATTATGTTGAAAAAAAAAACCATAAAAAGCCCTCCATTTTTTTTATTTACATGAGTGTTTTGTCTGAATGTATGTCTGTGCATGACTTGTGTGCGCCTAGTGTTCTGAGAGAGCAAGAGGGCACTGTATTGTCTAGAACTGGAGTTAACACACAGCTGTTAGCAACCATGTGGGTGCTGGGAATCAAACCTGGGTCTTCTGAAAGAGCACCTAGTGTTCTTAACTGCTGAGCCATCTTTCCAGCTCCCAAATTTTTAAGTTACAGAGATTTAAACACTGGAACATGTTAAAAAGGAACTTGGAGGTGGGGAGGGTTTGGGGAAAGACAGACTGAACATTTGAATCATCAAAAAATTTGAAAAGACAAGGTAGGGCTTAGCAGACTAAGGTTGATATAAACCATTTGGTCCACATATTAAATTCAAGACCAGCCTGTGTTGAGAGACCATGCCTCAATTTTTTTGCTCCGAAGCCTATATCATGGCTCATGCCTGTAATTCCAGCACTCGAAACAGAGGCAACCCGATCTGTCTTAAAACCAAGATATATGGCAGCTGAGTAACAATACCCAAGGCCGTCTTCTGGCCTTCACAAACAAATGCGTACACATGAAAATATAAAGAGACACAAGACTACATGGATTCATGTAACTAAAAACAAGGATACATTTTTCTGGGGCAGGAAAATTAACCTAGAGTTTTGTAGATTAAGCATATATTCTACTACCTAGCTGTACCCCTTAGCCCCTGAAAATGTACTTTTTTTTTTTTTTTTTTTTTTTTTTTTTTTTTTTTGGTTTTTTTGAGACAGGGTTTCTCTGTGTAGCCCTGGCTGTCCTGGAACTCACTCTGTAGACCAGGCTGGCCTCGAACTCAGAAATCCGCCTGCTTCTGCCTCCCAAGTGCTGGGATTACAGGCATGCGCCACCACCGCCCGGCTTGAAAATGTACTTTTAAAATCAATTTGCATGAGTATGTGTTCTTTCCCTTTGATATTACTGTGACATATTATATTAACTATTTTTTATATGCTAAAAGGATATTCAATCCTTTTAATGTTCTGTCAGATTGAGTTTGTCACTACTGAGTCTATTTACATCTATAATCATAAAGACAAATATCTTTATCTTATACCTTTATCCTATCAGCATGTTTTTGGCATTTTTTTAATGTATTTATTTTTCAGAACAGAGTCTTACTATGTTCTTACAAACTTAAATTTGTAAGCTTTCTAGAGTGGAGTCTCCCACTTTAGTGCATAAGCCACATTTGAATTTATCATTATTATTATTATCATCATTATTATTATTAGTACTACTACTACTACTACTACTACTATTTTAAAAAGCATAGGCAAATGAGAGGCTCAGCAGGTGAAAGCACTTGCTTCTAAGCCTAATATTCTGAGTTCAATCTCCAGACCTGTATGGTGCGAGAGAACCAACCCCAAATTTGGTTTTTGTTTTTGTTTTTGTTTTTTTGGATTTTTTGAGACAGGGTTTCTCTGTGTAGTCCTGGCTGTCCTGGAACTCACTCTGTAGACCAGGCTGGCCTCGAACTCAGAAATCCGCCTGCCTCTGCCTCCCAGAGTGCTGGGATTATAGGCGTGCACCACCACGCCCGGCCACATTTTTTTTTTAAATTCATTATATGTATATGAGTATATTGTCATTATCTTCAGACACACCAGAAGAGGGCATCAGATTCCATTACAGATAGTTGTGAGCAACCATGTGGTTACTAGGAATTGAACTCAGGACCTCTGGAAAAGCAGCCAGTGCTCTTAACCGCTGAGCCATCTCTCCAGTCCCTACCCCTTTTAAAGATTTTATTTATTTTATATATATATATATATGAGTACACGATAGCTGTATTCAGACACACTAGAAGAGGGCATTGGATCCCATTACAGATGGTTGTGAGCAACTATGGTTGCTGAGATATGAACTCAGGACCTTTGAATTCTCTTCACTGGCTGCTTTTCCAGTGAAGCTGGTTGGTGGCAGTGTATGCCTTTAATCCTAACACTAGGGAAGCAGAGGCAAGTTGATCTCGGTTAGTTCAAGGCTACTCTGGTCTACAGAGTCATGGTTCCAGGACAACAGACACAGAGAGAAAAACTCTGTCTCAAAAACAAAACAAAACAAATAAAAACAAAAACCCAAATAAACAAAACAACAACAAAAGAATTTAAACCAGCATTCTGTGTTTGCACTATACTGGCATGTATGTTACAGATGAGTCATGTTTAAATACATACATATAACTTTTAGTTTCTGAGATGGGGTCTCACTATCAGGTCTCAGACAGGCCTTCCTTGAGTCTGTGACAATCTTCCTTCTAAGCTACTCAACTCTAGGTTTACAGGTGTGAACACTATACCTAGCTTTCTTTGTAGGTTTTAATTACATTTTCATAAAACTTAGTTGAAAGGAGTAGACCCTGGTCCTGGAAAGGCTCAAAGGATCAGTGTAGGGAAATACCAGAACAGGGAAGTGGGAAGGGGTGGATGGGGAAACACGGGGAGGGAAAGGGCATGTGGGACCTTTGGGGGCCAGAGAACCAGAAAAAGGAAAATGAAATGTAAATATAGTATATATCCAATTAAAAAAAAACTTAGTTGGAGCTAGTGCTAACTAATGCCTTTAATATTAAGAGCCACCATGCCTATATGGTGTAGATCTTAATTACATTTTGTATTAAACTTTGTTTGAAATAGTTAATATATGCCTTTTATGCTAAGATTATGTTTAGCCATTTATAATAGAAAAATTAAAGTAACTAAGTTAAACATTTTAAAATAATAAAGTTTATTTTTCAGATTCTGTTATTTTTTTTCTGTTGTGAAACTCCAATAAATCCTCCAGACTCTCATCTAACAGTATAAACCTATCTCAAGCCGGGTGGTGGCGGCGCACGCCTGTAATCCCAGCACTTGGGAGGCAGAGGCAGGAGGATTTCTGAGTTCGAGGCCAGCCTGGTCTACAGAGTGAGTTCCAGGACAGCCAGGGCTATACAGAGAAACCCTGTCTCGAAAAACAAAAACAACAACAACAACAACAACAACAACAACAAAACCTATCTCAAGTGTTCTAGAAGTTAACTTTTTAATTTACTTTTGAGAGAGGGTCTCACTAAGCAGACCAAGTTAGCCAAACAATATAGTATATGCTCTTTTTTTTTTTTTTTTAAGTGAAAGTTACCAAAGGCCCCATGTATCAGTACCTTTATTTCAAACACAACACAGCGTGCATTTACAGCACTGAACTCTATTAACAGACACCAGGAAACAGGCACCAGTATAACTGCAGACTATAGTCCCACACTTTCCATATATTTTATATGCATTCTTATGTTTGTATGCTTATATGTTTGTATGCATTTTTATTAGAGACAGAGATTTAAGTAATTACTACACTGGTAAAGATACAGACATATTCCATCACTACAAATACATTTTCTTATATTTGTGACACTTAAGCTATTTCCTAGAAACTATTAATCTGTATCTCTATAGTTTATTCAACTTGAGAAAGCTGAAATATAAATAAAGTATAAATAGAATTATACTCTATATAACGCTGTCAGATTTTTTTCAGTCAGCATACTTCCATAGAGAGCCATCAGAACTGGGTGGAGTGGTATACCTATGACAGACCAAAACGCCATGGAAAACTACAAAGTTGTTGCTTATATCAACTCTTTGTGCCTTCCTACAGATGTGTGGTAGGAGCCTATAAGTAAACTACAGTTGCTTAACTTAACTATTAATGCACTTGGGTTGTTTCTAGCTTGCGCTTATTGACAGTTATGAATGTTGGTGCTCAGATTACTATGCATTTTTTAAAACTTTTTGTTTGGTTTTTGTTTTTCCCTCACCCCCTTTCTTAAAAGACAGAGTCTCTTTAGGCCATGTTGTCCTATAACTCATGATGTGTCCCAGGCAGACCTCAAATCCAAAGTGATCCCCTCAACCACAATATTCTAAAGACTGGGATTACAAGCAAGAATCATCACCAATGGTTTAATACTAAGCATTTCTTAGTTTTATTTATTTATTTTTTAACATTACATGCCATTCATGTGAATTTAAAATTTAAAAATATCTTAATTCAAAGCTTAAAAAAATATGAGACATTCTTGAAATAAACCAAATACCCTATGGCTCACCATAGGCCCTAATGCAGAAGAACGAATCAACAGGACTGAAACCTCCAAAACTGAACCAAAATAAACCTTCCTCGTTACAAGCTAATTACCTCATTTATGATATCACAGTGATGGAAAGTTTACTAAACCACCATCCTTTAAAAAATTAATGTGGCTGGAGGATGTCCCAGCAGTTAAGAGCACTTGCTGTTCTTGCAGAGGACTTAAGTTCAGTTATCAGCATGTACATCCTGAGGCTTTCAGATAAGCAGATATACACAAATACAGGTAAAAAAATTTTTACAAAATTAATTCATTTTTCCAGACAACTATCTAGTCTTCCACTCAATATATATTCAAGAGAAAGATGAGAGGATAGACTGAAATATTATTGTCTTAGTCAGGGTTTTTATTCCTGCACAAACATCATGACCAAGAAACAAGTTGGGGAGGAAAGGGTTTATTCAGCTTACAGTTCCACGCTGTTCATCACCAAAGGAAGTCAGGACTGGAACTCAAGCAAGTCAGGAAGCAGGAGCTGATGCAGAGGCCATGGAGGGATGTTTCTTACTGGCTTGCTTCCCCTAGCTTGCTCATCTTGCTCTCTTATAGAACCCAAGACTACCAGCCCAGGGATGGCACCACCCACAAGGGGCCCTCCCCACTTGATCACTAATTGAGAAAATGCTCCACAGCTGGATCTCATGGAGGCACTTCTCCAACTGAGGCTCCTTTCTCTGTGATAACTCCAGCCTGTGTCAAGTTGACACACAAAACCAGGCAGTACAATTATCAAATATTGCTTATTTTTCAGGGTGACAAATCTTGGGAAATCAATTGCATAATTCTTTCTACTTCTGCACAACTTTAATTTGTATGTTTGTATACATGTGTTGCATGTCATGAATGCACAAGGAGTTCCTTTATCACTTTCTGCCTTACTGCCCTGTGATAAGTTCTCTCACTGAAACTGAAGCTAGCTTTCTTTACAGACCATGCTTCCTTTACTCAGTTGATTCCCCAGGAGCATCTACTATATTTATATACACAATATATTCTATTTTTTGTCTTGTTTTGTTTTTTGTTTTCCAAGACAGGGCTTCTCTGGTATAGCCCTGGCTGTCCTGGAACTTACTTTATAGACCAGGCTCGCCTCAAACTCAAGATCTGCCTGTTTCTGTCTTCTGAGTGCTGGGATTAAAGGCATGGGCCATCACCACCTGACACAATATAGTTCTTAAAATCAGAAAAACAGCAATTTGGCCACCACCATCTTATTTCCCCAAATGAAAAGTCAGGAAGGTTTCTTTTGGACCAGTAAAGAAAACACAGCCACATCAATAAGCACACAAAACAAAGGCCTCCGACTTTGAGTTTCCTTTCTTTTAGCTAAATCAATATACTTACTCAGTCATTACCATGCATCCCTATAGGGAGAAGCTCCCAAGTCTCATACCTTCACAACAGGATGGCCGCCAGTAGAGGCTTTCACTGCCCCTCGGCTACCTTCGGTTTCATAGTGGGCTCTATGGTGAGTCTTAGGTTGCACTTCTATTTTCAATTCACATTGTCCAAAGTGAGTTGGTAAAGGCCAGTCTAATGGAGGTAATGAAGATGTGCTATAAACAAAACACACAAACAATCTCATCATATTATCACTGCAAAGTATTCAAAGACTCAAAGCACCTCTTTGCCAGTTCCAATATTTTTTCCCAGTGGTTTAAAAAAAAAAAATAGATTCCAAAATCAACTTAATTCACTTGTAAGGTATAGTACCAATCATGGAAGGTATTTAATAGGCTATTCTTTTTTGTTTGTTTGGTTTGGTTTTTTTTTAAAAAAGATTTATTTATTATTATAAGTACACTGTAGCTGTCTTTAGACACACCAGAAGCATCAGATCTCATTACAGATGGCTGTGAGCCATCATATGGTTGCTGGGATTTAAACTCAGGACCTCTGGAAGAGCAGTGTTCATAACTGCTGAGCCATCTCTCCAGCCCAGGATTTTTTTTTTTTTTTTTTTTTTTTTTTTTTTACACAGGGTTTCTCTGTGTGCCTTTGGCTATCCTGGAACTTGATCTGTAGACTAGGCTGACCTTGAATTTACAGAGATTCACCTGCCTCTGGCTCCTGAGTACTGGGATTAAAAGCATACACTACTATCACCAGGATCTCTATTCTTTTTAGTGAATTAATAAATTAATCCTTTAAACTAAAGACTTAAGTAGCACTGGCTGTCCTGAAACTTGCTCTATAGACCAAGCTGGCCTTGAACTTACAGAAATCCACCTGCCTTTGCCTCCCAAGAACTGGAATTAAAGTTGTTTGTCACGCTAGTAGTTTAATTTCTTCTTCTTTTTTTTTTTTTTAGTTTTTTGAGACAGGGTTTCTCTGTATAGTCCTGGCTGTCCTGGAACTCACTCTGTAGACCAGGCTGGCCTTGAACTCAGAAATCCACCTGCCTCTGCCTCTGACTCCCAAGTGCTGGGATTACAGGGTGCGCCACCACCACCCAGCCTAGTAGTTTAATTTCTTTTTTTTTTTTTGGTTTTTCGAGACAGGGTTTCTCTGTGTAGTCCTGGCTGTCCTGGAACTCACTTTGTAGACCAGGCTGGCCTCAAACTCAGAAATCCGCCTGCCTCTGCCTCCCAAGTGCTGGGATTAAAGGCGTGCGCCACCACGCCTGGCTTAGTAGTTTAATTTCTTAAAGCAAAAATATTCATTCATCTCTGTGTGTGTGTGTGTGTGTGTGTGTGTGTGTGTGTGTGTGTGTGTGTAGCTCTGAAGAAGAAATCATTTTATTCATTTTTTTGTTTTTTGGAGACAGGGTTTTTCTGTGTAGCTCTGGCTGTCCTGGAACTCACTCTGTAGACCAGGCTGGCCCCGAACTCAGAAATCTACCTGCCTCTGCCTCCCAAGTGCTGGGACTAAAGGCATGCGTCACTACCGCCCGGCCATTTTATTCATTTTTATTTTACATGTATTTTGCCTGCATGTGTGTCTGTGTACCATGTGCATGCCTAATAGCTGCAGAGGCCAGAAGAGGGCATTGTATCCCCCGGAGCTAGAGTTACAGAATTGAGTCTGTGTCTTCTGGATGAGCAGCAGGTACTCTTAAAAAACCAAGCAATCTATCCAGTCCCCAAGACTAAGTACTTCAATATCTACACTTTTACTTCTTTCAGTATGTGTCTCTCCCTGCTCTAGTATGACTCTGGAAAGCAATCTATTCTGCCTGTGACCTCCTCCACTTCCTAGCATTTCACTCTTCTCTCTGAAGAACTGCTTATCTCAAGCAATCCTATGATTGACAAAAAGTTTAGTTTCAGTACATAACTGCTTGAAATAAACATAAAGCATTTTAGTATGTTTTTAACAGGTTAATATTTCCCTTAATTAATAAGAATTTAAACAGCGTGAAGACCTAAAGGTTAATTTAGATCTATTAATATTAAAATATTACCAGGGCTTGGAAGATTGTTCAGTAGGAATAGTGCTTGCCATTCTATAATAAGGATCTTGGTTCAAATCCCCAGCACACACAAAAAAGCCAGCATAGTGGCCCAAGCCTGTAATCCCAGCACTGGGGAGAGAGACAGGAAGATTCCTGGGGCTTTCCAGCCAACCAGGTTCAACAAGAGATTCTATCTTTTAAAACCAAGTGGAAACTGGGCAGTTGTGGTGCACACCTTTGATCCTAGAACTCAGAAGGCAGAAACAGGCACTCTCTCAGTTAGAGGTCAGTCTGATCTACAGAGCAAGTTCCAGGACAGCCAGGACTACACAGAGAAACTGTCTCAAAACACCAAAACCAAACCAAACCAATTTACATATCTATAGATCAAATAGTAATGGATACAAAGCTCAGTTAGTAAGTAGTTCTTGCCTAGCATGCAAGAAAACCTGAGTTTGAACCCCAACACTACATAAAACTAGGTGAACTAGTTTTATCAGAACATCAAGGCCATTGTCAATTATGTAGTAAACTTAAGGCCAGTCTGAGCTACATAAGACCCAGTTTCAAAGAAAGAAAATAAGACTGCTGAAAGATTTGGGGATTGGGGGGTGGGGAGGGAAGGCCAAGCAAATTGCATGGACCTATAGTCCCAGCTACTTTGGGAGGCTGGAATAGTAGAATCATACATTTTAGGTCAGCATGGGTCAATACAGGCAATATAGCAAGATCCCATCTCAATTAAATAAACATTTAAAAGTAAATACATAGTGAGAGAAAATGCTTGCTGTTAAATAGAACAAAGCAAGAGGAGAACTCAGTAAAGTGCCTACCACGCTATGACACGCATGCCGACATTCACACACATCATCCAGGAGTGTGCACACACATATTTTTTTTTTCTAAAGCTGGCAGTTTGGTGAGGTCTAGGCCAACAAGAAAACTTGTCTCGAAAAAACAAGATGTATGACTCCTGAGGAATAATACTCATGGCTGTCTTCTTGTCTCCACATGAACACGAACACAAACACACACACACACACACACACACACACACACACACATTCCCACACATAGTCCTTCAAATATGCAAATTCAGTTAATTCATTAGTAATATAAATAACCTACCTGTACAATAGTCTTTCCTAGATAATGAAATTTCTCTTAAGGAGCCTTAGTCATTTACTGTTATCTACAATTCATCACATACTTTTCTTCACCAATATACTTTTAAAATGTAACTTTAGTCAATTTAAAAACACTTTTAAAGACTTAAAGAAAAATAAAAAGCACCTCTAAGTTATTTGACCAGTGGAATTTATTTTTTAAAAAATGAAAAACAAGGAAGATGAGGGCAGGAAGAGGGGAGAGAGAAGGAAGGAAAGAAACGAAGGGAAATAAAGGGAGAAGGGAAAGGAGAGGAAAAGAGGTCAGATAATGTCAGATAATGTTATACAATGCAAATGACCTGTAAGCATGAAAAAAATGATCAGCAGCCATTTCTACCAACTCACCGAAATATAGGGGTGTGGCCAGGCTTTGGTTTGCTCCAGGTAAAGGGTGAAGGAACTGAAAGAAATTGGTCACCAGATGAATCTTTCTTCAAAGGATACTGAGATCCAAGACCATCATCTACTGACGTCTCCCGGGATGGGGATAAGCTCCCTTGATCATCTGAACAGACCTCTAATTTTCCTGGTAGTATGGCAGCTTGATCTTCAGAAGTCTTCCTTGTTTTCAAAGGGATGTCAGTCTCTACACAGTATTGAAATGGAAACGGTGCAGGGCTGACGCCTGATCCAGTGTGGACAGGAGCAGTGAGCCAGGTATCTTCTGTTACACTTCCTCTAGGGGAATGGCCAGGGGATGGAACAGGTGAGTGATGGGGTGAAAGGGAACCAGCATAGCATACTTCAGCACTGGAGTGCCGTCGTTTACCACAGGGAGAAGTGGGCCTTGATGAGGGTCCCGAGGCTGGTCTGGGGCTCAGCCAATTCTCATCAGTGATACTGGATCTAGGAGAGTGGCAAGGAGATTGCCTAGGTGACAAGGAGTGTCCAGATCCATACTGCTGATGCCAGGACTCTTCTCCAGGGCAGCCTCCTGGAGAGCCGCCCGGAGAGGTCAGAGGTGAGCCAAGAGTGAATCGAGCAGCAGCTTCATTCAATTCTGATTCCACATCATCATAAATGTGTGAGAGAGATTCACAGGAAGATGCATCTGAGAACCAGCTCCTAGAAGAAATGCTGCTGGCAGGACTAGGACTAAGGGAAGATTCCCGGTAGGATGGCTCAAGTGGAAGATAGAGATGATCTCTAGAAGGCCTTTCCAAATACTCCCTCTCTGGGTCATTTACATGTAGGTCATCTTCATGAACATCTGTTCCTTGATGACAGTTAGGAGAGATGGATGTAATTTGAATACTTGGGCACTCAAAGGGTTTAGGACCACCTAATGGGCTATATTTAGATTCAGAAATATCACCAGTTCCTTCATAATTTTTGTAACCTTGGAGCTGAAATGATGGTGACAAAACAGAAGAGTGAGACTGCAGCAGTCCATGATGTGGTAAGCCAAGGGATGAGTTTAAGGTAGATGGAGGTGGATCTACATTAAAGATGTAAATGGATGCACAATCATCTGGTTCAAGATCTATGAAAAAAAGAAAAAGAAAAAAAAAAACACAACCAAAAAGGTCAATAAAAGAAGAAATTAGAAAATTCAAGTGTATAAATTATTAGATGAAACAGTAGTTAACAATCCTGAGAGAAAAAAATTTGGACACCAAAATGCATGTCATTAGCTTCACTAAAGGGCTGGGCACAGTGATTCTTTTTGTCTGTTAAATGGAATGACACACAGGTAGAAGGATTACTTAAAGTTCAATGCCTATTTTAGCTACATATTGAGTTTTAAGGTAGCTTTAGCTATTTAATCAGACCATAGATCAACAACAAAGGTGACTTTAAAAAATGCATTTATTCATTTTTGCAGATATGAATACATATTACATAAGAAAATATGTAATTATGTGACATTCTTTTTCATTACTTCTACATTTCCAAAAATTATAATCTGAGAATAGTGAATGTTTTTATAAAAGGTACATTTCTGTATACTCTCTTGCACACAAAATATTAAAGCCATAGAACTAAGCTGGGCGGTGGTGGCGCACGTCTTTAGTCCCAGCACTTGGGAGGCAGAGGCAGGTGGATTTCTGAGTTCGAAGCCAGCCTGGTCTACAGAGTGAATTACAGGACAGCCAGGACTATACTGAGAAACCCTGTTGGGGGAGGGGGGGAGCCATTGGACCAGCAAGATAGCTTAGTGAATAAAGGTCCTTACTGCCAATCAAAAGATCTGAGTTCAACCTCTGAGACCCACATGATAGGAGAAAGCCAACTACTGCACATTGCTGTATGACTCCCATCTGGGCACAGTGGCATGTGCCACACACACACACACACACACACACACACACACACCTTAAGCACATCCCCCAATAAAACCTGAATTTAATTAAAGTCTTTAGAGATTTTGTTTTTGTTTTTGTTTTTTCGAGACAGTGTTTCTCTGTGTAGCCCTAACTGTCCTGGAACTCACTCTATAGACCAGGCTGGCCTCAAACTCAGAAATCTTCCTGCCTCTGCCTCCCAAGTACTGGAATTAAAGGCGTGAGCCACCACTGCCCGGCTTAGAGATTTTATTTTAATTTTTTGTGTTTGCCTGCATTTATATTAACACACCATATGTGGACAGTGCACTTAGAAGCCAGAAGGTGGCATAAGGTCTCCTAGAACTGGAGTTACAAAAGGTTGAAAGTCACTTTGTGGATGCTAGGAACAGAACCTAGAACCCTCTGTTGAAAGCATAAACTGAGCCGGGCGGTGGTGGCGCATGCCTGTAATCCCAGCACTTGGGAGGCAGAGGCAGGCGGATTTCTGAGTTCGAGGCCAGCCTGGTCTACAGAGTGAGTTCCAGGACAGCCAGGACTACACAGAGAAATCCTGTCTCAGGGGGAAAAAATCCAAAAAAAAGAAAAAACAAACAAACAAACAAAGTCAAGGTTAACTTTAAAAAAAAAAAGAGAGAGAGAGAAGCACCTTGGGAGTCAGGTGATGTTGGTGCATGCCTATAATCCCAGCACTCAGGAGGCAGAGGCAGGTGACTCTCTCTATGAGCATGAGACCTGCCTGGTCTACAAAGTGAGTTCCAGGGCAGCCAGGACTACAAAGAGAAACCTCATCTCAAAAAAACAAGAGTGGGGAAGAAGGTGGAAATGGGGAAGAGACAGACTGAGACAAATGCCTTTGGGCTGGGAGGAGATGATGGTTCATACTAGAATTTAGGAGGCAGAGGTTTGGCAGTTCTAAACCAGACTAGGTCAGGCTGTGAGTTTGAGACCCATCTAGGATATACAATGATATTCTCAAAACCAAACAACAACAAAAGGTGGGTTTTTATTAATTTCTGGTAAAGGTATGGTTTGTTTGTACTACCCCACCATTAACATTAACCTCGCCTCTTATTCACATTTACTCTCTGTAGGTATTTTCCTTGTAGTAAAATTCAAGATTTCTCTTTTCTTTTAGGAAGTGTATATAGCCAGGCAGTGGTGGTGCACGCCTGTAATCCCAGCACTTGGGAGGCAGAGGCAGGTGGATTTCCGAGTTCGGAGGCCAGACTGGTCTACAGAGTGAGTTCCAGGACAGCCGGAGCTGCACAGAGAAACACTGTCTCAGAAAAAAAAAAAAAAAAGGAAGTGTATATAATTAACAGACACCTTCTTCCGCGGTAGTCATATCATTAAGAATCCATGTTTGCACACAGCAGACCAGGTTACAAAAGCCACTAGATGGGGCTGGAGAGGTGGCTCATCAGTAGAGAGCACTAGCTGCTCTTTGGGTTTGATTTGATTCCCAGCATCCATACAGACTTCACAAGTGTCTGAAACTCCGGTCCCAGGTGATCTGATGACTGAAGATATTAAATTATGGTTGTTCATTAATCTTCATAAATTTAGAATATTCAATTTACTTCCTTGCTAGGCCTGGTGGTATGCATCTTTGTTATCCCAGCACTCTAGCTTCTGGTTCAATGAGAGACCCTGTCTCAAAACCATAAGGTGGGCCGGGCGTGGTGGTGCACGCCTTTAATCCCAGCACTTGGGAGGCAGAGGCAGGCGGATTTCTGAGTTCGAGGCCAGCCTGGTGAGTTCCAGGACAGCCCGAACTACACAGAGAAACCCTGTCTCGAAAAAACAAAAAACAAAACAAAACAAAACAAAACAAAAACAAAAAACAAACCATAAGATGAACAGCCATAGAGGAAAACGCCCAGCCTCCTCCACTAGCCTCCTTATGCACAGGAGCATGGATGTACACACACGGTGTCTTAAAGTAATATAAAGACATGAAAACATCTATAATGAGATCTGACACCCACTTCTGGTGTGTCTGAACACAGCTACAGTGCACCTACATATAATAAATAAATATTTAAAAAAAAAAAGACATGAAAACACACAATAAAAATAGTCTCATCTTTTTCCCATGTGTCCAGAAGTTCTGACTCTGAGACAATGGCACTTGCTCCAACCATGCTTTAACAGTCATTGAGATTTTCAACTGCAGACTTCGCGATGCTGCAGAACCATCTCGAATCGTTTAATTTTCCTAAATGTTCTATCAGCCACCCTAGGGTCCCAGGAAAACAGACAGTAATCTAGAGAATACAGAGATGTGTTCATGTCTTTACTGATAGTAAACTAGGGCCTGGCAAAGCATAGCCTGTGAGCCAAGTCTGTCCTACCACCTGTTTTTGTTTTTTGTTTTTAAACATTCTTAGCCTACAAGCTAAGAATGGTTTAAAAAAAAAAAAAAAACTTAGAGAATATAATGTGATTCAAATTCTGGCGTCTATAAATAAAATTTTATTGGAACTTGGCCACACTTAATTATGTGCTGTCCATGGTCATGTTCCCACAAAGATAGAGAAGAGTAACTAAAAAAACAAGTTCTGCCACACTGCTGCTTGGGACACAGTAATACAGTTTTGTTGTTTTGTGCTTCTCAGGACTGAACCTAGAGTGGGCAACAAATACTGGGCAAACATACTACACCAAGCTCTATACGAGGTCCTCCAACCCCTTTTGTTTTTCAGACAGAGAAGTAGGGGAGGGAGTGTCTCACCATGCATCCCTGACTGGTCTGCACACTGCCATGTACACAAAGCTGGCCTACGTCTATGTATACCAACCTTGTGTTGAACTTAAAGTGATCCTCCTGTCTCTGCTTCATGACTAACACCAGTAATCCCAGAATGTGGATGGCTGAGGCAAGAGAACTGCTGAAAGGGTTTGTCATAGCAAGACTGTCTCAAAACTGGGGAGGGGGGGGGGGATGAGACCTGGTCTCAAAACCAAAATAAGAGCAACAACAATAATCAACCAATCAATCAATTAATAATCAAGCAAGATGGACATGGTAACACATGCTCATAATCCCAGCACTGGTAAATTGAGGCAAAAGATTAAGAATTCTAGATCAACCCCAAATTAAGAAATCTAGATCATCAAGTCTTTAGCAAGGCACAGTGGCTCATATCTGAAATTCCAGTACTCAACAGACTAAAGCAAGAGGATTGGCACAAATCCAAGGCCAGCCTAAGCTATACGGTGAGTTCCAGATCAGTCTGGACTACTATCTCAAAAAGCAAAAACAATGAAAAGAATGACTATGGACTAAGCAATTCTTCCCAGTTATGTATTCATGAGAATAAAAATATGTCTATATAAAAACTTATACACATGTTTATAATTGCATTATTTGAAATGGCCAAAAAGTTTTTAAAAAATCAGATAATTCTCAATAGAGTAATGGAAAACCTAATAACGAAGAACAAATAAAACTTATTGTGGTGCTACACAACTGCAAGCCAACCTACTTAGCAGGCTGAAGCAACACAGTAAGCAAGAATCTCTTATTAAGAAAGGAAATGCTGCCAGGCAGTGGTGGCACATGCCTTTTATCCCTGCACTTGGGAGGCAGAGGCAGGTGGATTTCTGAGTTTGAGGCCAGCCTGGTCTACAGAGTGAGTTCCAGGACAGCCAGGGCTATACAGAGGAAGCCTGTCTCGAAAAACAGGAAGGAAGGAAGGAAGGAAGGAAAGGAAGGAAGGAAGGAAGGAGGGAGGGAGGGAGGGAGGGAGGGAGGGAGGGAGGGAGGGAGGAAGGAAGGAAGAAAGAAAGAGGGAGGGAGGGAGGGAGGGAGGAAGGAAAGAAGGAAAGAAGGAAGGAAATGTTACAGCCTGAATGAACCTTGAAAACAGTCTTTTTTTTTTTTGGTTTTTTTGAGAGAGGGTTTCTCTGTGTAGCCCTGGCTGGCCTCAAACTCAGAAATCTGCTTGCCTCTGCCTCCCAAGTGCTGGGATTACAGGAGTGCGCCACCACCGCCCGGCTTGAAAACATTCTAAGTGAAAGAAACAGACACAAAATCACATACAATTATATTATGCCCTTTATAGTACATATCTGGAATAAGCAAATCCAGAATTAGAAAGTGAAGGCTAAACTAAAAAAAAACTAGCTGGATACAGAGCTTTTTGAATGAGTAACTAACCCTGCTCCTGAATTTCCACACCTACCACTCTTTTTCTTTAGGCAGTAAATGAAATTTTCTGACAAAGAGAAAGAAGGAAGACTGAGAACCTGGGCAACCACACTGAAAACAGGATGATGAAACCTAGCCATTCTAAAACGTGTACATTGAAACCCTAAGTGCTCCTCTACTCCCTTGGCTCTCAGCATCACACTTACACTCTAAGCAATAGACTGGCAGACTTTTCACTTGGGACTCTAATTAACCAAAGGAAAAAGAACTACAGATAATGACCTCAAAGGTAACCTAGTAAGAACCCCTACAAGGAGGCCTGCAGTTAGCAAACATCACTGTGATCACAAAACAATATAATTTCAGTGCCCCATTTTAAGTGAAAAGGTAACAACAATCACCGAACAGCTGAGAAAGCTTCAAAACTTAAAACAGACAAAAGCCAGACATGATGGCACATGCCTCTAATCCCAGCTATCCCAAGGCTGAGGCAGAGATTCTCAAATTTAAGATATACTGAGCTTCAAGTCAGCCTAACTAGCAAAGGAAAACCATGACTCAAAAACAAAAAAAAGAAAAAAAAAACAAACAAACAGATATTCATTTAAGATTAAACAACAACCATTCATGGCAACACAAGCCTATAATACTAGTACTAAAGCAGCAGAGGCAAAGTTCAGTGGGAGATTCTGTCTCAAGGATAAAACAGACCACCCAATATCCTCCTCTAGCCTCTGGGTTTGTGCATGCAGAAATATATACAAATAAATAAATAAGAAAAATTGCTGAAAATTACATTACAGTTTGAATCTGAAAACAGTGCAATAGGAATTAACAAAAAGTAAAGTAATACATTCCCATAGTTTCATAATAAGCAAAGGCAATTCAAATAAGGCATTCAGCCAGGTTTGGCGGCATACACCTGTAATCCTAGCACCCTGGAGGCAAAGTCAAAAGGATCACAGCAAGTTAAAAACTACCAGTCTGGCCGGGCGTTGGTGGCGCACGCCTTTAATCCCAGCACTTGGGAGGCAGAGGCAGGCGGATTTATGAGTTCGAGGCCAGCCTGGTCTCCAGAGTGAGCTCCAGGACAGCCAGGACTACACAGAGAAACCCTGTCTCGAAAAACCAAAAAAAAAAAAAAAAAAAAAAAAAAACTACCAGTCTGGACTACATAACAAGCTTGCAGGCCAGCTAGGGCATACAGATTGAAACCCTGACTCAAAACAACAACAACAACAACAACAACAACAACCACCAAGCTGGGCATGGAAGCACACACCTTTAATCCCAGCACTTGGACAGCAGAGGTAATTGGATCTCTGCGTTTGAGGCCAAGCTGGTCTACCAAAAAGAGTTCCAGGATAGCCAGGGCCTCACAGAGAAAGGCTGTCTTGGAAGAAAGAAAAAACAATTTAAAAACAGGCAGGGAAGGCCGGGTGGTGGTGGCGCACGCCTGTAATCCCAGCACTTGGGAGGCAGAGGCAGGCGGATTTCTGAGTTGAGGCCAGCCTGGTCTACCGAGTGAGTTCCAGGACAGCCGGAGCTACACAGAGAAACCCTGTCTCGAAAAACGGGGGGAAAAAAAAACAAAACAAAAAACAGGCAGGGGTAGGGAGATAAATAAATGATGTCTGGGGAAGTCAGAAAAGGAACTGGAGTTTCAGAGGTTGTGAACCATTATGTGGGTGCTAGGAACCAAACCTGGGTTCTCTTCAAGGGCAACAAGTACTCTTAAATGCTGAACCATCTCTCAAATCTTTTTTCCCCCTTAATTTTCCATTTTTTTCCTTTTAAAGAGTTATTTCTTTATGTATATGAACATATATATATATATATGTGTGTGTGTGTGTGTGTGTGTATATATATATATATATATATATATATATATATATACATGCCTGCATGACAGAAGAAAACATCAGACAAGAGGAAATCAGATCCCATTACAGATGGTACTGAACCACCAGGTGGTTGCTGGGAAGTGACCTCAGAACCTCTGAATAAGCAGCTAATGCTCTTAACCACTGAACTATCTCTCTACCTCCCCCCCACCTTTTTTTTTTTTTTTTTTTTTTTTTGAGACAGAGTTTTCCTGTATAGCCCAGGCTGGCCTCAAACTCAGAAATCTGCCTGCCTCTGCCTCCAAAGTGCTGGGATTAAAAGTGTGCACCACCATTGCCCAGCTCCTCCTCCACTTTTTAAAAATGGTTAATCAATTAATTTAATTAGTGTTATTAGAAGCAGAAATGAGGTATTAAAGGAGCATAGTCAGCTTACCAGTAGTGACTTTAGCTTAAGAGAGGTAAGGTCTCATCATGAGTCTCTCTCCTTGCTAGGTATAGGTATAGGTATAGGTATAGGTATAGGTATAGGTATAGATTTTTGTCTGTGTAGTCTTGACTATCCTAGAACCACCTCCATAGACCAGTTGGTCTTGAACCACCTGCCTCTGGGACTAAAGCCGTGCACCATCACTGCCTGGCCATACAATATTATTTTCTAAAATAAGCATTTATCCTGTCATTTTTTCAATACTTTATTGCTTTATTCACTTTATATCCTGATCACAACCCCTTCACAAATTCCCTATCTTATCATCTTAAAGAACTTAAAGGGCTTTGTAGAAAAACCCAGAATTAAAGAACAAAAAAACACTAAAATTAATGCAACTTCAGAGCTCATTCTTGTTTGTTTGATTGTTTGTTGTTTAATGTATATGAGTACACTGTAGCTGTCTTCACACACACCAGAAGAGGGCATCAGATCCCATTATGGATGGTTGTGAGCCACCATGTGGTTGCTGGGAATTGAACTCAGGACCTCTGGAAGAGCAGTCAGTGCTCTTAACCACTGAGCCATGTCTCCAGCCCAACTCTAACCATTCTTAATTATGATAGAGTATTATAATTAAAACCATGCCTGACACTGCCTGGATGACCAGGAACAAGAGGAAAGCCCAGAGACCTAGGGAAGAATCAAACTCAGCTGCCTCCCTCCACCCCCACCCCCAATCAATAATGATGTTCTGCTATACTCACAGATCAGTGCCTAGTTTGGGTATCATCAGAGAGGCTGCCTCTGCCAGCTGATGGGAGTGGATGCAGAGACTCACAGCCAAACAGGCTGAGAGAGAGCCCAAATTACAGGTCTCCACTGGGTCCTTCCCCTTGGAGTTTAGGGAACCCCATGGAACAGGGGAGGAGAAAATTGTGGGAGCCAGAGTGGTCAAGGACACTGGTAGAACAAAGCCTGCAGAATCAAATAAACAGGGCTCTTGGGGGAGGGTGAACTTGGGGAAAAGGGGAGGCGTGCGCGCATGCGCGCGTACACACACACACACACACACACACACACACAGTCTGCTTGCCTGACTCTCTGCCCTCTCCCTTATTTTTCTACACAGGGTTACTCTGTGTAGCACTGGCTGTTTGAAAACTCACACTGTAGTGGCTAACCCCAAATTCTGAAATCCACCTGCCTTTGGACAGGGCTATACAGAGGAACCCCATCTCAAAAAACCAAAACCAAAACAAAACAAAACAAAAAAACAAACAAGCAAGCTGACCTAGACTTAGCATAAAGCTAAGGTCAGACTCAAACCAGACTTGGCTGATATATATATCAGCCTGCTACAAAAAGCAAGACATATGGAAACTGTACATTTCATAAGAAATGAAACTTTTTAAGTGTGCCTGGGATTTTCAGGTTTTCACACACAAATACCAATGTGTCAACGAAAACGTTCCAAACAAATTTCAGGTTACGGTAAGCTATCAATTCATGGGCTATCTTACTTAAATCTTATAGCTCCAGTTGTCTCTCTTGCCAAAAGCTTGCCAATTACAAGCAAGCAGGAAAGTTGTGTAATATAAATATATACACAGAAAATAAGCTTGCTCTTGTTTGTGTCTCTTTTAAGTCTCCTGAATAAAATTTACTCTTCTGTTACTTGAGCCTCATACGGCATGTCTGGGCAAATTTGATGACTTGGATTCAGTTTAGAAGCCAGGCTTACTGCCAAGTCTACTGTGTCTATTCTCTTTACCCACCAAGAGCTTTAAACACCTTCCTTATTCATGTTACTGCTGTGACCAAAGTACAGCATGCTATCAAATAGGGCTCAGCCTCCTCAGGTTTCCAACCTCTTAGGAGTAATGTGATTGCCCTCACTGCATTATAGCTTCCTCAGCCCCATCCTTATTTAAAATAAAATATTTTCAATGACCAGTGATGAGAAAGAATTGGTAATACAACTCATTATCTTCTTTTAAAGTTTTTGTTTCATAGATGGAGCTATAAATTATATCATTCCCTAGACTGTCAAGGCCATTAACCATACATTCATACATTCTTTCTCTCTCCAATCAACCTTTTTTTTTTTTTTTTTTGGGGGGGGGGTTGCTTTTTTCCTGGCTGTCCTGGAACTCACTCTGTAGACCAGGCTGGCCTCGAACTCAGAAATCCGCCTGCCTCTGCCTCCCAAGTGCTGGGATTACAGGCGTGTGCCACCACGCCCGGCTTCCATTCAACTTTTTAAAGAGGGGTTTCATTATATATGCATACATTTGTGTGTGTGCACATACACTTGTGTGAAGGTCCCCTGGAGGGCCAGAGACTATGTTGAATCCCCACAGAGCTAAAGGTACAGGTGGCTACAAACTGTCCATTACGGGACCAAACTCCAGTCTTCTGCAAAAGCAGCAAGCACTCTAAATCACTAAGCCAATCTATTCTATTATCAGCTTTTATAGCTTAAGAAAAGCAAGCAGTATAATTTCTCTCCAAAAATGTCCTTATGATTAGATGAAGCTTAAGAAAAATAAAGCAAACCTCAAAAGCAGAGTTTGTACTATGCCTGCTAAAAAAAAAATAACAATGATTTTAGGGATATTTTATGGATGCTGCTAAAAGGTAAATCATAACAGTAAGTAGATTCTAGGCTAGGGATACAGTTTAGTTAGTAGAGAATGCTTGTCTTGCATACAAGAGGCTCTGGGGTTCTATCTCCTATAAACTGAGTATGTACGGTAACACACACCTGTAACCTCAACTCTCTACAAAGGAGAATCAGAAGTTTAAGGGTATCTTCAGTATACAAATTCGAGATCATCCAAGAATACAGGAGATCCTGTCTCAAGAAAAACAAAACAAAAAGCATTAAAGTTGGTTCTGATGTGCCCCAGGCTAGCCTTGAACTTGTATGTAGCTAAGACTGGCCATGTACTCTTGATTCCAGCCTCCCAAGTGCTGCTACCCTTGACTATTTATGTAACACAAGTTAAAAATTTTGTATTATTCTATAAAACACCAGAGTATAACCTCTACTAATATTTCAGAATACTTGCCCAAATGGTTAGACCTTACTAAGTATACAAGTAACAAAGCTCTTAAAGTCATATTTCTAGCCAAGGCGGTGGTGGATATGCCTTTTATGCTAAGATTATGTTTAGCCATTTATAATAGAAAAATTAAAGTAACTGTAAGTTAAACATTTTAAAATAATAAAGTTTATTTTTCAGATTCTGTTATTTTTTTTCTGTGTGAAACTCCAATAAATCCTCCAGACTCTCATCTAACAGTATAAACCTATCTCAAGCCGGGTGGTGGCGGCGCACGCCTGTAATCCCAGCACTTGGGAGGCAGAGGCAGGAGGATTTCTGAGTTCGAGGCCAGCCTGGTCTACAGAGTGAGTTCCAGGACAGCCAGGGCTATACAGAGAAACCCTGTCTCGAAAACAAACAAACAAACAAACAAACAAAAAGTCACATTTCTAGGTTTGCATGCCTACCTATAACACCAATGTTTGAGAAGCTGAGGCAGGATTAAGAACTGAAGGACCGCCGGGCGGTGGAGGCGCATGCCAGCACTTGGGAGGCAGAGGCAGGCAGATTTCTGAGTTCGAGGCCAGCCAGGTGTACAGAGTGAGTTCCAGGACAGCCAGGGCTACATAGAGAAACCCTGTCTCAAACAAACAAACAAACAAACAAACAAACAAAAGGACAGGGGCTGGAGAGATGTTTCAGCGGTTAAGAGCACTGACTACCCTTCCGAAGGTCCTGAGTTCAAATCCCAGCAATCACATGGTAATTTGCTAATAATCACTGACTTAATCACTCATTGCATACTTTCACTACAGCTACAATCTACAAAAAAGTCTAGGTATGAAAATACAGATTAGCAGGAATTAAATTCTCTTCTCCGATACCTAATTAAGTGAGTTGTACAAACATTACAAGAAATCTTAATAAGCAATTCCCCTTTTTTATCGTAAATAAATTATCAAACCACACTTGTATGATTATTGAATCAATCTCCTTTCAAACCTTACTGAGTCAGCAACTCTAAAAGCAGAACAATGTAATTAAAAGCAAAAGAATGTAAGTATTTATACAAAGAGGTAAGGAACACCAAAAAGAATAAAGACTGAATCAAAACAGGACTGGCCAGAAGGCTTAGCGGGTTAAAACATTGCTATTGAGCCTGAATTTTGATTTCCAAACCTGAAACCCACATGCTGGAGAATTCCTTCAAGTTGTCCTCTGGCCTCCATATTTTCACACACAAACACACACACACAAAAAAAAAAATAGGAACTACACTATGGAGAACAGGCTGTTTTTGAACTCACAGAGATCCTCCTGCTTCTGCCTTCCAAACACTGGGGTGTACAACAGCGTGAACACCATTCCAAAAAAAAAAAAAAAAATCCTGGGCAGTCATACAGACCCTGAGAGAACACAAATGCCTGGCAAAACCCTCAATTACCATAAACAGAGAAAACAAGATATTCCATAACAAAACCAAATTTACACAATATCTTTCCACAAATCCAGCCCTACAAAGGATAATAAAAAACAACACAAGGAGGGAAACTACATCCTAGAAAAAGCAAGAAAGTAATCCTTCAACAAACCCACACAAACATAATTCCTCCTCTAACAACAAAAATAACAGGAAGTAAAGCCGGGCGTTGGTGGCGCACGCCTGTAATCCCAGCACTCTGGGAGGCAGAGGCAGGCGGATTTCTGAGTTCGAGGCCAGCCTGGTCTACAGAGTGAGTTCCAGGACAGCCATGGCTACATAGAGAGAAACCCTGTCTCGAAAAACCAATAAATAAATAAATAAATAAATAAATAAATAAATAAATAAATAGATAGATAGAAGTAACAACTACTTTTCCTTAATATCTGTTAATATGAAAATTAATATACACTTTCTGCTTGTTTGTTCGTGACAATGTCTTGCTATGTACCACAGAATGGTCTTGAAATCATGCTCCTCCATATCTCAGCCTCTCTATTAGTAGGATCGTTTATTTGATGTTTTTACTCTATACTATGGTTTTCAGAACAGCTTACATATTTCAAAATTATTTATACTACCAAAAGAAACAAATCAATTAATTTAGGAGGTGGCTTGTAAGAGAACAAAGAGTGAGACTGAAAGTTTTGCTTATATTTATAATTATTCTATCAATTTTGAAGATGACCTTATAATTTACTCTTTTTCTGAGATGAACACTTTTCAAAATCATCACAGCCAATGAACCAGAATCTTACCCTCACCTAATGTCTGTATCACCCTCCAAGCAGAACCATTGTTCATTGAAACAGTTGATGAATGAATTCATGGATAGACCATCTTAATACATACACCATTTCTTAAATGAATGTAACCTGTTCCCTGTGGGCTGAGAATGACAACAACCATTCAAGTCAAATAGCTTGATATTGTGCCTACAATTTAGTTCTTGGTGCAGCAGAACTATCAACTCTTAGCTTAGCTACTATGGAGGTAAAATCCTGTGAGGGACATTGAAGTATAGCCTTATTACAATGAACTCCAATGTCTAAAAATTGTCTTATTTTGGGTTTGTCCCAGACAGTAAGAGACAAGATTTTAAACTCTACTAAAAACAAAAACAAACAAACAAACAAACAAACAAGCATGTTCATTTAATAACATGTCCATCATTTTTATGATTGGTGTAAAATATATATTAGGTTGAATATAATAATAAAAAAAGATAGTGAAATTGGGGCTAGAAAGATGGCTCAGTAAAAAGCACTGACTGCTCTTCCAGAGGACCTGGATTAAATTCCCAGTATCCACATGGTGGACCTAGAGAGATAGCTTGGTAGTTAAGAGTACCAACTACTCTTCCAGAAGACCTAACTCTGTAACTCCAATGTCTGATACCCTCACACAGACATGCAAAACACCAACTTAAAAATAAGTAAATTATTAGGGAAAAGAAAAGGCTCTGCCTCAAATATTAAAAAAAAAAACAAAAAAAAACCTGGGACATAAGATAATTTATCAAAGAGACAGTAAATTATATTGAACATATAATCAGTACTAAACAACACTAAGCACTAAACAATATAGCTAGAAAAAGAATCCTCAAGTTTACACATGAAAATCCTGTGTAGTAGGTGTAGCTGAAGCAGGAAAACTACCATGAGTTTGAGAGTAGGAAACTTTATCTTTACCAAAAAAAGTATATTCAATATTTGCTGAGAATATATAAAGTATATTTATTGCAAAAAATACATTATAAAACAAAAATATTTCTTCTCTTAAAAAACAGCAGCAGAAGTTGGGTGGTGTTGGCACACGCCTGTAATCCCAGCACTCTGGGAGGCAGAGGCAGGCGGATTTCTGAGTTCGAGGCCAGCCTGGTCTACAGAGTGAGTTCCAGGACAGCCAGGGCTATACAGAGAAACCCTGTCTCGAAAAAACCAAATCCAAAAAACGAAGGAAAAAAAAAAAAAACAAACCCAGCAGTAGGTAAGATACTATATATAATGTTGCATGCATTTCTTCTGGTAATTCTCATTGTGAATTAGAAAACATTTATCCAATTTTGAGGCTGGAAGGATGGTTGGCTCAGCAATTATGAAGACCCACAATGGGTAGCTCACAAGTGTCTGTAAGTGCAGTGAGGTAGGAGGTTGAGACAGGAGGATTGTTGTGGCTAGCTGGCCACCAGCATAGCTTCAGAGTCAGTGAAAGATCTTGTCTTCAAGGGAATAAGGCAGAGAATGATAAAGCAGAACGTTGTACTTCCTCCTGAGACCTGTGTGTGTGTTTGCACATGGAGACACACACACACACACACACACACACACACACACACAGAGTGAGCTCTAACCTATGTTTTGTGGAACACTGTCTTAAATAAACAAACTGAAATTGAAAGTTCAGCATAAGCCGGGCGGTGGTGGCACACGCCTGTAATCCCAGCACTCTGGGAGGCAGAGGTAGGTGGATTTCTGAGTTCGAGGCCAGCCTGGTCTACAGAGTGAGTTCCAGGACAGCCAGGGCTATACAGTGAAACCCTGTCTCGAAAAAAAACAAAAATAAAAATAAAAAAAAAAAAAAGAAAGAAAGTTCAGCATGTGTTAAGCCATGCCTATAATGGCAGCATTTGAGACATTAAAGGAGGATCACAGGTGATGGTTCCAACTAAAGTCCAAGGTCATCCTCTAGTACACAGCGAGAGCAGAACAGCTAGGAATACACAGTATATGAAGATCTTGTCTAAATAAATAAATAGGATATGGAGAGAGTTCAGTAGGTAAAGTATTAGGACCTGAGTTTGATTCCCAGAGGCTATGTAAAAATGCTGGATGTGGCAATACAGGTTTGTAATGGCAGCACTGGGAGACAGGGACAGGGAGATCCCTTGGGCTCACTAGATAGATGTCTAGCCAAAATGGAAAGCTCCAGGCCAATGAAGAGACCCTGTCTTAAAAGAGGCGGGCAGCTTTACTGAGGATGACACCTGAGGAGGAGCTGCAACTTACACACTACATGCTCTCACACACACAGAAACCGAATTGCCAGATTACAATTATTTTAACAGCAAACTAAAAAGAGAGATGTAAACAGAACGCTGGAGCATCAGAAGCTGCTCTTTCTAATAATGCAATGCACTATACATAGGTGAGTTTTATTGTTTATTGTGTTTTTTTTTTTTTTTTTGAGCATGGACTCACCACATAGCTCTAGAATGTTCTACATAAATCATATTGACCTCAAATTTGTGGTCTGCCTGCCTCTATTTCCTCTGAAGTATAGATTAGAAACACACAAATGCTGAGTTACAGTAAATACTTTGCCAGGCACTATATTAATATTTCTAAAGTTTCTATTTACTGGGGAATTATGGTCATTTTGAATTTAGACTCTAAGGAAAAACAAAATTGTTTGGTTTAAAAAAATATGACAGGCTATTCTGGAACTCTTTATGTAGACCTCCAGTCTGGCCTTGAACTCACAGAGATCTCCACCTACCTCTGCTTCCCAAGTACTGGGGTTCAAGGTATGTGACACCATGTTCAATTTCCACAAAGAAGTTTTCAAAAATATTTTCAATGTATGGAAATCTCAGTGTGCTCTAACTACTCTCAAACCTTCAGAGAAACAACTAATATAGGCCAAAATTACCAAGATCTGCTATTTTGTGGAACTGACCAATCAGCCAAAGAACCAAAACAATGCTAACTACCATGAAAAAACAATGAGTAGTGATTCAAAACTTAAGTGGTATTTACTCATAAAAACACAACTGCATTAAAGAAAATAGCTGAGTGTGGTGTCTCACATCAGTAATCCCGGTAGTCTCAAAGGCTGAAGCAGGAGGAATACCTCCAATTCTGAGGCCAGCCTGGGCTACATAGTGAGTTTGAAGCTGGCTTGTTACACATAGTGAAACATTGTCTCAATAAAATACAAAAGCAGTAAGTTTTACTTTTTCATATGATTTTCTCCATAATGGGAAACAAATATTCTTAAGAAAATGACCACTGAGTATGGTGGCACATGGCCTCCAATACCAGATGAAGCAGGAGACCACGCAGAACCAGACTCTAAGAAAGAAATGATAGAAAAAACAAAAGGCAAGCGATGGAGGGAGAAAACCTCCTAGAACAGTTTAAAGTCAGCTTCTGGTAAAAATAAAACTGTTCGTGTTTACCTTTGGGAATTCCAACTACAAATCAAATTACAAACATTTTTTCTAAAAATTCACTCAAACAAGTTGTTTTTCCCCCAACTTCCATAATCTAAGTGCAATTCAATGCCATCCTCTCCACAAACCCCACTTTTTCTATTTGCTTTATATATAAAACTTATGACAATTTAGTTTGCCTACTAATAGTTATTTGAGCTATGCATCTCATCTGTTTCCCAACTTTCATCAGGAGACAGGACTTTGAATCACTATAACTCTACCCAACTAAGTATCCACTAGCACCTTCAGCATAAGACTGGTTCAAATAATGCTAATGGAACTGAAAACAAACACAGCCAACTCTTAACTATTACAATTATTTATCTCATTGAAAACAGCATAAGAAGGCTGAAAAGGAACTAAAAGGTATCATACCACCTACAGATTCAATGCAACTCTGAGAAACCAATGTTATTAGACTTCAATATACTTATGAATAACTCACAATATACTTATAAGTAACTCACTTAATACTGGAAAGAATAAATAGGGATACTCTTATCCGTCTTCTTTTTCTAAGTCCTCTTGCATATGTAATAGGGAAACTGAACTTAATGAACCACACTATTCCAAACCAGGTCACAGGAGAGAGTTAAGTCCCCAGTCATCACCCTGTTTCTATTTCCTGACTTGTTTGACCCGCAAGCATTATGGTGTCCAGCTTTCCCAACCTGAGATCTCTTTTAAAATATCTTCTGAGAAGAGCTCTTTCTTAAAACAAAAGTTGACTTCTAGAACATTCTAGGAGCTAAATTATATTTTTAAAATGCGACGTATCTTTTTTTTCTTTTTTAAATCTCCAGAAACACTTTGCTCAAGCAAAACAACCCAGTTTTCAGAAAAGTTCGTTAAGTACACTTGAAACGAAGTGAGGAATATAAGTCTGTAAAATTGGACGCTAACTCGAACGTGTTGCTCTCCTAGCAAAGTAGTTTTTAAAAGTAGAATTTTAAAAGGGTCCTACACTACAAGAACACGCATCTTTCAAGCAAAGAATTTCACAAATAGCTTACAAACAGCTAAGTGCGCTTACACTTCTCGGAGACATTTCCTCTGCACCACGCTGGCACAGCTACGACAACCAGAAACCTCTTGGGGCTTTGGCCCCAACCTCTGCCTCCAAACCCCGGGCGTCCGCCGGCCACTGGCCTCTCGGAGTCGAGCTCCCTACTAGCTCGCTTGCAGCCAAGACACTTCCACGTCGCCCCCTCCTCAATTAAATCTTGCTTTCCTCGCCACACGCACGCCCCAGGGGGACCGGCGGAAAGGCGAGCTGGCGGGAGCGCGGGGAGGGCACGCTCCACAGTCCCGGCTGGCCCGGCACCCACCTGCAGGCCGCGAGACCTGGGACACCGGCGCTGGTGCCCCGTCCTCGCCGAAGACGAGTTTGAAGTCGAGCTCGTCGTGGGCGCCACAGTTTGCAGTAGTCATCGGCGTGGCCCGGGGTGCAGCGCCTCCTCCTCAGGCGGCCGCGGCGGCTCCTCAGCGCCGCTTCATGCTGGGCCGCGCCGGCCAGGAGGTCGCGGCTTCACTGCAAACTTTCCGGGCGGGGCCCGCGAGGCCAAGCGTTCCGTTGCGACCTAGAAAGCTGGCCGAGCGCCCCGCCGCACTAGGAGCCGTCACCGCCGCCAGTCGAGGGTGCCTAATAGCCACGGTCGCCTCAACCAAGGCTCCCCGCCCCCCACCCCCACAGTCGCCGCCACTGCCGCCACCGCCGCCGGCGCGCTCCCGCGCCCTGCAGCGCGCTCAGCCCCGCCCCTCGCCGCGCTCCCGTCCGACGGGGCGGCCCATAGGCCGCTGGCTCCGCTGACAGTCACGGGCCCCGCCTCCTCGCCGGCCTATCGCGTGAGTCCTCTGCGAGGAGGAAGTAACGTAAGCAAGGAGCTACAAGAGCCCTGCTCCCTCTCGGGAGTTGTAGTTTCTATGTCTTCCGCAGTTTCTAAACCAAGACCAATGTAGGGCCAATAGCGCTGTCTAATTAGATTGGGGAACCCACATAGGCCAATTGGAGACTATCCTTTTACCGCCCCCTCCAAATTGGGCGTAATTCACGTCGAGGAAGTGGGTAGCAGTGCGCCAGAGTTATAGGTGTTGGATATTTGGCCCCCCAGAGGTACTTTTCACCTCGGCTGAGTTTAGAGTAGATGCGTTAAACCACCTCAAAAGTTACCACTCACCCCCGCATCCCTCCATACCAACTTCAATGGCGTAACTTCGAGAGGGCCAGGGATTGGTTCGAGCTTCTGTGTAGGTTGGGGTGGAGCTGAAGAAAACCTTGCGAGACAAGTCTGGAGTCAACTCAGATCCACCGCTATGGGTGGGGCCCCGCCTCAGTGACTGTGCCTTTGTCCCCTCTAGCCCGCACAGAGAGCTGTTATCTTGAGGATACCGTGCATTCTAGATAGGCCTCACCTAAATGAGAGGGGCCAGGTCTGGTCTTTGATGGAAATTGAGCAGACACAGAGAAAAGTCCCTTTCTTGACTTCTGCATCCTAGTACACAACCGTAAGACTAAGGTATTGTGACACCCGAGCAATGAAAACCCACATATAGGAAGTGACACTGTCAAAAAGAACCCGTTTTCAATCTTGGCTCCATCTCAAAGAGCCTGCCTTCCCTGGTGAGACATGAAACAGCCCAAGACACCATCCTGTGGAGTCTGGGGACTGAGTCTTGTTTACTTAGAGCATAATTAAGAGGAGTTGGGAGAAGCCAGTGACCACCTCTCCCACAACAGCACATCTCATACTACTCACAAAAGCCCCTGGGAGAATGGAGCAAACACAAGCTCCTTGCAAAGATCTAGCATCTCAGTGATTCCTGGGCTACTAAGTGAATGAGCCCCAGGGGGAGCCCAACTGAGCCTAGGGGCAGAAGAGCAAGGAATGTTCTAAGCACGTGAGCCATTCATCTTGGACTGGTTTATTCCTGCTCAGGGCTTTACCTGTACTTACGAGGGACATAGAGATACCAAGATAGTCTCCCTTCAGGGTTGAGAGAGAGGAATAGCAAATATATAATTTCTGTGCAGAGATTAGAGCTGTGATAGGAGCTCCAAGGACATTGAACACCCACACACACACTGCAGGGCCTCCTCAGGATTAGTAGAAACTGGAGACCCAAGCAGAGCCTGTTCCATAGAGGGACCAGTGGGCAGAAGCCAAAGGTGATTCTGGATGAGCCGGCAGAGTCACTGTGTGATGCTAAGACTTTATCCTGAGGACAGTAGGGAACCAGTATAGGGTTTAAAGCAGAAGACTGAAATACTCACTTCTACATAGAACACTTGACTAAGAACATTAAAAGCAGCAAGGAAGAGGAAGTGGTCAGGCTTGGTGGCACATGCCTGTAATCCCAGCGTTCAGACGGCGGAGGCAAAGGATCAGGAGCTCAAGATCATCCTCTTATAGAGTGAGTTTGAGGAAAGCTTAGGTACATGAGATCCTTTCTCAAAACAAACAAAAAATGAAGGACTTAACTTATTAAGTGGGTAAAAAAAGGGGGGAGGGGGACTGGAGAGTTGGCTTAGAGGTTAAGAGCACCGGCTGCTCTTACAGAAGTCCCAGCAACCACATGGTGGCTCTCAACCATGTAATGAGATCTGACTCCCTCTTCTGGTGTGTCTGAAGACACCAACTATGTATTCAAATAAAAATCGTAAAAAAAAAAAAAAGTGGGTAAAAAAAAAATACTTCACAACAAGCTGTCCTGTCTTCAGAGGGGCTAACCCAGAAAGCTTGAATCTGGAACTAGGAGACCAAAGGCTACATCCAGTCGGCCACCAAGACAGACTATAGGGTAACCAACTAGTTCACATGGTTTCACTATCCTATAAGGTCCCCAAAATTTAGCCAGCTCACTTACCCGTTCCCATAAAAGATAAAGCAACTTTAGCTCCATTTGTAGATGCATGCTTGTAATTTAGATCGAGAGCGTGAACCCAGTTTCCCTCCCCGCCCCAGTTATGACTTCACTTGAACCAGGTGAATTAGGCTGAAGTGGAGGCTGCAGAGTTGGAGAGATAGAGACACTTGCTGTTCTTCCAGAGGATCTGGATTTGGTTCCCAGCATTGACACGGTGACTCACAACCATCTGTAACTTCCAGGGTGTGTGATGCCTTCTTCTGGCTTTATAGGCACAAGGCACACATATAGTACACATATATACAAGTAGGCAAAACATTCATGTACATAAAGTCAGAATAAATCCTTAAAAAATAAGGGACCACAGAAAAATCCACCCATTTATTAAATGCCCAGCAATGCATCTCCCCCACCACCACCACCACCACCCGGCGCCCCCCAGACATTGAGTACAAGAGACTATGTAGAAAAGGGTCAGGTTGCAGGAAAGGCCTCCGGTTTAGGGTAACATAGAATGTTAAAGGCTGAGCAGAAGAACCAATTGTAGGAAATGAGTTTCATTTTTGTAAGAAAGGCAGCATGAACTAACTGTGTTGGGCAAGAGGAAGAGAAGGGGAGAGGGAAGGGGGGAGAAAGAGAGTGACAGAGAAGAAACTCAACTCCTGTAGGCCATGAAGGTCCCCCCAACACACAACACACACACACACACACACACACACACACACACACACAGGGTCCCCTCCTCCAATATGTGTACTCGTTTCACTGCTTCCCCAGCTAGGGCCGAGACTTCCCCCCACAAAGCTCTTGCTCACCATCTACCGCAACTGCAGATGTCTCAGGGGGGCCTAGTGGGAAGGTCAGTAGATAGAACCTCAGAGTTGACAAAGACCATTGGGGTCTCTGTAGACCCTTTTCTCCTCCTGTGTACATGATGGCTCAGGCTTGAGAATCAAGAGACACTTTTTTTCTCTCATATGTTGCCATAGGCCTAGTTGGGGCTCTACTGCTGAGGCTTCTATGCCTCAGAACCATGGAGTGACACAGTGTAGCCCAGCCCTGTCCCTTGTTTCATATTAGGGAAAACCAGAAACCTTCAAGTTTAGAAATTCTTTCCCTCTGTGCCATATACCCTCTCCCCACCCACGACGCATACATATACACACATACACACACCCTCCAAACTCTTAGTTTGCTGTGTCTGCTCTCCACCTCCATGCCAGTGCTGGCCATAGAGAAAAGGACTGCCTGGAGCGGCTCCAGTTTGGATGGCTAAGTTAAAACCAGCCAACTATAACCTCAAAACGTCAGCTGCTAAAGTCAACAGAGAGTACTGAGAACCCAGGCCATCACTCTGTCTCCTCCGGCTGGACTAGGGGTTTGGACTTGGTCCAGGGAGCAGTTTCCAAGACCACAGTCCTGAACGGAGCAGCACCTGGGAGGACTTAAGCCTATGGGAGTTATGGTCTATGATCCCCCCTTCTATTTCCGCAAATCAAGCTTCTTTCTGTAACTTTGTAATCCCCACCGACTTCTCCAACCTTATTCATCCTTCTTCTCATGAAATATAAAAAGATTTATTCTAGGCAAAGCATGATGGTACACATTTGTAAGCGTAGCACATGGGGGCAAATGCATGTTGGAAGCCAGCCTGGTCTACAGAGCAAGCAAGTTTCAGGTCAGCCAGGGCTACATAACAAAACTCCACCACAGAATAAAAACAACAACGGGCTGGAGAGATGGCTCAGCAGTTAAGAGCACTGACTGCTCTTCTAAAGGTCCTGAGTTCAAACCCCAGCAACCACATGGTGGCTCACAGCCATCTGTAATGAAATCTGACGCCCTCTTCTGTTGTGTCTGAAGATAGCTACAGTGTAATTACATATAATAATAAATAAATCTTTAAAAAACAACAACAATAATTGTCACTAGGGATGTAGGTCAGTTACAAGAGTGTTTGTCAGGCATTTACCAACCTCTGGATTCAATTCCCAACACAACATAAAACCATAAGTAAAAATAAGTTTTAAAAAGCAAAATCTGTTCAAGGGGTTAACAAGATTGCAGTTGCCACACAAGCCTGATGAGCTGAGGAAACCTGGAAACCACATAAAGATGGAAGGAGAAGCCGGGCGTGGTGGCGCACGCCTGTAATCCCAGCACTTGGGAGGCAGAGGCAGGTGGATTTCTGAGTTCGAGGCCAGCCTACAAAGTGAGTTCCAGGACAGCCAGGGCTATACAGAGAAACCCTGTCTCCAAACACCCCCCCCCAAAAAAAAAAGATGGAAGGAGAGGAATGATTTTCCAAATTCATCCTCTGATATCCAGATGCATCACCCAACAGAGTAATAAATAAGCAATCAATACATATAGTTCAAGGCTAGCTCAGAAAGCACAAGTTACTGTCTCAACAAAAGAGAACCAAAGACCCCCATAAGACAAGCTAGGGGGCGGTGGTGGCAAGCCAAGGAGAGTGCTTCCATGAGGACAGGAATGAGTGGGTGGCACTACTACTTCTCTCCCAGAAGGGGTTGGGAACTCTTATTCCCTGGGTAGACTTGGAGAGCCAATGCCTTCAGGCATGAATAGGCCTTTCAGTCAGTCCCAGATCTTGGGCAGGTCACTGAGTCCAGAGCAGACATCACGGAGCTATGCTAATGAGCAAGCTGTTCAAGGACTAGGACCGACACATTCACCCAGGATCTCTGCCAGCTCCCCCCCCCCACTGGGTCACTGGGCACATACTAACCAGCCCCTCCCTCAGCCACAAGCCTCTCCCCAGGGTTCTCAGAGCTCCTCCCACCCACCTCAGTGCCACCGGAATCTTAGCAGTACCTTTTTCTCTGCTTCCTGAATCAGGAAAATGAATCTGACCTTGTCAGGGAAGGAGATGCCCCAGAAAAACCACACTAGTGAGAAAAAGAGGCTTGATAGCAATGCCCATGGCCACTTAGACTGCACTTGATGCTCTTTCCCAAAACCTGTTGCAGCATGCCTGGGAGGAAGGGGTCCTCTGGTCACGTCTGGGGGCCTTGGTCTTCCTACTTCCATTCCAAGTACAAGAAAAGGTAAAGGGGCCGGGTGTGGTGGCGCAGGCCTGTAATCCCAGCACTTGGGAGGCAGAGGCAGGTGGATTTCTGAGTTTGAGGCCAGCCTGGTCTACAGAGTGAGTTCCAGGACAGCCGGGGCTACACAGAGAAACCCTGTCTCAAAACAAAACAAAACAAAACAAAACAAAAATAATAATAAAAAAATAAAAAGAAAGAAAAGGTAAAGGGGGAAATTTTCTTAAAGACAAGTTTCATAGAAACAAATCTAGATATGAACTTTCTAAATCGTGATGGCTGAGATCGAACCAGGACTATCTTCTTTCTTAGTGGGGCCCCAGCTCTGACAGCAGTAGAATGAAAAGTTAAAGCAGCTTCTCAGCAAGCAGAAACACACAGCCACACAGTACCCCATCACAGGCCAGCCTCACATATGCAGACGACAACTGATTTTACTAAGAGACAGATGACTAGAAGTGAGTTACCCAAGGTACACAGACAAGGGGCTCTGAGGGGCCTCTGGGAGTGTGGTAACTTTATCTGAACAAAGAAAAACTAGTGTAAGCCGGGCGTGGTGTCGCACACCTGTAATCCCAGCACTTGGGAGGCAGAGGCAGGCGGATTTCTGAGTTCAAGGCCAGCCTGGTCTACAGAGTGAGTTCCAGGACAACCAGAGCTACACAGAGAAACCCTGTCTCGAAAAACCAAAAAAAAAAAAAAAAAAAAAAGAAGAAGAAAAAGGAGAAGGAGGAGGAGGAGGAGGAGGAGGAGGAGGAGGAGGAGAAGGAGAAGGAGAAGAAGAAGAAGAAGAACAACAACAACAACAACAACAACAACAACAACAACTAGCGTGGGTGGCACTGGAATAGAACAGGCAAAGCCTAAACCACTAGACCTTTGATTCTAAGACATGCAGGGCCAGGGGCTGCAAGTTGCCACAAAGCCATGAGGCTGTCCTCAGGGGACTTGTTGGAAAAAAAAGGTTCAGTCTAGAGGGGAATCCTCCCCCTATACACCCTGGCAAAAGGAAGGTCACACACCCTGTTTACAGCAGAGGAAGCGGGGGTGGAGCAGGACAGGGACCTTTGGTCAGGCCACCCCTCCCAGTAGGGGAGTGGGGAGGCCCCAATAAATGTGTGGGAGCTATTTGTTTGCTTCTCACTGCCAGGAGGAAATTAAAGACAATCTACCACTTCCTTTCACCTCAAGTGGGACTGGGGGTGGGGGTGGGGGTGGGGGAGTGAGCTGTGACTGCTGCATTTGACAAAAGCCAAATTGCCATCCTCAGCAGCCCTCAGGTGTTCCCTGCCCTGAACAGGCACTTCATCTGGTCTGAGTTTAGCTGTAAGGCATAAAGGAGACTCCTGGCCCATTACCCCCCAAGTCCACTAGGTTTGCGCTGTCCCTTTATGGGGTATCAGATACTCTTGGTTTTTCTGAGATTACACAGACCTCTCATCAGGAAAGTCAACTGAAGATTAAAACCTCATTAAAATGGTTTTCTTGGTCCTTTCCTGCTTTCACCAAAATCCAGTGGACACCAAAGGTCCACTCGTTCCCTACATGTAAGAGACAGGCTTTGGGAAGCCCCAGCTCAGCACAGAGGGTAGACGCAGAAAAATTATGTCAGGATGTAAGGTTGAAGCAGTTGGTCTGGGTGAGAGTCAACGTCTTCTTTATTGCACGATATCAATGTCAAGTTGGAAGTGAGACCCAAACACCTTATTTTCAAAGAAACATTCAGGCCACTGGGAATTTGGCTTGGCCATCAGACATACAAGAGATAGTATTTCCCTTGGACATTTCTTGGCACTTGTCTCTACCTTCCCATGTCAAGGGCCAGCAAACTGTCCAAGGGCAGCTGGTTTAGGTCGAGGCACCCATAACCCCTTCACATCAGTCCCCCACACTGTCAACCAGAGCAGGAGTCAGCAGCCTTCCAGCAGGTTCCCTTCGCTGCTTTCCAAGGCTACAAATGGCTTCTTGCATATCTCCCCAGACAGTGCTGGCTCCGGAACTCTTGGGCTCCCAGGGTCTTGGTCAGGGGCCTCTCGCTTGCGCTTGTTCAAGGAGGGATTCTCCTCACCCAGCAGACCCTCAGGGAGGCCCCGGCTCCTCAGACACACAACTGCTGCAGTCTGCTCCGCCAGTTTCTTAGACTTGTCCCTGGGTAAGTGAAGCAACAGGTAAACAGAAGGACTACAGCCGAAGCCCTGAGCCTACAAATACTGTGAGAGACTCTGCTAACACTGCTAAGAGGGCTCATCCCTGGGCGCTCTCACACATAATACACCCAAGTCACAGCTCCTAAGTAGGCTTGTATCCCCACACTGACAGTCTTAGACCCAAGATGAGAACTTACCACAAGGTGGACTGGTACTTTTGTTCTGCGACAGTGACAACAGAGCAGAACATGCGATCTATAGGTCGCTGAACCTGGAGCAAAGCAAAGGAGACAGAAGACTGCCCACCTGCGTCGTGACATGCTGAACACATAAATGAAAGAGGACTTCTCCCACTCCCACGCCACCTTGGATTTTTCTAGACAGGGTTTCACTGTGTAGCCCTGGCTGTTCAGGAATTTGCTTTGTAGACTAGGCTGGCCTCAAAGTTGGAGTTTCACCTGCTTCCTCCTGAGTGCTGGAACTAAAAGTATGCACCACAACTGCTGGGCTAGAACTTCTAACTTAACTCAAATAGAGGCTCCCTGATCACATGCTCTGCCCAAGGGAAAGTACCTGCTGCATATTTCAGGGGGAAAAGGCAGTTATGCAAATTGACAATGATATCAAGTGTGTCAGAGTTCTGTCACTGATCTAAACAAAGGGCCATTATCTGCACCTGACTATGGGGCCTCTGCCTACTGACTTCTTTTTTTTTTTTTTTTTTTTTTTTTGTTTTTCGAGACAGGGTTTCTCTGTGTAGTCCTGGCTGTCCTGGAACTCACTCTGTAGACCAGGCTGGCCTCGAACTCAGAAATCCGCCTGCCTCTGCCTCCCAAGTGCTGGGATTACAGGTGTGCGCCACCACGCCCGGCTCTGCCTACTGACTTCTATGTGGGCCAGTTCCCAGCAGAAAGGAGTTCACCAGATGGCAAAGGGTTGAGAAGGAATAAGTGAGGAGGCAAAAAAAGGTACATCTGGCAGAGGGGTCAGGGGGTGTGGCTGGAGGAGAGAGCTGAGTGGAGGAGATGAAACTGGGAAGTATTTGGGGGTGGGTCTTATGTTCTGGGGTGCTGGTAACTTGAACAAAAGAGACAGGGGTTAGATTTGTTTTCCAAAAGTCACTCTAGAAGGGACACAAGGCCCAGAAAGTGTAAGCCTGGAGGTCAGAAGGCCAGCAGGAAAGACAGAACAGCCATGGGATCAAAGGAAGCAAAGCAAGAGTATCTCAAGGTTTCCACCCCAGGGCCCCTGCATGTGGGCAGAACTCTGTGGCCCACTGGCTGAAGCCCAACCCGAAGATATATGTGCCAGAACTGGACGACGAGCCCAAGGTTGGAGTAAGGGGCTATCAGCAATTGACCCTACTACTAACAACGTATGCACATCTGTGGAAAGAAAGCTCAGATGCTGCCAGGCAGCCGCACTGTGAATGTACTGTGGGGATGGTAGCAGTGTAGGAGGCACTGGGGTTGGATGCCGGACAGGCAACAGACAGGAAAACTCACTGTTTCATACACAGGCTGTGGCAACTTCTCTCTCCGACACCATTCCAGCAGGCACATCTTGGGGGTAATCTGGGGTGGGTATGCTCTCCTAGAAAAAGGAGGAGAAACAGTTAGGGCTCATTTGCCAATTCTACCCTATGTCTTAGCAAGAGCCACCAATTTAGCCACTGGTAGGTGCTACAGGAACTGGAGAAACTGAGATATCAGGCTGCTGCCCAAGGCTCTTGCACACACTCCCTTCCTATTCCACAGGCAGGTGCATCCTCGGTTTTAATCTAAAGGGAAGACGGCCTTACCCATGCTTAGCATAATAATGAGTGCATGTATGTGAGGACTCCCAGTTCTCTGAGTGGCAAACTGGACAACAGCCTTCAACAGCCAGGAAAGGTTTGCTGGGCCTTTCAAGGCCAGCTCTGAGGGAACGGGTGGAGGTAGGACGGGAGGTGACCACACAGTGGCTTAGAGCTCTAGCCTAGTGCCCACTGTGACTCCATCTGCTGAGTGTCGGGGTTATTTGCTCTGCTACAGACACAATCAACTCTGGCTTCAGAGTCTGTCTGTGACAGGGCGAGAGGGACACGCTGCAGCTTCCACTGGGAGCTCCCTCTGGCACATGACTGCCCAACAGCTGTCCACTTAACCCCACCTCGAGCCTTGCCAGATAAGACTGGCTCCTAGCCTGGGGACTGGGAACTGGAGAGGCTCAGACCCAGATGGCGGAGAACAAGCATGAGGGAGGGCTCCACTCGAAGCTGAGTCACAGCACGAGGAAGCATCAGACTGGAGCGACTTCTGCCGAGAGGGGGCCCACTGGCCTGGTGAGGGGCAGGGTATGAGCAGGGATTCGGAAACAAGTAAAGGCGAGGCCCCTGAAGCCACTGAAGAACTTCAGGGGGAAAAGAACAGATTTTGAAGAACAGAAGATCCATCCCCCTGTCCCAAGTTGTAGAAGGAAGTGGGTCAGGAAAAAAGTAGAGTTCGATTCTGTCTATCTTAGAAAACTAGGCCCCACCAGTGCTCCTGAGCTTCAGGAACTGTCTTCTTCCCTGAAAGCACCTTCTCTTTGAGGGCAAGTTCAGGTCACCAATAGCTACATGGTAAGTTCGAGGTCAGTCTAGGCTACATGAGATCCTGCCTTAAATACAATCCTTGAGGTGGCACAGGCCTTGGATCCCAGGACTCTGGAGTCTGAGGCAAGTGGGTACCTGTGAGTCACCCTGGTCTACATAATGAGTTCCAGGACAGCATGGGTATATAGAGAGACCTTGTCTCAAAAGGAAACAAACAAACAAACAAACAAACACTAATTAAAAAGCACCTTCTTGGAAAACTGAAAACTAAGACCAAGTGTCCATACTAAGGAGACCTATGGTCTCTAAGCTTGACATTATTCACATATAACAGCCACTAAAACCCCAAGACAACTTGCCCTGGACACCTACCGGTCAAACCTGATAGCCATTTTAATGATGCCAGAGGTATCCTCAGCTGGCTCCGCAACTGCCTCTGGAGACCTGGCCAAGAGGTCAGCTCGCCGAGCATCGAGCTCCCGAATGGTCTCCTCATAGAAGGCGCCAAGGCCAAAGGCCTCACTAGAGAAAGAGGTGAAGCAGGATAGAAACCTTAGAACAGAATCCAGGGTTCTGCAGGAGCCTGAGAAACTTCTATATCACAGATCTCAAAGCTCACCAGGGTCTGATCATCAGAAGATACTGTTTACACACCCTGGCATCTGCCTAAACGGCAAAGTAGAGGATGAATTTAAACCATTGAATGTGAACACTAGAGGGAGGTTGGGCTAGGGAAAAAAAGATCTCAGAGGTTACCCCACCACCACCATTCTCAGCTCTTTCCCAATGATGAGCACACGGACAGGTGTCTCCAACAGTCCAGCACAGCAGAGCTGACCTATACTGGGATGAACATGCTATCATCTTCATGTGGGCCCAAGGAGGAAAGACAAAGGCTGAGGACTGATTGATGGCTTGTTGCTCGTGGTTACCATGGACCTAGTCTGAACCCCACACAAGGCTCCCACGTCACATTCTCTGCTGGAAGTCATAAAGCACTGATGTTGAGCTGCTTGACCTTCATGGGACAGGGGCAGAAGCAGCGGTGCAAGCCGAGGACAGAAGACGGTTTCTGGAAGAGCTGTCCCCTCTAAAACCACCCCTCTGCACGGACTGCTGAAGGCAGGTGTGATCCAGAAAGCCTTAGAGGAAGGAGGGTATGTGCAGCCAGTGTTAGGAGAAAAGGCCTCTAAGAGAGGACGCAAACCTCCAGGTGCTACCCTCATGACTTAAGACACAGCCTCCCTGACTAGTATAATGGAAGTAGGCATTTGCCTAGAGCTCTAAAGCTTCCCCTCCCTCCCTCCCTCCCCCTCTCTCTCTCTCTCTCTCTCTCTCTCTCTCTCGTTTTCATCCTAAAGCACCCCATCCCATCTCTGCCCCACCCCCATTTTTGTGTTTTTTTGTTTTGGTTTGGTTTAGATTTGTTTTTTTATTTTTTATTTATTTTTTATTTTTTTTTATTTTTCGAGACAGGGTTTCTCTGTATAGCCTTGGCTGTCCTGGAACTCACTCTGTAGATCAGGCTGGCCTTGAACTAAGAGATCCACCTGTCTCTGCCTCCCAAGTGCTGGAATCAAAGGTGTGCGCCACCACCACCCAGAAAGCCTCATCTCTATTGATCACTGTTTTTGTTTTTTGTTGTTGTTTTTTAGCCTGGCACACAAAAGGCCCATTAATAGAATCACATCTTCCTTAGGAATTCCCAGGCCTATCTCTTGCCTTCCTCCAGGAGTTCAGGACAGCCTGAACAATATAGAGATACCCTATCTTAAAACAAACAAATAAATAAAAAACAAACAAACAAAAAAAACAGTAACAAAAACCACCTTTTTGGGAAGCTGGAAACTTTCCAAGGCCTGAGGTCCCTACGTGGACACTGTCCTAATCTAACAATGCCCTAGTTACCAAACTGAAATAAATAGTCGAAGAATGGACGGTTTCAAAGCTGTGAAACCTTCTCACACCTTTGGCTCTTTGTGTCTCTTCTACAAAGCAAAGCAGTCCTGCCACCCAACTCCCACCATACACATCCCTGGTCCCTCAGCAAAATCTTAGGGACCAAGGTCAAGTCTGGGTCAAATCTGCAAGAACAGCTAGACAGACCACGGCACTCTTACCAGATCTCCTGGGCCGACTGGGCGGCATGGAGCAGCCTTCCCTGGGGCGACTCCAGCTGCTCCCGCAGCATCTGACACAAGCAGTACTTGGTGTTGGTGTAGTGGTTATCATACTGCACCGCCTGAGAGGAGAACAGCATGAGCCCGCCGGCCACCAGCGCATGCTGAGGTGGCTTGGGGGGTCTAAGAGGGTGTTAGAAATGTGCTTAAAGTGGAGCCTGTGTGACCCGCCCCCTGAGAACTGCTCCCACCCTATCTGTTCCTCCACTGTCATACAAAGTTTAAGGGTCAAACTAAGGCTCATGTTGAACAGCATGCCCACTCAGACTGAGATAAAAGTATACAAAACCAACCCATGCTTCAGGCACCACAGGCCACCACAGAGAAACAAATGCTGAGTGTCTTCCAGGGCAAGGAGAGGAACACAGAAAATTTTGGCAGGGGAAATCTAGGCCTAGGACTGGGGGGGAAGACTTCTAGTCCTTACAACCAGGATCAACCTTATCTTGGCAAACCTCTCTTCAACTTCCCCTACATGGGTGGGGCACAACCCCATCTACTAAGCATGTTCATACACATTTATCAACTTGAATGTCTATAAAAAGATAGGCCCTGAGGTTACCTTACTCTACAGCTTGAGACATGAGGCCCAGGGAAGCCAGATGACTTCCCAGAAGTAATGCTGTGGCTGTTCACCCAGCTCGGGGCAGGGCAGGGTAGTGCAGTAGGTAAAGGCTTTCTAGACAGGCCTACAGGACCACCTCGAGCACTCGCCACCACCTCCTCCCCACACACTGTTGCAGCGTCTCCTTTACGCCTGCTTTCAGCACCTAGGAAAGTGCCACGGCGTGCTCAGGAGAAAGTATGGAATAAGTGGGTAAGTCCCAGCCAGGGGCAGGACGGTGATTCAGCTTGTCTAGCCCAGAAAGTACCTGATCGGACTAGAAGCATCCATGTAGATGCTCGGAGATATTCTCTTTCTCGTGACAACACACCCTCTTGGGAGCTCCCGAAGGAGTGCTGAACAACAGTGATAGCATCACCTTTCACCTAGTAAGCAGGCTCAGCACTGAACATGTCTTGTTGGACACACACTTGCCAGATGGCCAGAAGAGCTGGACGGCTGGCCTGGGCTGAGCTAAAGCCCTTTGTCCGTAGCTCACTTAGTCACTACAAATGTGCTAGTTGTGCTAAAGGGTTTTGTTTGTTTGTTTGTTGTGTTTTTTTTTTTTTATTTGAGTTCATTGGGTACAGCCCTGGGGCGCTGGGATTCTATACTGGGCAGTGCATGTACATGGGTGGAAACAATGAGTTGTCCTCAAGCTCTTCAGTGAGTTGGATTTGAGCAAAAGTTCCAGCCCTTCTCTGCCCACTAGAACACCCAGAACCAAGAGTTATATAAGGGCTGCAGCACTGGGGAAAGGAGGCTTTGGGACAGCAGCTGCCCAGAACTGGATACATGCCTCATCCTACCAGCCCAGCTTAATAACCATCAGAAAACCAAGCGAGTGCCACAGCTTGAGGAGAGCACAGAAAACCCCAGGCATGAGTGAGATTTGGGACTGGAAAAGAAGGTAGAAAACTGCCCTGGGGAAGGGCTGGAACTTCTCAAACCCACCTCACTGCAGAGCTGGAAGACAGCTCACAGTTTCCACCCTGTACACGCGCAGCCCAGGATAGAAGAACCCCAGCGTCCCAGGGCTGTACCCGATGAACTCATCCAAATTAATTAATTAAATAATTAAAATAAAAAAGCCATTCTCAAGTTGGGTGTGGTGGCACATGGCTGAAATCCCAGTACTTAGGGAGTAGAGGCAGGAGAATAAGGCCCTGGAGGCCAGCCTGGGCTACGAGCCTCTATGTTCAAACTAAGAAGTGAACGTAAAGTGCAGAGACTTACATATCTGATGTACTTCTGCATGACTTCCTCCAGAGGACGAAGGCCATCCTTGAGGAAGATGGAGGGGTTCCACATGGCTGCTCGAGCCACCATCACCGAGGAGGCAGCCGTGGTTTGTCGAAAGTCTTCTATGTCCAAATGTTGCTGGATGTGGTCGTGAGATCCTCCGCTAAAAAGCAATAGCGTTGGAAGAGCCCATGAGGGAGCCTGCCAGGTTTCCTGAATCATCTGCCCTGCCCGTCACTATTAGCAAGTTTTGGCCGAGCCCCTTCCACTGTCAGGACTCTAGGTGAGGAAAAAGCACAACCCACTGTTACATGAGGAACACAAGGCGATAAGCAAACAGTCTGAACCGTGTCCAGCATACAAGAGAATATTTTTTTAGAAGTTTGATTTTTCTTCTCTACTATCCAAAGGTAGACAATATTTGAAGATGTATTACTAAAACTGAGATATTAGTCCTGCAAGCCACTTCTATGTTTTCTTTCTCTGAAAACATAGGATCTAACACCGCGGTGGGGGCGAGGGGAGGGCATCTATTGCTCCTTCCCACCGGTCAGGGGTAGCTTTTCTCAGGACTTTTGTTTCTAATGTCTAAGCTCCCCAAGTCTTACGTTAAGCCCTTGGGGTGCTCATCAAGACCTCACACTTGCTGGCACAAGTGTCTGTAGCACCCAGAATATGCTTGTTTGGATCTTTCTTGCTTTCGTCCTTCCATCCATCTATCGTTCCTTCCTTCCTTTCCTCTTCTTCTCCCCTCCCCTGTCTTCTTCCCTCCCTCCCTCTCATTCCTTTTGTGAGACAGGGTCTCTCTACATAGCTCTGGCTCTCCTGGAACTCATTATGTAGACCAGGCTGGCCTCAAACTCACAGAGATCTGCCTGCCTCTGCTTCCCAAGTGCTGCAATTAAAGCTGTGCTCCACTTTCCTGGCATCCATCCATTCATCTTTCCTTCTTTTCTTTCCTTTCTTCCTTTTTTTAAGACAGCATCCCATCGTATTTTCTTGGCTGGCCTGAAACCTTCCATGTAGACCAGTTAGCCTTAGAGTCATACAGGTCTACCTGTCTGCCATCCAAGGGCTGGATTAAAGGTGTGTGCTACCTGGTCACTGTCTGGATTTCTCCTAGCTGACTTATATTCCTTTAGTCTTGTTGCTATGAGCTCTAACTTGGGACTCCTCACACCAACCCCTGCACCTTGCATCCCTAACTCGAGATGAGACATTACTCCGCCTTAGACCTGACTGGGCAACCATCCACTCCCTATTCTTATTTGTTCCCATAGCCCAGGGCACCGTCAGAATGCCCTGAGCTCTGGCTCCAAATGTCAGTGCTGGCCCCACTCCTAACTTTACATTTTTGCTGCATTTCCCCCTTTCCTTTATGGTCAGTTTTTGAGGATTTCTTTTTTACACTTATTTGGTTGGTTGGGGATGGGGATATATGACATGGTCCAAGTGGAGGTCAGGGGACGGGTTGCAGGATTCAGTTCTCAGGGACTGAATGAACTCAGGCTGTCAGGCTTGGTCTCAGATACCCTAACTGCTAAGCAAACGTGTCAGCCCTGTGTTTGTTTTGGTTTTGTCTGGGTTTGTTTGTTTGTTTGTTTGTTTTGAGACAGGGTCTCTCCTGTCAGTTCTGGATCTTATTTGTAGAACAGGCTAATCTTAAACTCACTGAGATCCACCTGCCTCTAACTCCACAGCGCTGGCATCAGGGGCGTGTGCCGCCATGCCTGGCTTGTTGCAGTTTCTTCATGTTCTGCCACTGCAGTTTTCTACCCTAGCACAAGTGTTTTCTGAGTGGGTGGAGCATAGAGTACCTGAGGAAGAGCGGGGCTTACTTGGCTATGACAGGAATGGAGAGGCTTTCCGCAATGGCTCTTATAACTTCACAGCGGACGGGGTGCTGAGGTCGCTCCTCTCGAGTCCTTCAGGATAAAGAAAAGAGATGGGTTCTAGGGGCTGAGGGCCCAAGGCCAGATCATTCCTTTAGTCCTACTGTCCTTCCTACTGAACCTCAAGTAGATCAGACAGCTATGTGGTTTTCTAGGACAGGTTGCTGGGAATGGCCTCCCTGATCTATGGGGATGAACTCTATCTGAAGGGGCAAGAGAGTGAGAAGGTTAGGTGTAGCTCTCAGGAGTCTGAAGACTGGGCACAGCTGCAGAGGACCAATGTGGGTGGCCTACCCCCCAAGGTCACATTGCTTTTCCCTGGCTTCCCCTTGCCTCTGTCAGAAATAAGAGACAGTGTCTCAAAAATGCTGCCCCTACAGTCCCAGTCCTGCCCGTCCCCGGGGACCTGGAACAGCTGCCCCGCTCAGACTGGCCACTCCCACACAGCTGCCCCTTGCTCAGACTGGCCACTCCCACACAGCTGCCTGTGCTGAGGCCAAGACGCACAGCTGATCTTTGGGAGAAGCACCTGACATGGGGTAGGCCCTGTTCCAGGGGCCATCACAGATCATGACCCTCATGAGAAGCCACAGGAGAAGCAGGACACAAGCCAGGGCCCCTTCCTACCAAGGTCAACAGTAAAAAGTTCCTGTGCATGAGTAAGCAAATCTTAGATACGCTTCAGCGATGGCTGGGCCAAGCTGTGTGTGAAGACAAGCAGGAGAGGAGACGAGCCAGTTCCTGCTTGAGCGAAGCTCCTGTGCTATATATTCTTTGATTTCTCGGAAGAGCCTGCCAACCCAGCTTCTACCTTTGACAACTTACATCCCCAGCAGCCAATTTTACACCAAACTAAACAGCTGCATTTGCTGAATTTCTGATGGTCAGGAAGTCCTTCCCTAAACTCTCCAAGTCAGTCTTCTAACTGCCTCCAACTTCTGGGAAAATAAGTTTTCTTAATTTACAGCAAGGATTTCCTTAAAATACAGCAAAGCTGTATATGCACAATCTCATAAAAGCTTCAAAATAACTATGAAGCAGAAATTATATTAATTGCCCAATGAGGAATGTGTCAATCAGAGAGGTTAAATGCCTAAGGATGCACAGGTAGAAAGCTGCAGATCTGGGATTTCAAATCAGACTACCGAGGCTACAGCCCACCATACTCAGTGGGTGTATACACGTGCATCCGTCACGTCCAAACCCTCCTAGCTTTGATCCACTTTACTCTTCCATATGTTGTTCAGAATATACTCCCAAAATTTAGTAACAGGCATAAGCAGTAACCTGGGCTAGTCCTATAAAACCTGAGTCCCCCCAAAACGGAACATCAGCCAAAGTGTATTAATCAGAATTAGGTTAAAAACAAACAAACAAACAAGACATGCTTGGCACAGGAAGCAAGTCTGACAGGGAGACAGCAGCCTTCAGAAACACCTTGACTCAGCAGGCTCTAGTGCCCGTGCCTGTAATCCCAGCACTTGGAAGGCAGACAAGGGATTGCCACGAATTAAAGGTCAGCTTGGGCTACATAGTGAGAGCCAAAAGTCACACACACACACACACACACACACACACACACACACACACAGAACACATCTTTAAAAAGAAAAAAAAAAAAAAAAGACTCAGCTCCCAGTGGAGAACAGATGAGCTACAGATACACGATCTGTTTGAAGCTGCACTGGGACAGCTGCAGTCCACCAAGGGTGGGAGAGAAAGGCAGTGCCTTTAAAAGAAAAGCCATCTGCTTGGGGTCATTCAAGGGAGAAGCCAGCGTTCAATGAAGTGGGAGAGAGAGAGAGAGAGAGAGAGAGAGAGAGAGAGAGAGAGAGAGAGAGTCCCTGGGTGTAGCGGCTCATCCCCGTAATCCCAGCACTCGGGTGGCTAAGGCGGAAGGAGTGAACGCTTAGGACATCTTAGGTTGTACAGTGAACCTGTCTCCAAAAATGAGCAAGCTATGGGGTGAATGCCTACAGGCCCAACGTTTAGGAGGTGAAGTCAAGAGCATCAGAGGTTCAAGGCCAGCCTCAGCCTTGTGTCAAGTCTGAAGCCAGCCTAGGCTCTATGAGACTTTTAGTAACAACAAAACCAAACCAAAAACAGCCAATGGTAAAGCACTTGCCTGGCATGTAGAAGACACTGGATATAATCTCCATCACTTTAGAAATAGGAAGGAAGGAAGGAAGGAAGGAAGGAAGGAAGGAAGGAAGGAAGGAAGGAGGGAGGGAGGAAAGAAGGGAGGGAAGGAGGAAAGGAAGGAGAGAAAGGGGGGGAGGGAGGAAAAAGAAAACCCTAAGATTTAAATGCTGTAACCCCACCACCACCCGGCTGTCTGACAGACTTTTAAGTGCACTCTATGTCTTGCACACTTACTTTACGTGAATTCTATGTCTTGCACACTTACTTTAAGTGCACTCCATGTTTTGTACTTACTCATCCTGCAGGCAGGCTCCTTCTCCTTCCCTTGTGTTTCTAATGCCTGGAGTTTGTGTCTACCATCAGAAAGTACTCAATGAATGACAAACGCAGACCCTTGCAGAGATTAAATGTTCTCTAGATTCATAGGCTAAACACACAGAGAAGCCGTTTGTCACGTAGGCTCTACTGAGTGACCGTGAGGAATCTCCCTGCCAGTTAGTCACTCACCTCCCATGAATGGCAATGGCTGAAATGCCAGTCCTCTCTATCCGCTTCACTAGGTTCAGGGTGTCTTCTAGCTGAGTAAGAAACATTACAGCACAAGGTAGTCATTAAGGACCCAAGGAAGGCGCTTCTGCACCCCCAGACAACACCACCTGAAGAACAGAACTTCAAATGCTACAGTCTTACCGAGGGCAGGATTCGGATTTTACAAGTCACAGGTCTGTGTGTTCCTTTAACAAGAGTGCTGAGGATCTGCAAAGAAGAATAGACAGGAACATCTGTCTGGACAAACCACCACACAGTTTGCAATAGTTAACACACCTACAAGACTCGTGCACACTGGTAGAGGAACAGCACTTGCTGTCATATACATTTACACGTAAATTTCACGAGGCAAGGATTCAGCCTCTGTTCTGTACTAAAATTTCAACACTAGCAAGTCCTTGCCTGGTGTGTGTGTGTGTGTGTGTGTGTGTGTGTGTGTGTGTGTAGGAAAGGTTGCAAAGAAAGATCAAGACATAACACGGGAAAATAGTCAAGGAGGTAGCTTGGTGCAGCAACACAAGAATCAGATCAAGAGAGACACAGCGGTCTGGATGTCTGTGGCATTGCTACTTTCTTCCTACATCACAGATTCTCAGGCCAGGCTGGAGTGTGGGGAAGGTGATCTCAAACACTGCACTCCTTTCTAACTTGCAGAGGTGCCTCTAGGTAACAGCTACCAGTTAGGCTTGCATTTACCATCATTCTAGACAGATGAGGGCAGCAGAGAGCCAGTTATAGTAAAACAGGTCTTATCTAAGAACTAAGGATAAGAGGCTGTTCACCACCAGTTCACCAACTGCTGGCCAGGCAGGCAGGAACACTCAACAGGTGCTGCCTCAGACAGCAGACTAGACCTGATTGCCAGAGTCATCCTGGCAAGCCTTAAAGGGACATTTGTACTTTAAGGAAGGGGACACTGCCAGGCCCCTAAGGATCCATCAGAAAAACTCTCACTCAAGCTAGGCATGGTGACACATGCCTCAGCACTTGGGAGGTAGAGGCAGGAGGAACAGGAGTTCAAGGCCGTTCTTGAACCATAAGGAAAAGAAGGCCAGCCCAGAGTACGTGAGACCTTATCTCAAAACACACAAACCAATCAAGCAATCAATAAATCCCACATTAGTTTAATAACTGGTTCACAGCAACATATCTAGAAGGTTCCCTTGCAAGTGGTGACTTTAAACCTTTGAACTGTAATAACAAAATACCAAGTTATTTGATGCAGTTTTCAGCCTTAGAGAACTTCCTTTTCATCTATTCTAAGTAGCTCTAGGTACTTTCTAGGTATTTCTGTTCACAGTCACATTAAAGATCAGGAAGGAGATTAGGGCAGTGAACCATCCAGTCACTTGCTAGGCCCACATGAGGGAAGAACAGACAACTTGAGGCTGTCTTATTGCCAGGGGTATAGACACCCCACCATCCAGATCTAAATCATGCTGCAAGTCCCTGCCAGAGAGCCCAGGGATGAAGCTCACATCTGAGTGAGAAACAGAATATCCAACCAGGGGCAAGCTTGCCTTACCACATCTGTGGGCTGGCCTGAAATATGTTAACCCCATCCCCCAAAAAAAGGGAAGGAAATTTGCCATTACTAGCTCCGCCCCACTCTTCTTGGCTTTGGAGATGGGTTTCACTGCATATCCCAGACTGTCCTGGACTCTGTTGCATAGTGTTGGATGCCCTCAAACGCAAAACCCTCCTGCTTCAGCCTCTTCAGTCCTGACTGACATTGTAAGTGTCTGCTACCTTTTTTCTCTTCACTGTTTTTCAAGACAGGATTCTCTGTAGCCCTGGCTGTCCTGGAACTCGCTCTGTAGACCAGGCTGGCCTCAAACTCAGGGACCACCTGTCTCTGCCCTACTCCCAACAATCTGGGATTAAAGTCCTGTGTTACCACATGTGGCTTAAATACTTGTGAGTGTAACTAATTCAGTTACATTCACAATATAGTTAAGCCACTATCACAATGTATTTCCATAGTTTTTTTCCTGACTCCCCATGAGCAACTTTATCTTAAGAAAACTTTCAAAGTCCCCACAAAGCTCTCAGCCAGTTCCCAGCTTGCTGGTACAGAGTGGACCAGAATTGAATCCTGCCCTGTATGTATGCCTAAGTCACATCTAACTTGGTGGAAGCCTGAAACCTCGCTCTCATGAGTAAACCCCATCAGGGTCAAGCTGGCACACGTGTCTGTAGCAGCATGAAGCACGCTTCTGAGAAGGAGTGCATCACTGTTGCTGCCTCTTATCAAATATGCTCATTAATGTGGGGCAGGGGCAGAGCCAACATCGTTGGCCTAAGAAGTCAGGAGGATGGAAGAAAGGGAAACTACCTGTGTGCACACATGAATTGGAGCCTCCTTTGAGGCATCCCTAGTCAAGTGGAAAGAAACCATTGAGAGCCACAGTTGCACCCTCCGTTCCGCACAGGGCCTCTGACTGCAGGTTCCAAAGCCCAGGCGGTTACTGGACTGTGGCAAGGATCTCAAGAATCCTCTAGCATGAGGTGTCACCGAGAAGGGCGCTAATGCTGAGGTTAGGACACAGAGCTGAGCTTCTGAAGCTGGCTGAGGTGTCACCGAGAAGGGCACTAATGCTGAGGTTAGGACACAGAGCTGAGCTTCTGAAGTTGGCTGAGGTGTCACCGAGAAGGGCGCCAATGCTGAGGTTAGGACACAGAGCTGAGCTTCTGAAGCTGGCCTTGCCTGCCACACCTTGGGAAGAGAGCCTTAAGCAGCCTCCTCTTTTCTCGGTGTGCTTTGTTTGGCTTTGGTCTTTTGAGACAAGGTCTGAGTCCAACCTGATGTTGAATCCCTAACCTTCCTGCCTTCTCCTAATTGATGGAACTCCAAATGTATGTGGGCCACATCCAATTCAGTTTCAATAAACTATTCTATTTTTGTTTGTTAAATTCATTTTTGGGTTTCTGTTTTTAACCTATTCAGTTTTTTTTCTTTTCAAAGATTTATTTATTTATATGAGTACTCTATCTGCAAATATACATCAGATCCCATTACAGATGGTTATGGGCCACCATGTGGTTACTTGGATTTGAACTCAGGACCTCTGGAAGAGCAGTCAGTGCTCTTAACCACTGAGCCATCTCTCCAGTCCCTAGTTTGGGTTTTTAGCTTAGTATTTATTTATTTATTTATTTATCAAAAAGGTGACTGTGGTCTGGTGGCATGTGGTAGTTTAGAATAAGAAATGTCCCCCATACTTGTGTGGGTGTTTGGCTACTTGTGCCCCAGTTGGTGGTGCTGTCTGAAGAGGTTATGGGGAGGAACAGCCCTGCTATAGAAAGTATATCCCTGGGAGACAGGCTTTGAAAGTCAAAAGCCTTACAACACTTCCAGGTCATGCTCTCTGATGCAGGTTTGCAGTCAACGATGTTATCTCTCCACTTCCTGCTCCTGCCTGCTTGTCGCCATGCCTCCTGCCGTGATGGACTCAGCCCTCTGGGATTATGAGCCCATTAAACGCCTCCATTTTTAAGTTGCCTTGGTCATGGTAGTTTATCACAGCAACAGAAACTGAAGTAAAACATAGTGCTAATGTGGGAGGAGTACATGGGCTCAGGAGTCTGAGGCGAGCATGAGCAACACAGGTCAACACTGGGGGGCGGGGGGAGCGAGAAGAGAGAGCGCGAGCACGAGAGCGCGCAGAAATGCCTGCTATGTCTATTTTAAGGGGTTCTGAGAAGAAATGAATGAAACACACACTGCACCTCTCATCCAGCCCCTAGGAAAGGCCTGTCCATCTACACACAGACTGTGACACACACTACACCTCTCATCCAGCCCCTAGGAAAGGCCTGTCCATCTACACACAGACTGTGACCAGAGACCGAAGACTGTGACACAGACCTGGAGTGGCCTGCCCTCTGCTCTCAGATCGTCCCAGAAGGGAAAGGAACAATATCCAGGAGGCCATATCCGAGTTCTCGGGCCCTGTGGCTCTTAGGTGACATGTCCCTCAAAAGCACTGAAGGCCGACTGAAGCCTATCTAGCTGCATATCAAAGTTACTTTTTTAAAATTCCCAGGTCAGGGCTGGAGAGAGATGCAAGAGCAGGTCTCCCCAGAGGACTGGGGTTTGGCTCCCAGCACCCACAGCAGGGAGCTCACACCCGCCTATAACTCCATCTCCAAGGCATCCAGTGATCTCTTGAGCCATTGCATGTACATGGCACAGACATGTAGGCAGGTAAACCACCCATAACACATAAGAATAAATAATTAAAGACGTTTTCTCTGGGCCCAAAATAGAGAATCTAGGCTGACTTCAGCAAATCTGGACTAAGGTGGAGAGACACTTTAGAGAACTCTATGTCTCGGCACATTTTGCGGACCCTACCGCCACTCACCTTCTCGATCTTGTCAGGGTCTGACAGCAGAGCGGCTCCCATTCCTCCCTAAGGAGAAGCACACAGAAGGCCTTACGACTGAAGAAGGTGGCCCAGCCACAGTACATGAACAGGACAGCAACAAGGGAGCTGAGGCCCACTGGGACTGGCATTGCCCTAACCACGCAGGAAGGCAGCAATTGTCTGTGCACACCACACACCCCATCAGGAATCAGAATGCGATGGATCCTAACAGCCATCACTCTGACCATTCTGCAAAGCCATGTATCCACCTAGAAATGGGCACTACAGAGGCTATGTTTTTAGAACTTCATATCCTCATAAAAATCTTAAGAGTCATAGCCCACCATCTACTGTGCCCTTAGAACATGGAATCCACCTGAGCAGAGTGGCACAAATACTCAAGAGGCTAAGTCAGGAGGATCAGGAGTTCGAGGCCAGCCTTCACTGCATAGTGGTGAGTTCATACCTAGCTTGCACTTCATAGATATATCCTGTGTCAAAAAAAAAAAAAAAATGCAGCAAATGACAGTCCGCTAAGTCACAAAACAACTTAAAGCTCAAGGATGGCAAAGATTCTGTCGTCTTAACTTTAAACTCTTCTAAAAGAATTATTTATGTATTTCATGTATGAGTACACTGTAGCCATCTTCACATACACCAGAAGAGGGCATCGGATCCCATTACAGATGGCTGTGAGCCACCATGTGGTTGCTGGGAATTGAACTCAGGACCTCTGGAAAAGCAGTCAGTGCTCTTAATCACTGAGCCATCTCTCCAGTCATGTTTTTAAACTTTTTAACATTTGCGCGCAGATCAGAGGACAACTTGAGGGAGTCAGTTCTCTCCTTCCTCGTGTGGGTTCTGGGGTTTATTTTTTTTTGGGGGGGGGGGCGTTTCTGGGATTTAAACTCCAGTAATCAGGCTTGGTGACAAGCACCCTTACCTGCTGAGCCATCATTTCTGCCAATGGCTGTCTCTTGATTATAGGCCCATTTACCAATAATTTTCATAACTGTCTATATTTCTGAAGTATTAGACAATATTATGAATGACTCTGTGTTGGCTTTGTTGATACAGGATCATGTTACATAACCCTGGAGGAGTACTGACATTACAGTTGTAATAGAGACGGGATTTTTTTTTCTCAAACATGTATGTGTTTGTGTGTGTGTATGCCACATGTGTGGGCATGCCCTCGGAGCCCAGAGGGTTCAGGTCTCTTAGAGTTGTCTTGGGTTCAGGAAACTGAAGCCAGGTCCTCTAAGAGAACAACAAGCACTCTTAACTGTTGAGTCATTTCTTTAGCCCTAGAGAAAGGATCATTATAAATTCAATTTTATTTGCTGATACTGTGTGTATGTATGGTGTATGGGAGAGGGCACACGCATCCCACGGAGCATGTGCGGAGGTCAGAGGACAACTTTTAGGAGTTGATCATGGGATTCAGAGATTGATTGCACATCGTTAGGCATGTGTGGCGAGCACTGAGCCCATCTGCTGACCCCTAGGATCTGCGGAAGTCTGAGTCCCTGAGGAATAACGTAAACGGGCTGCACATGCAGCTCAACATGCCTACTGTACTCAAGTCCTGGGCTCGGGCCCTAGCATCTCATCAAACTACATGTGGGGACGACATCTGTAATCCTAGCACTTGGAAAATAAAGACCAGTGGACCAGAAGTTCAAGGTCATCATGTAGCTCAGGCTAGCCTCCAACTCATCCTCCTGCCTCAGCCTTTGCAAGTTAGATTACAGGTGTGCGCCATCATATCTAGCCTAATAGTATCCCTTTGAGCATCTTCCTAATCCAGCACAGGACCCTGCCCAGAGCCAGGCACTATAATAGTTAACCTCATTTAATCTGCACCGAATAAGTCAAGGAATATAAATACATCTTTTACCTTAGTAGAATACTCTTTTGGACAGCCCATGTTGACATCGATACCAGCTACATCATTTTCTCTGGAAAAGTATGAAAGAGAAAAGGAGGTAAACACTCTACCTGAGGGAAGAAAGTAGAGAGAGGTAAAGGGTTCTGGGCTCCTGAATGTCCTCAGCCTCCTGGGCCTGTGAAACACTAATTCTCAATGACAAAAGGTGACAATCAGAAACAGAGCCCTTCCCCCAACTGCATCTGCCTCCCCTGAGCAGAGCTCAGAAGAAACACATAACAAATCCGCATCTATGAGGAGCTGGGCATACGGGGCTTTACCACGCTGAGTGTCCTGTCAAGTGTTTCAAATACTGAGTGACCCTAGGGCTACCAGGGTTTTTGTTGTTGTTGTTGTTGTTGTTGTTGTTGTTGTTGTCGTTTTTTGTTTTGTTTTGTTTTGTTTTTTGGTTTTTCGAGACAGGGTTTCTCTGTTTAGCCCTGGCTGTCCTGGCACTCACTCTGTAGACCAGGCTGGTCTCGAACTCAGAAATCCGCCTGCCTCTGCCTCCCAAGTGCTGGGATTACAAGGGTGCGCCACCACCGCCTGGCTCAGGGCTATCCTTGTGACTGGGGTAGTGAAGCCATCTGTCAGTGTGAAAGGCGGGGTGAGCACAGAGCCCACTGCAAAGCATATCTTCTGCAAAGGAGACCGAGCCAGGTGTGGTGGGACATATGTAATCCCAGAGCTCAGAAAGTAGAGGCAGAAAGATCACATGTTTGAAGCCAGCCTGAGCTACATAAGATAGAAAAAGAGGAGGAAGAAGAAGAGGAGGAGGACAAAGGGGAGGAAGAGGAAGGAGGAGGAAGGAGAAGGAGGAGTAGAGCTAGTAGTTGTATTAGGCTGGCTTCATTTGCTGAGCTGCACAATTGCCTTACTCCAAAGAATTCTGTGATACAGAAAAGATCTTCATCCCATCCACTGGTTTACAGTGGTCTGTGGTTTGCAGCAGTTAAGGTCTGAGTTTTTTCTTACTCTCACAGTCATCAATAACAAAAACTAATACAAAGCACTTATGACATGCCACATGCTACAAAGACATGACATGCATTATTTCATTTGCTGTTTCCTATAATGCCAGAGATTGATAGACATCATTTTATAAGGAAGAGAACCAAGTTTTCAATGATATTTTAGGTAAGTTACTGTGGTGTTTTAAATATGCTTGGCCCATGGGACGTGACACTATTAGGAGGTATGGCCTTGTTGGAGTAGGTACAGACTTGGGGAAAGTGAGTCGCTGCAGGGGTGAGCTCTGAGGTCCTATGCTTAAGCTACCTACACACAGTGCAGAAGAATCAGTATCCTTCTGGTTGCCTTTGGATCACCATGTAGAACACTCAATTCCTGCTAGATCACCATGTCTGCTTGGATACTGCCATGCTCCCTGCCATGATGATACCGAACTGAACCTCTGAAACTGTAAGCCAGACCCAGCTAAATGCTTGCCTTTGTAACAGTTTTGTTGGTCATAGTGTCTCTTCACAGTAATGGAAACCCTAACTAAGACAGTTACCAAGTTCACAGTTACCAAATAACAAAGCCTGAATTCCAACTGAGCTCTGCTTTAACTCCAAAGGCCTGGATCCTCCTGACTGCTAACTCTGGAAGGAATGTATCTTATCTACATTTCACAAGGGTTAAAGCTGCGGGACTCCCAGAAGAATCCCTGGAAAGGGAAACCTATGAATAAACATTAAAAGGAGGGCTCCATATAGAGAATCTCTAGGATATAACCATATAGAGAATCTCTGGGATATAGAGGATCTCTGGTATATAACTACATAGAGGATCTCTCGGATATAACCATATAAAGAATCTCTGGGATATAACCATATAGAAGATCTCTGGTATATAACCACATAGAGGATCTCTGGGATATAACCATATAGAGGACCTCTGGGATATAACCATATAGAGAATCTCTGGGATATAACCATATAGAGGATCTCTGGTATATAACCACATAGAGAATCTCTGGGATATAACCACATAGAGGATCTCTGGTATATAACCATAGCAGTATACAGGAGTTACAGGACAACCTTCAGATACCACAGAGAAAGAAACACAATACCCTTCTCCTGAAAAAGAAAGCAAGGGGCTAAGAAGCATAAGATGGGTTGCTAGTGACATGAAGGTCTCACAGCTTACAGAAGAGACAAGGCATCCCCAAGGAGGGAGGAACTTACACAAGCCTGGCCACAGCAAGGGCTCGCTCTGCGTCTGAAGTCCCCTGGGAACACAAGAAGCTACATCAACCTGTCTTGACACAAGTGCACACATGTAGACAAACACACCTACTGGTATCTTACACACACACACACACACACACACAGTAAAAAAATAAATAGCACATATTCAGATACCCATCACTAGAATTCCACAATTAGCATTATGCCATGTATTTTCTCTCTATTGTTGCCAACTTTTAAAAAGATCTAAATGTCATTCAGGAGCTATTCCTAAAAAACACCAAGCTATGCCTAAACAAAGAGAAAAAGGCTAGCTGGGTGGCACTAAATGCCTTTAATCTGAACATTTTTGAGGCAGAAGCAGGTGGATCTCTCAATTCAAGGCCATCTTGGTATATAGATTAGGTTCCAGGATAGTCAGGGCTACACAGAGAAACTCTGCTAAAACAAAACAAAACAAAACAAAACACAAAAGAAAAGGGAAAAAAAAAGAAAAAAACAGAGAAAAAAATATCGTATACTTAGTTCTGTAATGAAAATTTTCAACTACTCTTTAGAAAACCTAAGTCCAGCCAGGCATGGTGGTACATACCTTTAATCCCAAGATTTGGGGAGGCAGAGGCAGGTGGACCTTTATGAGTTCAATGTTAGCCTGGTCTGCAGAGTGAGTTCCAGGACAGCCAGGACTATACAGAGAAAACCTCTCTCAAAAAACAAACAAAAACAAAAACCAAAAAAAAAAACCCAAAAAACCAATAAGCAAATAAAAAATAAAAAATAATTAATAAAAACTTTTTTAAAAAAAGAAAGAAAAAGAAAACCTAAGTCCTTTGATATATATATACCATATAAAAACACTTTGGCCATAATAATCAATTCTTTTTTTTTTTTTTTTTTTTTTTTGGTTTTTTGGAGACAGGGTTTCTCTGTGTAGCCCGGGCTGTCCTGGAACTCACTCTGTAGACCAGGCTGGCCTCGAACTCAGAAATCCGCCTGCCTCTGCCTCCCAAGTGCTGGGATTACAGGAATGCGCCACGAGGCCCGGCTTCATAATAATCAATTCTAATGATTAAAAAAAACATAGAAGTCATGCCAAACAATTCATAATTAAACAACTGCAGGCATGGAACATACTGCAACAACTTAATTTCCACAGTCCCCAACAGGGGACCCAATCAAGACCAGATCTCTGGAAAACATTCAAGCCACTCACAGGACACCACCATTGTACAGCATGGTACAAGCATTCAATGCTGGCAGACATAGCAGGAATTAGGAACTTCCAGGGAGCAGGGAGGACACTGCACACTGGAGTGGGAGGTGTCTCTTACCATTTGGAAGACCACCCTGCTCTGTTCTCTTTCACACGTACGGAAGACTACTCGGTCATCAGGAGCCACAAAGTCCACTGTGCTGAGCACCTCTGCATGGAAACACAAGCACATGGGCCATACCATTAATATGCACGCTCCAGCCAGCGTGAGCCCTGGAGGCCACAACAAGACTACAGCCTGGAAAGGGAAGAGTGGATTCTTCTTAAAGACATAAGTGTGCCCTCGGGAAGCTTCTGGGTTGCTAGCGATGGTCTGTTTTCAGAGCGATGTGGTTCGCTTTTCAATTATTTGGTAAATGACATGTTTCTAGTTAGTGTTCTGCAATTTTTAAAATGCTGTTGACATTTTAGCTATGAGAAAGGGACATATATGAAACTTGAGCCCAAACTACTCTAGAAAGCGGCGCTCTAAGGTTTCAGCAAAGTCACCATATCTTAGCTATATGTAGTGCTGAGCGGGCAGCATGAGTGGAAGCTGACTGCTCTTCACACAGCCTTCCTCATTACCTGAACTTGCAATCTTTGTGAATTCACTGATCTACTGAAATTCATTTATGACATGCAAATCAATAGTTATTCATAGACAGATGAAATATGGAAAAAGAAGTTGACTCACTTTCCTGGCTAAGGTCAAACTCTTGTTTGTTTTCTTTTTTTTTTTTTTTTTTTTGGTTTTCCGACACAGGGTTTTTCTGTGTAGTCCTGGCTGTCCTGAAACTCACTCTGTAGACTAGGCTGGCCTCGAACTCAGAAATCCGCCTGCCTCTGCCCCCAAGTGCTGGGATTACAGGCGTGCGCCACCACGCCCAGCTTCTCATTTGTTTTCATAGTGCCATGTCTGTTAGAGCCAGGCATGACTGTGCACACTGGCAAGCCCACCCCTTGGAAGGCTGAGGAAGAAGGGTCAGGTCAGACTAATCTTCACTATACAACGAGCTCAATGCCAGGCCAGGCTTCATGCCCCTGGCTCAAAAAAAAAAAAAAAAAAGGTCATATTTCAGTTTGGTTTTGGGTTGTTTCATCTTGGTACTCTCATTGTTTAACTAGACCCTAAGCGCTGGGTAGTGGTGGCGCACGCCTTCAATCCCAGTACTTGGGAGGCAGAGAGGCAGGTTGATTTCTGAGTTCAAGGACAGCCTGGTCTACAGTGAGTTCCAGGACAGCCAGGGCTACACAGAGAAACCCTGTCTCGAAAAAACAAAACAAAACAAAAAAACAGAAACAAAAACCCTGGAGATCTTTAAAGTATGTAAATCCACAATTAAGGCTATTATTAACATCCCTGACTGAACAGACAAGCAGTTAACATTACCACGGCTGACTCCATGATAGAAGAACCACTCAGGAGTGTAAAATTCAGCACTTAGACAGTACACCTGCCAAACTGAAGGTCTAATCCATCCCATAGCTCCGGGAAAGTGTCTGAATGTACTGACCTTGCCTTTTGGCCTGTCGTTCTGCTTCCGGCTGACTCTTTTGTTAACAGAAGTATGTCAACTGAGAACATGGGTTTAATGCTTAAAAGTTCAACACGAGAAAGGCTCAGGGCTACACTGGGATCCCAAACATCAAGTGTAGTCGCTGGCTGGCTAATAAAGACTTTCTATTGGCCTAAATTCGTATCTGGAGGTCTTCTCTGGTGAAGACCCCACAACAGTTCTAAAAGGCAGGGTAAAGGGACGACATGGTAGCTAAAGATGGTGAGAAGAGGTCCAAGGGAGGTATACAAAACTGGCATGTGTATAATGCATCATTATAACAGCAAAACACTGGAGAATCCCAGTAAGGAGCCAATGACAGCCATTCTGATATAGTCAACTGCAGTTTCTGACACAGGAAAATGTCCCGGCAGAAAAGCAAGTGACAATGCCAGGGTGAGACAGACATGAACGAGCCACGCTTGCAGAGGCACATGCTTACTGTGTGCACAGGAATACACTCTTCCCTTTCGTGATTTCCACTTTAGGTGTATGATTCTGGAGCATTCTTTCTTTTCTAGCCTATCAGATCTGTAATACTAAAATTTATTTTGGACAAGGTCTCAAAAACAGGCTTTGGATTCCTAATTCTCTGTCAGTTACAGGCATACATTACTACTTCTGGCTCAGTAATACTGAAATGTATTACTTGTTTGATTTTTTTTTGTTTGTTTTTGTTTTTGTTTTTGGTTTTTGGTTTTTTGGAGACAGGGTTTCTCTGTGTAGCCTTGGCTGTCCTGGAACTCACTCTGTAGACCAGACTGGCCTCGAACTCAGAAATCCACCTACCTCTGCCTCCCAAGTGCTGGGATTACAGGCATGTGCTACCACCTTTTTTATAATTTATTTATTTCTATTTTATGTGCATTAGTATTTTGCTGGATGTGTATCTGTGTGAATGAGTTGTAGACGATAGCATGTGGGTGCTGAGACTGAACTCAAGCCCTGCAGAAGAGCAGTCAGTGCTCTTAACTCCTGAGCCACCTCTACAGCCCTACTTTGTTTAAGACAGTTTCACTCACTGTGTAGGCCTGGGATTATAATGCAGACCAGGCTGGCCTCGAACTCACAGAGATCCACCTGTCCCCAAGTTCTGGGACTAAAGGTGTGCACCACCATGCTCAACTCTGTAGTTTTCATAACACAAAATATAAATTTAAAATAAACAGTACTACACAACTGTAATCCTAGCACTTAAAAGGTACAGGCAGGGGGCTGAGAGATAGCTCAGCAGCTAAGAGCACTGACTATTCTTCCGAAGGTACCAAATCCCAGCAACCACATGGTGGCTCACAACCATCTGTAAGGGGATCTAACTCCCTCTTCTGGTGTCTGAAGGCAGCTACAGTGTACTTACATAAAACAAAAAATAAATCTTTGGGCTGGAGTGAGCAGGGCCTGAGTTCAATTCCCAGCAATCACATGATGGCTCACAACCATCTGTACAGCTAAAATGTACTCATATATACATAAATAAATAAGTCTTTTTCTAAAGGTAGTATCAGGAATACAAAGTCATCCTCCACTAAACAGCAGGTTCAACAACAGCCTAAGAAAACAAACAAAACCTCTAGACCCTTAACAATTCCAATGCTTATTAAAGCATAATCCATCCCATCAATAAGCAGAAGGGAATCTCAATGCAGCATAGCTACTTCCATCCCACAGAGCTGAAGGTGTGCAAAATATTTACTGGTACTTTATCTCTGTTGAGCCATAATCTATGAATTAAATGTAAAACTAGGCAGACGGGGTGGTGGTGGCACCCGCCTTTAATTCCAGCACTTGGGAGGCAGAGGCAGGCGGATTTCTGAGTTCAAAGCCAGCCTGGTCTACAGAGTGAGTTCCAGGATAGCCAGGGCTACACAGAGAAACCCTGTCTCAGAGGAAAAAAAATTAAAACTAGGCTTACAATTCTCATTTCACTATTAAGAAACTATTACATGTCTAAGGTGTGCCCAGTACTAAAGTTATTCTTACCCCTGAGTCCCTAAAGTCCTACCTACACTATGAAATACAGACATTTCTCTGCTTTCAAGTCTATCAGAAAAAGGCACTGTAGCCTGTTAGTTTGTTTGTTTATATGATGCTGAGGACCAAACTTTCAAACACGTTAGGCAAGCACTCTACCAGTGAACTGCACCTCCGAACCTCAGATGTGGCTCTTGTCACTGCACCTGAAGAGCAGTGACTAAAGGAGCATGTGATCTATGGGACAACAGGGAAGGGTGCGGGGCAGGGCGGTGACGGACCTGCGTGAGCCAGCTGGGCACACACAGAGTCCCACGGCCAGCGCTGCACTCACCGTTTACCACTCGCCTGCACTGCAGCATCTTAAGGTCAATCAGCTCCTGCAGAGGGATGGAAGACACCTGTCAGTCTTGGCGCAGAGGGAAGGTTTTCATTACATTCCGGATGACCACTGTTTAGCCGGTGACACTGCTGACAACAGATCATGGCTTTGGGGACGCCTGTGCCATGCCCTACAACTAAGCACGGCAAGCAAGGCCTGGGGCGAGCTACTGAGAACCTGCCGTGAACCTGCTGTTCTCTCCAGGACCCTGGAGGCACTTGGTCCTGTTGGGGATAAGCCGCTCAGGGTGCTGGGAAGAGAATGATCCAGGATACAGACACTGAGACAATGACCCTAGGACTAGACTGAGTTCAAGCCCCAGCACCTCAAAGAGCCTCCCACCGCAGTTACTACACAAGGGACAGGCAGTGAAGGGCTCCAGGGAACAGACGGGGCAAAGTTAGAACTAGACAGTAAAAGCCCAGAGAGGAAGATCTGAGACAAACACAGGAAAGAAAAATCTACACAGCTCATCATATGTAAACAAAGTGGGGAGCCTGGGTAAGACATTCACCCTCACGCTTCCTCTCCTCTTATGAGCATCAACTAACCATGCCCTCAGCCTGGTGGGTACCATAGCATGCATAGCAGTGCGGGGGTGAGGGTGGGGGGATGGGGGGGTGGGGGGGTGGAGTCGGGGGGATGACCAAAGAAAGGACCCGATGGCCTCCATGTGGCTTCTCAATATAATCAACATATATACAGGAATGTTCTGTATCTGTCTGTCTGTCACATCTTTGTTCGTTTAATTTTTCAAGACAGTTTCCCTGTGTCACTCTGGCTGTCACTCTATAGACCATGCTGGCCTTGCACTCAGAGATCTGCCTGCCTCTGCCTCCCCCCCCCCCCACACACACACCCAGTGCTGGGATTAAAGGCGTATACCCCCCCACCCCTGCTATCCAGCTTTCTTCTATGTATTTTTGTGCCTATTCTTTCCTTATAACATTCAAATCAGCAAAAGTCTAATATTCGGTCCTGGGCAAACCACCACAATCAAGTTTGGGTGATCCTGTGGTACCCCAAGGGGTGAGCAATATTCAATAGGCAGAAAGGCAGTGGGATGTGGGACGCAGTCAGTGTATATACGCTGTATGAGTGAATGTGCATGTGTGTGCAGAAGCATTAGTCCATGAGGTTGTGTGTGAAGGCCAGAGATTGATGCGAATTGTTTTCCTCAACTGCTCTTTACCTTATTTTAAAAATTGTTTTATGGCCGGGCGGTGGTGGCGCACGCCTGTAATCCCAGCACTTGGGAGGCAGAGGCAGGCGGATTTCTGAGTTCGAGGCCAGCCTGGTCTACAGAGTGAGTTCCAGGACAGCCAGGGCTATACAGAGAAACCCTGTCTCGAAAAACAAAACAAAACAAAAAAAATTGTTTTATTACATCTATTTGTTACACATATACTTTTTTTTTTTTTTTTTTTTTTTTTTTTTTTGGTTTTTTAGAGACAGGGTTTCTCGAAATTAAAGGCATGCGCCACAACTGCCCAGCTTGTTACACATATACTGTATGTGTATGTGTGTGGTGCACATGTGATTTGTTATACATATGCCAGTGTGTGTGTGTGTGTGTGTGTGTGTGTATGTTGCACATATGGATATCAAAAACAAGTTGAGAGTCCATTTTATCCTTCTACCACGTGAGACTCAGAGATAGAACTCAGGTTATCAGGTTTAGCAGCCAGTACCTCTACCCACTGAACCATCACACCAGCCCAATTTTTCTTTTAAAAAGCTGGAGAAAAGCCGGCCATGGTGGTGCATGCCTGTAATCCCAGCACTCGGGAGGCAGAGGCAGGCGGATTTCTGAGTTCGAGGCCAGCCTGGTCTACAAAGTGAGTTCCAGGACAGCCAGGGCTATACAGAGAAACCCTGTCTTGAAAAATAAAAATTAAAAAAAAAATAAAATTAAAATTAAAAAAAAAGGCTGGAGAGGTAACCTGCCTACATGTATGAGGCCTTAGATTCAATACTCAGTACCAGGGGGGAGGGGAAAGGTCCTGAAACCTCACTTCTGAGCATATAGTCTAATTGAAAGTAAGATATCAAAGAGATGCTTGCAGCATTTCTCTCAATTTTAAGAGACAGAAACAACCCAATGTCCACTGATGAATATATGAAGAGTCAAAGGGCTATAAAGACACATTGGAATATATGTTAGCATTAAGGACCACTAAGAGACACTCTCAGACCAGCTCAACCAGTAGGAAGAGGCTCAGACACAGCAGGCAGGAAGATGCAGATCAGCCAGGCACCCTGAGATTAGAAACCAGAACTGCTTAGAAGAAACGAAGAGCAGCTGAGCGGCCTGGAAGAGGTTCAGACCAACTGAGCCCCTGGAACGTGCTCCCTCCAACGGTGAGCGTCCCTGCAGGCTGTGCAGTGGGCTACAAGTTTCCAGCTTCTGGGAGTTTCCACCCATGCTTGAGCAGGCCTCGATTTTTTAAGTCATTTCTACATTTATAAGTAACCCCTCACCCCCATTCCTATAAATAACCTCAATAAAGCTCTGGCTCGCCAAGATGAACTTCTTGGTCTGTTGTTGCTTCTATATCTAGACTGAGAGACATCTGCTCACATCTCCTCAGGAATAGTGTCACACAACTGATAGATGTACAGGGGAAACACCCATTATATATAAAATAAAAATGAAAAATTGATCTTATCAGATGTGGTGGTGCTTGCCTTTAATCCCAGCATCAGGAAAAAGGCAGGCAGACCCCTAGGAATCCGGGCCAACTTGGCCAACACAGTAAGTTGCAGGCCTAACACAGCTACAATATTATAAGACCCTGCCTCAAAAAGCCAATACATACACAAAGAAAATAAGTCAGGTGTCTCCTTACAATTTGGACCATTGGAGCACCTCCGTACAAGCTGGGTAAACTGACTTGACTCTGTAATCTCACAGATCAACTATGGGATTCACCTAGAAAGAACATTCAGGCAGTTTGAATTGATGCTGGCCTGTACAGCAACTCTGGCTCCACTAGGGGGCACTGGTTACCACACTATACCATATCCAGTATTCAGACTCGGCCCAAGCCACTTGCTTCTCTCCCTGCTGTCCTTAGAGCTGGGGTTGTGTGTGAAGCTTAGGACTGTCTCCTCTAGCAAAAACCTCTTTGTTCCTCATACCAACTCTCTCAGCTTAGCGCACATCAAACAGTGGAACTTCCACTCCAAATTTGAGCAGGACCCTGAAGGAAAGAATTAGTCACATTTACTAGTAAAACATGCTTTGCAGGTTGGGGCAATAGCTCATCCAGCAAAGTGCTTCATATGCAAGCTTGATGACGACCCAATTCAATCGCCAACACCCATACTAAAATAAAACAGACAGACAGACAGACAGACAAACAAACTGGGTATAGTGGCTGGGTAAATGGCCCAATTGGTAAAGTGCCTGACAGATAAGTATGAAAACCTCATTTCAGAATGCTCAGCCTGTAAGTGTAACTCTAATACACACACACACACACACACACACACACACACACTCAGTTCTGCTCCTCTGCAGAACCCTGACTAACACACTACCAACACTTAAGAGGTAGAAACAGGAGGGACGAAGTCATTCTTAGCCATATAGTAAGTGTGAAGCTGGCCTCAGCCACCCCATCTCAAGAAAAGAGAGAGGAGGGAAGAAAGAAGAGATGGGAAGGAAGAGAGGGAAAAGTGAGAAAAGGAGGCCATACTAAAATAAGCACATGAGACCTGGGCCCCTAGCTTCTAAATGCTTGAACCACCCCAAGAATCCCCACACAACGAGCGGACAGTGGAACCCGGCAAACAGACTCTTTCCTCTGCACAGCTTCCATGAGCCCTGTTAGTGCAGGTGACATGGGCTGTCATCAAACCATGCTAGGATAAGTGTTGTACCATGGAGGCCATCCCTCCCCCAACCCTCATATTATATTCTACATCTCTCTAGGTGAAAACATGCCAGTGTTCTGGCTCTCTGGGCTCTCAGGAAGAATGAAGGTCAGAAGAGAAGGAGCGAATGTGTAAATGGAGGCATCACTGCAACACTGAGAAGCTCGCCCCAGGAGAGGCTTGAGCCCAGGTGAGCTGATGACTCGTTTTTTTAGTTTTGGTTTTTCAAGACAGGGTTTCACTGTATAGCCCTGGATGTTCTGGAACTCACTCTGGAGACCAGGTTCTAACTCAGAAATCCACCTGCCTCTGCCTCTGCCTCCCAAGTGCTGGGATTAAAGGCGTGCGCCAGTCACCAGTGCCCGCACAGTCAACATTCTTAACTGCTGAGCCAGCTCTCTAGTCACCAACATTGGCTGTTTTTAAGGGAAATGAAACATTCCTTCCTAAAAGGGAGGTCTTAGATCCTGAAGTAAACAACTCAGGAAGGCTTCAGGAAGTTGCTGAAACTGACCAGATATACCAGGCGCCTCCCACCCCAAGCATACATAAGTGGTAAGGACTTCTAAAAAACACCCTCGGTGGGTGGGAACTGGGAAAGGGGAAAGCCTTTGAAATGTAAACATAGAATATAGAAAATAAAAATAACTAAAAAAAAAAAAAAAAAAAACACCCTCTCAGATTAGTTAAGCCACCTGGAAGAGACAGACTGGCTAAACTGTCTAGAAGAGGCTCAGACCAACTGAGCCATGGAATAGAGACATCTCCATTCTATCTAGCTGCCTGAAAGTTGTACAGTACATTCTACATGTCTTTTGAGAGTTGTCACCCATGCTGGGGTGAGCTTTGAGTCATTTCTGTTCCTATATGTAACTCCTCACCCACACTCCTGAAGTAACCTCAATAAAATTCATTGGATCATTATATGATCATCTAAACAAACAAACAAACAAACAAAAACCTCACTGGTTCACTAAGTTAGAGTCTGTACTTTGCTCTGTCACTGGTACCCCATCTAAAATGAGTATATGTTGGTTCACATCTCTCCAGAAAAAAGGTCTAGCTGGACTAAACACTCTAGATACAGAACAGTCTGGTTGACCAAAGTAAGATTCTGTCTCAAAAAAAAAAAAGAATCCTGGAGCCAGTAAGGCAGCTCGGCAAGTAAAAGACCTTCCTCACAAGCTTTGATTTGCAGAACCCAAGAGGGTATTAGAGAACCGACTCCCCAAGCTGTCGTGTGACTTTCATGTGCCCCTCCGGCTCCCATACCCATGAACATTTTGTTAAAAGAACCTTGAACTAGAGTGTAACTCATGGTTGAAGGTCTAGGATCTGCAAAGCCCTAGATTCCATCTCCGGCACTGAAAACAAAAACCTGACCTGTCTCCTGACCTGTCTCCCGACGCCTGTCTTCCGACGCCTGGCCTAGCCTGTCCCCCACCCTCCCCATAGTGAGTGCCTTCCTTCCTCTTATTCTGGAAACATGCACGTCATCCACACACAACCTCCTTCACCCTGCTTTCAAACCTCAAGCTTCCTAAACCTGCCCGACCGCCCCCCTGCCCCACTTACCCTTAAACACCCGGCGGCGTGGCTGAAAGCCCTCTTCCTGCTTCCTGCCTTGCTGCTCACTCCTCTGCCCTTAGCCCTCTAATATACCACGGCCGTTCCCGGCTGCCTGTTCTCCTGTCAAATACCTTCTGGCTTTCTTCTCGTAGTTCATTTATTTATTTGTTTGGCCGGCTATCTGGTTGATTGATTAAGAGGATTTTTTGGTTTTTTGTTTGTTTGTTTGTTTGTTCTGGTTTTATGTTTGTTTTGAGATGGGCCTCATGTAGCTGGCTCTAAGCACGGTAGCTCTCACCTCTGAAATTAGCACTTGGGAAACTGAGGCAACAGTATAGACTCTCGGTTAGGCTGGGCTATTAAGATGCTATCTCCAAAAACAAAACAAAACAAAACAAAACAAAACAAAAAACAAACAAACAAACCAAACCCCACATTTGTTAAAGGATTAATCTCCAATGCAACATTTCCAAAAGGGGTTTATTTATATAAGTCAATCTACAGATATTACTGGGAGGTGTCAGAAAATTGCAGAGATGTGGCCCAGTTGGAGGAAGTAGCCTGCTTTGTTTCCGCTGCCTGTTCCTGATATAAGGTGCGAAGCCTTCCACCACACATCTCAACAGCCATGGATAGCAGAACTATGTCCAGATATTTCTGAGAAGTGCTCAACTGAGAACACCCCTCATTCTCCAGTATCAGCTTACTCTGGCAATTCCATTTTCCTATCAGATCTTTCTGAAAAACTGACTTTAAAGCCCTAATATCCCTGGGGCACCCAATGGATACATTTACTGACCTATTTCCCCAAAAAAATCCTATGACTACCGACGCCAACCTTGTTCAACTTCCTTACTCTGAATCTGAGTCTCTCTCTTCTTCCAAACTTCAATTAGTTCCCTGGTGTACTGTTGGGGGCAGTGACATGACAGATGGCCCATCTGCCTACCTCACCCACAACCTTCTACTGCCAAGTCCAGAGGGCATTGGGACCAATAGAACTCATCAGTATCATGTATGTGGACCTCTTCTGACTTTAGTCAGAGACCATGAGTGGAAGTCCCATTCCGCCTCCTCAGCCTCTTACAACAGCCATACCCAAAGATGAAACTTGTCCCTGCTCCCCTGCAACTCCCAGAAAGAAAGGAATACCTTACCTCGCAGTAAACAATGTCTGCTCCATAATCCAGGGCTAGGAGGCGCATAGGCAGAGTCCCCACCCGAACCATCGGGGCTAAGATGAGTTTATTGTGGTAGCTCAGGGAGAGGCTGTTCACAATCATTCCTCCTCTGCTATGCCTGAAGAAAGCGAAAATATAGCTCATAAATATAGTGGTGGGCAGGTGAGATGGCTCCGTGGGGGAAAGCGCTTGCTGCATTAGCCTGACCACCTTGAGTTCGATGCCTGGCACGGGCAGTGGAAGGAGGGAACATTGTCCTTGGATCTCCATGCATACCCGTGCCCCACCATGCACACAATTAAAGAATAATTTTTAAATTAAAAAAAAAATCCGGGCGGTGGTGGTGCGCGCCTTTAATCCCAGCACTTGGGAGGCAGAGGCAGGCGGATTTCTGAGTTCGAGGTCAGCCTGGTCTACAGAGTGAGTTCCAGGACAGCCAGGGCTATACACAGAAACCCTGTCTCGGAAAAAAAAAAAAAAAAAAGTGTAGCGTTGGAGAGAAATTTCAGTGGTTAGGAGTACTTGGTGCTCTTGTGGAGGACCTGAGTTTGATACCCAGGACCTACGTGGCAGCTTATAACCTTCTGTAACTCCGGTTTCAGGGGTTCTGATGCCCTCTTCTGGCCTTCCCAGGCACCAGGCACACATGTGATACAAAGACACACATGCAAAAGCCCTTATCTATATAAAAACAAGAAAAAGAAACAAGTGGAAAAAAACCCCTTCTGTCATGCAGGGCAAGTTTCCCCCATCCTTCGAAGACTTATCTCTGATTCATGTTCAGTCATAACAACTCTTCCTTAAGTGCCAGTCACTGCCATCGTCTCAGAAAACAAAACGGACTGGCAAGGCTAGGAGGTCTCCTGCCTCACAGAGTGTTCAGCCCAGGTGGGGGAGTACAGGCAAAAACCGATAAGCATATAGATAAATAAACAATTATATAGTGTGCTGGGAAATTAGTAGCACACAGCAATTAAAAGAAAAAAAGCATATGAAGCAAGACTGAAAGCATTAGGATCGGATTTCAATAGAGAAGCTGAGGTGTGCTTCAAGAAAAAAAGAGTTAAACAGATGTGGATTAGCCAAGTAGGGATCTAGAACAATGCTCATCAGAGGCGCCAGCCTGTGCGAAGGACCCAAGGCGGGAGTTTATCTGGTATGTGGGAGGAGTCGTAAGGAGGGTAGCATGGACTACACAACAGGGAAAGTCATGGAAGGCCAATGTTTCAGGAGTGGCCGTGAGGTGATATGAGGCAGTACTCAGATCACTTAGGTCTTTGCGGGACAGTCTCGAGACTCCGTTGGCTCTTCAAAAAGACAGTCCAGCCCAGGGTTGCAAGTGGGGATGTAGCAGGAGCTCGTTTACGTTTTCACAGGATCACGCTGACTGTTGTATTAATAACAAACAGGGGAAGGGGTCAGGAAAGGACTTGCACCCCGCCGGACAGCAGGGACATCAACTCAAAGGCAATTCAGTAAATCAACACGAGAGACGACAGAGATCCGGCAAGTTTGGTAAGCAGCGGTCACATTCTAGAGATGCTGTGAAGGGAAAGACATTTGGAACCAAAAGTAAGTCTGGGCCTGGGCACGGTGAGTTCTAAGCTAGCCAGGGGTAGGTGAAGAAAGAAAGCATGGGGTTGGGAAGAACAACCAAGCATCGGGACTGTAGCTTACTAGTAAAGCACTTGCCCACTATGAATGCACAGGCCCTGGCCTGCATCCTCACTACCATAAAAAAGAAGAATAAAATTAATAACCCATGTCCTACTTTTTTTTTTTTCAAAGGCGGTGTCTCGCTATGACAGTCCAGGTTGACTGAACATGCTATGTAGACCAGGCTGGGCCTCCAACTCAGAGATCTACCAGCCTCTGACTTTCAAGTGCCGGAATTAACAGCCTTTGCCACCATGTTCAGCTAAATTTTAATCTTTTTAATGGTACTGCCATCAATAGGTAGCCTTAGGAGACTGGTTCCTCTCAGACCTCAAAGATACCAAGATCTGAGGATGCTCAAGCCCCTTCTATAAAATTCCTATACATACTAATATACGCTTTTGATTTTAGGGGAACTGCATTCAGGACTTCACAAACGCCAATAGGTAAGCACTGTATCACCAAGCTATATCCCAACCCTCTTCCACATGCTTTAAATCATATGTAAATTGCTTATTACTAATACAATATAAACACAATGTAAATGTTTGTTATACTGTATTGTTAGGGAGTCACATTAAGGAAAAATCTCTATACATATTTAGTACAGACACAATTTTATCATGGATGTTTTCACTCTACAGTGGATGTCCAACCTATAACTATGGAGGGCCAGCTCTAGTGAATGAAATTAAAACACTTTCTCTAGACGTTAGCAACCTCCCATTGTGGAATCAATCCACAAACATTGACCTTATCTCCCCACTCCAGGCACCTGATGCCTTTTTTTTTCCACCAGATATGTTCAAAAAGTATGAAGTAAAAAAAAAAAAAAATTAAGCATTTAATGACCTGAACCACTAAATTCATGTCAAGTAGTCTGCCTGACCAGTGCTATGTGAGGTAAGCGACATCACTCCATAAGGGTAATGGGACCCTTCTTTTTACTTCTAGTCAGGCAATTTAGAATCTGCCTGAGAAGCCAGTGGATGAGCAGACCAGTCTGAGAAACATGAAGAGGTGACAAGGAACGGAGGGTGACGCTTGCCTGGAAAGGAAGGGACAACGTGTAAAAAAAAAAAAAAAAAAAAAAAAAACGAGAAGCTACACCTGAAAGAACTGAGACCATCTCTCTCACTTCTAAGACGAAATAAGCTCAGGGGCACCAGCATGCACTCTGGCTTCTAAACTAGAGAACCGGGTTGAGCCTACTAGACCCAGACTTCCAACTTTCGCCTCAGTCCCCAGGCCCCACCATTCATTCCGACTCTCAAGAAACTTGCATCACTCAGGCTTTGAGCGGAGCACATATCTACGAAAACATCGTCGAACTTTGTACCCTTGGAGTTCTACGGGATGACTGACCGAGGCAATGAAGCCCAGAAGTAAGAATCTCAGAAATTAAGTACTCAATTGACAGAGGCCACCCTCACTCGATTCCTTGAGCCAGGGACCGACCCCTGGCCCCTTCCTATTGCGGACGCCCACTCCTGCCTCCACCGAGTTCCACCCAAAGATGACCCCAATCTGGACACCGCCACGCCGGGTGGAAACCTACAGACCTCGCAGCCACTGAACTCTTGAGGATCCTCCCTCCTTCCTGATGGTGCTGCAGCGCCACACGCCACACTGATCCTCGCCAGCCACCGTACTCCAGACTACGGGCGCATACCTGACGTCACTAGCATGCGCCTCTTCTGCATCAAGGGAAATATGGCTTTAGCCGGGCCGTCACGGCTATTGGCATTAGCAGTTCGGTTGCTTCTGGAGCCTCGACGGAACATAGTGGTGCGCGGTTCCGACCAGTCCTTGCCAGTGGTGCGCATTCCGCGGGCTCTGCAGCGACGGCAGGAACAGCGACGGAGCGGCCGTGGGAGTTTGCAACGGCCCGTGCTTGTGCGACCTGGTCCACTGCTGGTCTCGGCCCGGCGGCCAGAGTTGAACCAGCCCGCACGCCTCACGCTGGGCCGTTGGGAACAGGCGCCACTGGCTTCGCGTGGCTGGAAGCATCGGCGATCGCGTCGAGACCATTTTTCCATAGAGCGAGTGCAACAAGAGGCGCCCGCCCTGAGGAACCTCTCATCCCGAGGCAGCTTCGTGGACCTGGGTCTGGAACCCCGAGTGCTGCTCGCGCTTCAGGAGGCTGTCCCCGAAGTTGTTCAGCCAACCTCAGTGCAGTCGAAAACCATACCCCCACTGCTTCGCGGCCGCCACATCCTTTGCGCCGCCGAAACCGGCAGTGGCAAGACGCTTAGCTACCTACTGCCCCTATTTCAGCGGCTCCTGAGACGGCCAGACCTGGACTCCCGCAGTTCCACCGCTCCTCGAGGCTTGGTACTGGTACCTTCCCGAGAATTAGCCGAACAGGTGCAGGCAGTGGCCCAGTCATTGGGTAGGTACTTGGGCCTGCAGGTGATTGAATTTGGCGGAGGCCTCGGAATGAGTAGGCTCAAACTTCAGCTGAGTAAACGACCGTCAGCAGATGTGCTAGTGGCTACTCCAGGGGCGCTGTGGAAGGCTCTGAAAAGTCAACTGATCAGCTTATATCACCTTAACTTCATAGTGCTGGATGAAGTAGACACACTGCTAGATGAAAGCTTCCTGGAACTGGTGGACTACATCTTGGAAAAGAGCCTTATAGCAGAAAGTCCAGCTGAGTTAGAAGACCCCTTTAATCCCAAAGCTCAGTTAGTGATGGTGGGAGCCACGTTTCCAGAAGGCCTAAACCAATTGCTGAGTAAAGTCACCACCCCAGACAGTCTGACCACCATCACCAGCTCCAAGCTGCACTGCATCATGCCTCATGTCAGACAGACATTTATGAGACTAAAGGGAGCAGAGAAGGTGACAGAACTGGTCCAGATCCTCAAACAGCATGACAAAGTAAATAAGACAGAACCCTCGGGAACTGTGCTGGTATTCTGCAACAGTGCCAGCACCGTGAACTGGCTTGGGTACATTCTGGATGACCACAAAATTCAACATCTAAGGCTGCAAGGGCAAATGCCAGCCTCAATGAGGGCAGGTATCTTCCAGAGTTTCCAGAAGGGCGCCCGAAACATACTTGTCTGCACAGATATTGCCTCACGAGGCCTAGACAGCATCCACGTGGAAGTGGTTATCAATTATGACTTCCCCCCTACCCTGCAGGATTACATCCACAGAGCAGGAAGGGTGGGTCGTGTGGGCAGTGAAGTGCCAGGGTCTGTAATCAGTTTTGTGACCCACCCCTGGGATGTGGGCCTGGTTCAGAAAATTGAACTGGCAGCTCGTCGAAGGAGAAGCCTTCCAGGACTAACATCTTCAGTGAGAGACTCTTTGCCTCAACAAGCCTGATGTTTGGCTGGCTTGAATCTAGTGCTAGAGCAGGGATCTGCCTGGGGATCCAGGAAAGCTGAACACCTGTCAGTGAGTGACACTGGGTCACACCAGCCCTTGCCTCTCTGAAAGCATGTTGAATTGCTTGGAGATTTGAAAAGGAAACTACTGGACAGGATTGGAGAGTAACGTTCAGAAAATAAAGTGGAATATGGCTTTACATAATGTCATGATTTCTTTTTCTTCTAATTGTATGTGTGTATGGAGGTCAGAGGACAGCTTTGTGTGGTCAGCACTCTCTCTCCACCCTTCTGTGTGTTCCCGGGATCCTACTGAGGTCATCCGGCTCGCCTGACAAGTGCCTTTACCCACTGCGCTCTCAATGGACCTCTCATCATGAGGTCTAATAAGTGATTTGTTTGTTTGTGTGTTTTGAAACAAGTGGCACTATATATCACACAATGGACTTGGTCTCTAGTAATCTTCCTTTCTTTCTTTCTTTTTTTTTTTTCTTTTTTTTTTTTTTTTTTTTGGTTTTTTCGAGACAGGGTTTCTCTGTGTAGTCCTGGCTGTCCTGGAACTCACTCTGTAGACCAGGCTGGCCTCGAACTCAGAAATCCGCCTGCCTTTGCCTCCCAAGTGCTGGGATTACAGGCGTGCACCACCACGCCCGGCTCTCTTCCTTTCTTTTTTAAAGATAGGGTCCCTTTCCTGGTGGTGTTGGCACATGCCTTTAATCCAGTACTCAAGCAGACTCGGATTCTCTGAGTTCACTTAGCTAATAATGGTTTTGTGTGGACACCCCTAGTAGTAACCACCATTTGAACAGAGTAGATTTTGACAATTAACACTCTACCATGTGTAGGATATTGTTGGCTTGGGTTGGGTTGCTTTGATTTTCTTTTCTTTTTTCTTTCTTTTTTTTTTTTTTTTTTTTTTTTTTAGATTGATTTTGAAGTGTGTGAGTGTGTGTGTGTACAGGAAGCAGGCACTTTCAGAACTTAAAGAGTGAGAGCCCCTGAAGCTGGAGTTACATGCAATTGTGACTGTCCCCATGCAGGTGCTGGATACCAAACTCTGGTCCTCTACAAGTATGCACTCGTACTTACTGAGACATCAATCTAAGCCCTTGTTTGGCTTTTGTTGTTGCTACTGTTGTTTCTTTTTGTCATGGTTGTTTACCACACTGGCAGTTTGACCCATGACCTCAAGCTTGTTGGTCAAGTGCTCTCCGGAAAAAGGAAGGGAGGGCTGGAGAGATGGCTCAGCGGTTAAGAGCACTGTCTTCTAGAGGTACTGAGTTAAATTCCCAGTAACCTCACGGTGACTGGAAACTATCTGTAATGGGCTCACGCCTTTAATTCCAGCACTTAGGAGGCAGAAGCAGGCAGATTTCTGAGTTTGAGGCCAGCCTGATCTACAGAGTGAGTTTCCGGACAGCCAGGGCTACACAGAGAAACCCTGTCTGGAAAAAAAAAAAAAACAAAAAAAACAAAAGAAAAAAAAGAATGAAGGGAAGGGAAAGGGTTGCCCATTGGTATTATGTCACTGTGCCATAACTCTTTTCTTTTTTTAAAAGATTTATTTATTATTATATGTAAGTACACTGTAGCTTTCAGACACTCCAGAAGAGGTCGTCAGATCTCATTATGGATGGTTGTGAGCCACCATGTGGTTGCTGGGAATTGAACTCAGGACCTCTGGAAGAGCAGTCAGAGCTCTTAACCACTGAGCCATCTCTCCAGCCCTGAGTGGAATATTTTTTAATGACTTCTCTTTCCTCGTGCTATATGGGCCTGTTTAGATAGTTTACCCGCTCTTGATTTAACTTTGGTATGTAGCATCTGTCTAGAAAATCATCCATTTCGTCTAGATTTTCCAGTTTTGTTGACTATAGCCTTTTATTAAGATCTGATGATTTTTTTTAATTTCCTCTGTTTCTTTATGTCTCCCTTTTCATTTCTGATTTCTGTTCATTTGGATACTGCCTCTCGGCCCTTTAGTTAGTTTGACTAGAGGTTTATCTATCTTGTTGATTCTTTCGAAGAACCAGCTTCTGGTTTTATTGATTCTTTCAGGTCTCCAGGTAGGCCTGCAGCCTTGGCTGTAGCAGACTACCTGTGGGGCCTTCCAACTGGGGCTCTTCCCAGGGGCAGAGAAGCTGCTGATCTGTTGCCCTGGCTGAGGTAGATCTCCTGGGAGGCCTTCAGACTGCTGGGTCTTCAGTGGAGCAGTCAAGCGGTTGTTCACCTCCTCTGCAGCTGATCCTCAACTGCTCTGAGTGCAGCCAGTTCTCTGGGATGAGTCAGGATATTGTGTCTTCAAGGGAGCAGACTAGCTAGGAGTCTGCCCCAGCAGCCCTTCCAGCACCTTTAACATCCTCCCAACTTTAAATATAATGACCTCCGACACTTGAAAATATGATGAGCTCATCATCGTTCTGTCAGCTATAAACCTGAAATCCCATCATGAATAATATGGCACCTGGCATCAAGTCTGACAACCCAAGTTCCTTCCCAGGACCCACATCGGGGAAGGAGATAACTGACTACCCCAAGTTGTCCTCTGACCTCAACACCATTCTGTGCAATGTGGGCATACACGGAGACATCCAAACAAACAAACAAACAAACAAAAAAGTAAATGTGAAAAAGAATTTTTCTAAAAGCAAACACATTATCTGTATGGCCTTGGATAAGCCCAGAGATTTAATTGTTTAAATTTGGCAGTGGTAGAAGGAGCCTATGTTTGAGTTTTGTTTTTTAAGTTTTAGGATTTTTTTTTTTTTTTTTTTTTTTTTTTGAGACAGGGTCTCATTATGTAGCCCTGATGCATGAAACTTGCTCTGTAGACCAGACTGGTCTCAAAGTTAGCTCTTTCTACCTCTGCCTCATAAATGCTGAGATTAAAGCTGGGTGTGATAGCAAATGCCTCATATATGCCTCGAATATGGCCATCACACCCAGCTTCAGGTTTAGTAGTTTGAAAGGGTCTTCTTACTTGATAATCCAGGCTAACCTTGAACTCTTCCTGATCCTCCTACCTCTGCCTCTCATTATTACTCCTACATTTATTGGAGGGAGCCCATGAGTGCCTCACCCTTTCTTTCTTAAAAATTGCATTTATTTCTTGATGGGAAAACACTCTATTGAGGTCTGCTTCCCACCCCCAGCATAGCTGTAGCCATTTTGTTCCATGCCTGCCAGCTATTTCATACGGTTGCTGTAACTTGCCTGCCAGTCATCGACACAGAAAAAAATAAAGACCCAGAGCGGGGTCGTGCCAACCACATCCCATTAAGTTCTGTATGTTCTGAGGCTTGTTAGTCTTAAGAAATTCCACAAAACTTTACGTAGGGCCCATCAAATTAAGGTCAATGTGAACTGTTATGTCTAAAATGGCTTGAGTCAGAGCTGACCACTGGGCAGCACTTCCCACACCTGCATATGAGCTCATTGTGGGTTGTGTGTGTGTGTGTGTGTGTGTGTGTGTGTATGGGGGGAAGGTTCCTTTATAAACCTGCCTTGAGAAATGTTTGATGTCATAGTTTAGATAGCTCTGAGCTAAGTCTCTGACCTGACCTGACCCTGATCAGAATTAGGGTGTGCGTTCAATAAACCATCCCCTGTCTAAGATCTGTGTGGTTTGCGGAGCTCATCTCAGGCTCTAAACAACTCTTGATGAGCTTGAATTCCTGATCCCCCTGCATCCACTCCCAAGTGCATACAAGAGTACCCATTCTGGTTTATGTGGTGCTGGGGATGGAACCAAGGCCTTCGTGCAGGCCAGGGGAGCACTCTGAATGCAGCTCTACATCCACAGCCTTCTCCTTAGACTCTCTTGAGTTCTCAATTATTAAAGGAAGGAAGGAAGGAAGGAAGGAAGGAAGGAAGGAAGGAAGGAAGGAAAGGAGGGAGGGAGGGAGAGAGAAAGAGAAAGAAGGAAAGAAGGAAGGAAGGAAAGAAAGAAAGAGAAGGAGGGAGGGAGGGAGGGAGGGAGGAAGAGAAAGAAGGAAAGAGAGAAGGAAGGAAGGAGAGACAGAAAGAAAGAAGAAAGAAAGAAAGAAAGAAAGAAAGAAAGGAAGGAAGGAAGGAAGGAAGGAAGGAAAGGAAGGAAGGAAGGAAGGAAGGAAAGAAAGGTTCTAGGAATGCATTCTTTGGGCAGAACAAAGTCAACTGAAGCCTGTCTGCTGGTTTTTTGTTTGTACGGTTTTTAGATTTTTACTTTATGTTTATGGATGTTTTTGCCTGCACGTATGTTTGAGGACCATAATCATACAGTGCCCTCTAAGGTCAGAAGAAGGTGCCGGATCCCCTTGGAACTGGAGTTTCAGGTTGTTGTTAGTCTTCAGGTAGATGCTGGGAATTGAACCCGGTCTTATAGACCGGCAGTCAGTGCTCTTGTCTGCTGAGCCATTTCTCCAGACCCAGATTTTTATTTTTGTTAACTGGTATATCTTTTACACTTGTTCATATTTGACTTTTTTTTTCTCCCTTTTGAGACAGGGTCTTATGTTTCCTTGGCTTGCCTCAGACTCAAGAGATGGGATCGAAGATATGCGCCACTATATCCAGCCTCTCTAGCTCTCTAATCCACCCAAATGTCTGCCTTTCTATGGCTTAGGGGCAGGGAAGTACAGTTTTACTGTTAGGTTAAACTTCACTCTGACCAAGGTCAAAGTTGTACCCTCCGGGGACAACTGAGGCTGTGCTCACCCATCGGTGCTTAAGTAGGCTAGGTGGAAGAGCCCTGACAGGGTTCCTTTCTGCCTCTGCCCTATTTCCCTTAAACATCAAGGCTTGGAAGACTACCCCTCAAGTCATAGGTTCCATATGTGACCTCAGTAGGGAGTGATGACATCACATCCCTTAGTTTCCATGGCAATATAACTACAGCAACTTGGCTCCTTTGGGCAAACGTTCCTATTGTTCCTATACGACGACGTAGGAGTCTGCTTGTCTGAGAATGACTGATCGAATCTTTTATATTAACTCTAACTTGTCTTCTGTCCCCTGTGAAAGCTGCTATTCAAGTAAGTCTATACCAGACATCTATCTGCACAAAAAGCCTTTGGGGTGCCGTAACTTCACTGGGGACTGTATATTCCTCTTAAGCTTGTCTGTAACCCCTCAGAATTTCTCTAGTCATGGTTAGAAGAAACACTCTAACACTGACCCAGAGACCAACTTTTCATGCTCAATATTGAGGACTAATAACATGTCATCTCTGACATGCTATTTGGCAACTGTTTATTTAGAAAGCTCCTAATCTTTATAAATTTAGCTTACCCTTTGGGTTATAAAATGATTCTGCCCACCCACCCCTTTTTCTCACTATGTAGCTCTAGCTATCCTGAAACTCATCATGTAGACCAGGCTGGTCTTGAACTCAGAGATCAGCCTGCTTCCTCCTCCTGAGTGCCGAGATTAAAGGTGTGCACTACCATGCCTGGCACCTTCAAACTCTCTTTTTTTTCCCTTGAAACAATCTCAGTATGCAGCTCACCTGGCCTACAACTCTTCATGTAGATAAGGTGTGGCCCCAACTTGTAGCAATCCTCCTACCGCCACCTTCCAGGGCCTGAAGTTAGAGGTGCTCACCAGAATTGTGTTTTAAGATTTACTGTTTAGGAGTTGTCAACATTGTGGCTCTGTGGTTAAGAAGTGCAAGTACCACTCCCCCCCCCCTTTTCTGAGACAGGGGTTCTCTGTGTAGACCAGGTTGGCCTCAAACTCAGAAATCTGCCTGCCTCTGCCTCCCAAGTGCTGGGATTAAAGGCGTGCGCCACCACCGCCCAGCTGATTGATTGATTTTTTTTTTTTTTTTGGTTTTTTGAGACAGGGTTTCTCTGTGTGGTCCTGGCTGTCTTGGAACTCACTCTGTAGACCAGGTTGGCCTCGAACTCAGAAATATGTCTGCCTCTGCCTCCCAAGTGCTGGGATTAAAGGCTTGCGCCACCACCGCCCAGCCGATTGATTGATTTTATCTCCTATATCCTGACCAGTTTCCCCTTACTCCTCTCCTTCCATCTCCCCGCCTCACCCCCCACCATCTCCCCTCTCTCACAGATCCACTCCTCCATTCCCCTTCAGAAAAGAGCATATCCTGGGGACATCAACTAAACACGGCAGACCAAGTTACAATAAGACGAGGCAGGGCTGGAAAGATGGTTCAGCAGTTAAGAGCACACTGACTGCTCTTTCAAAGGTCCTGAGTTCATTTCCCAACAACCACATGGTGGCTAATAACCATCTGTAATGGGATCTGATTCCTTCTTCAGGTGTGCCTGAAGACAGCTACTCATATACATTAAATAAATAATCTTTAAAAAAAAAAAGACTAGGCATATACCCTCATAATCAAGGCTGTTTGGGGTAACCTAGTAGGAGGAAAAGGGTCCCAAAAGCAGGCAAGAGAATCCAAGACAGTCCTCGCTCCCACTCTCAGGACTCTCATAAGAATGCCAAGTTACACAACCGTAACAGATATTCAGAGAGCCTAGGTCAGAACCATGCAGACTTCCTGATTGTCGCTTCAGCCTCGGTGACTATAAGCCCTGGTTAATTGGTTCTGTGGGACATTTTCTTGTGATGTCCTTGACCCCTCTGGCTCCTACAATCCAGGACCCCCCTTCTGAGGGATTCTCCGAACTCTGTGTAATGTTTGGCTGTGGGTCTCAGTACTGCTTATCTGCTGCTATCAGTTGCCTCTCAGATGGCAGTAATGCTAGATTACAGTCTACAGGTGTAACAGAATATTATTAGGAATCACTTAGCTGATTTTTTTTTGGCCCCTTGTGTTTGGTTCCAGCCTATGTCTCTGGGCTATCCAGAGTTTCCAAGCAGTGTCAGGCACGGGCGCTCTCTTGTGTCGTGGGTCTCAAGAAGGAGCAGTCATTGGCTGGCCACTCACACATGTCCTGCACCACCCTTACCCCAGCACATCTTGCAGGCAGAATAAACTGTAGGTTGAAGGTTTTGTGACTCGGGTAGTGTCCCAGTCCTTCCACTGGAGGCCTTGCCTGGTTATAGAAGATGGAGATTTCAGGTTCTATAACCCTCATTTATATGGGAATCTTTACGAGGGTGTCTATTACACGAGGTTTCTACCTCCTGTAAATGCCCGCCTCTAATTCCAGTCGTCTCTCCCAATACTCTCTCCCTCCATCCCTCCCCTGATCCTTCCTGTTCCCATTCCCACCCACTCCCAGTCTGCCATATCCTACTTTCTCTTCCCAGGGAGACCCATGCATCCCCACTTGATCCCTTCTTGTAACTTAGACTCCCTAGGCCTGTGATAATTATCCTTTACTGAACAGCTAATATCCATTCATGAGTACACACCATGTCTGTCTTTCTGGGTCTGGGTTACCTCACTCAGAATTACTTCTTTCTAGTTCCACTCATTTGCCTGCAAACTTCATGGTGTCATATTTTTTAACATCTGAATAATAGTATGTTGTATAAATGTATCACACTTTCTTTTTTTAAAGATTTATTTTATTTACTTCATGTATATGAGTACACTGTAGCTGTCTTCAGACACACCAGAAGAGGGCATGGGATCCCATTACAGATGGTTGTGAGCCACCATGTGGTTGCTGGGAATTGAACTCAGGACCTCTGGAAGAGCAGTCTGTTCGTAGCCGCTGAGCCATCTCTCCAGCCCGTATCATATTTTCTTTATCCATTCTTTGGTTGATGGACTTCTGGGTTGTTCCAGTTTCCAGCTATTATGAATAAATCTATGAACACAGCCGAGCAAGTGTTCTTTTGGTAGGATGGCGCGTCTTTTGGGATAATGCCCATGAGTAGGATACCTGGGTCTTGAGGTAAATGGATTCCTAATTTTCATAGAAACTGCCATATCAATTTCCAAAGTGACTATACAAGTTTGCATTTTTGTCAGTGATGGAGGTGTGTTCCCATTGCTTTACACCCTCACCAGCATGGTGAAGATTTTTTGTTTTGTTTTTTGTTTTTTGTTTTTTTCGAGACAGGGTTTCTCTGTGTAGTCCCGGCTGTCCTGGAACTCACTCTGTAGACCAGGCTGGCCTCGAACTCAGAAATCCGCCCACCTCTGCCTCCCAAGTGCTGGGATTACAGGCGTGCGCCACCACCGCCCGGCCATGGTGAAGATTTTTATCTTTTTTTTTTTTTTTTTTTTTTTTTTTTTATCTTAGCCATTCTAACCGGTATAAGATGGAATCTCAAAGTGGTTTGGGTTTGCACTTCCCTGATGGCTAAGGATGTTGAACATTTTTAAAATGTGTTTCTCAGCCTTTTGAGACTCCTCTGTTGAGAATTCTCTGTCTAAATCTGTACTCTGTTTTGTTTTGTTGTTTTAAGATTTATTTATAGCTGGGCTTGGTAGCACACGCCTGTAATCCCAGCACTTGGGAGGCAGAGGCAGGCGGATTTCTGAGTTCAGGCCAGCCTGGTCTACAGAGTGAGTTCCAGGACAGCCAGGACTACACAGAGAAACCCTGTCTCGAAAAACCAAAAAAAAAAAAAAAAAGATTTATTTATTTATTATATGTAAGTACACTGTAGCTGTCTTCAGACGCACCAGAAGAGAGCATCTGATCTCATTACAGATGGTTGTGAACCACCATATGGTTGCTGGGATTTGAACTCAGGACATTCGGAAGAGCAGTGAGCCATCTCTCCAGCCCATGTACCTCGTTTTTTAATTTGATTATTTGGTTTGTTGATGTCTAGTTTCTTTTTTCTTTTTCTTTTTTTTCTGTTCTTTTCTTTTCTTTTTTTTTTTTTTTTTTTTTTTTTTTTTTTTTTTTTGAGACAGGGTTTCTCTCTGTAGCCCTGGCTGTCCTGGAACTCACTCTGTAGACCAGGCTG